>JARHVA010007627.1:32500-192500 GCA_037957365.1 Torreya grandis | reverse complement strand
CCAAAATAAGTAAAGTAGTTTATACAACCCAACAAACATCAAAATTCTTACATGGATTTATTCACATGTGTAACTCAATTATCATTACTTCATGGGTTAATATAAATATTGAAAACATCACCTCATTTCCTACCTGGTTTTCAAGTTGTCTAACTTAGCTACTACCCCTATGAATCTTAAGCAACATCATTTGAGCTTCTAGAGTGATTTTTGAGAAAAATATTCACAACCCATTTACAATCATGGTATGTAGAGTGTTTTCCCTTTGTTTTTTGTTTCTATTTTAGTTATTGATCTCTTTTTTTTCTTCTAGTGAGTTTTCATGCACCATTTTGAAAGGTGTCTCTATTATTTCTTGTTTTTCTTGCAATTGTTTATCATTTTTACATGCTTAGTATTGATTAAAACCTTGTAAACTATTTAGAAACTCTTTATCTATGAATATATTAATCAAAATCCTAAAACATTGAGTTTTTATATAAAATTCCTTAGCATTTGGCCTAAATCATATTACCTAGACCCTTCATGACTTGCTACTTACCTAGAGTCCTGAACCCAAGTAAATGGTCTTAAAAACCTGAAGTCCTCAAGGGTATTACTTTTTTATATTTTCAAAAAATTCTTGCTTACCTAGATTTGTGATTACTCACTACTTCTACTTCATTTAGTTTTCCAATCCATGTAACTTTCCCTAACAAACATGTTAACTTACCCATAGAGAAATGGAGTTGTGAATGCTTGTCACTTAGTTGGGGTTTTTGACACTGAAGACTTGAAAAATTCCCAGACCTTCTAGGAGTTATGACACCCTATTACCTTGAATAATTTTCTCAGAGTTTTCAATGACTTCTAGTATTTTAAATTGCTAATATCTGAAGCATTTCTTAGGATTGTTACTTAGGGAAATAACTTGACTTAGTTGTTCAAATTTTCTAAACTAATAGGGACATTTACTAAGTTTTCAAGATCATATACTAAACCATTCCAGTAATAGTCACAAAAAATGTTAGGAAGAGAATAAGAAACAACTTTTATTGAAGAAGTTATTGAGCTTACACTTGAAGAAGTTCTAAGACCAAGTACGAAATGGAAGACAAAAGCAAAGAGAGATGAGAATCCAAAAGAAGCAAAGATTAAATATGAATACAAAGGTTATCCCATTGATTCTTGCATTGCTTCCAAGTTTTCTAAAATTGGTAATACTGACATGGGACATGTTTCCATAAATGAGTTATTAGAAAGATCCAAGGCCACAGTCAAAACACCACTCATGCAAGCAATGAAAAATAGTGAAATCTTGCAATCTATAGCTTTTTTAAGATTTGCACAAATTCTTGAGTTTGTCCTAGAGTGTGCTAAGTATTTTTATTCTATTATTATGATATTAAAATACACTATAAGAAATGTGGCGATCAGACTAGATGTTTAGTATTTTGAATACTATTTGAAGATCCCAGCAAGATCCAAAGTGCTTAATGTATCAATTGAAAAATTTAAAATCCAATGGGAGAATAAGATAATAGATTGTATCAAGATAATGAATATAACTTATCTAAAGAAACCAAAGTATCCCTCAAGGTTTTTAAAAAAAATAGTGAGATCTGACTTAGTTCAAGAAGTGGATGACATCACTTAATTATTGTGTAGAATCAATGGAGAAAATAATTCTAATAACTTTTGCATTTGTATGTATGCCTACATAAGGGATATTGATGTCAATAGGAATTATGCAATGATTGAATGGTCAAGGATGCTAAGTGGAAACATTGATTACCAACTAAGTAATGTTTTGTAGACCTTTGATTTCAAAATGACTTCATATTTAGTATATGTTATAGTATCCAATGGAACCTTTTCTAGGCTAACTAAAAAAAGGATATTGGAAATAAAGCCCATCTATGAATATTACCCTCAATTTACTATTTATGAATACTTAAAGCACTATAAGAGCATAAATGATACATTATTTTATGAAGTCATCTATAAATTGAATATTGATTTGAAAGCTAAGAGAGTGTCTGATGTAGCTTGGGAGGCAATTTCCCATTTTGGGTGTATTTTCATTTAGTTTTTGAATTTCACATATATCATAGTTGGTGGTTTCAAAGGGACACTAGTCAAATTACCAAGATACCCTAGTGAAAAATGTATTCTAATAGATCTATGCAAGAAATTGGTAGAATTGCATGATTTGTAGTTTAAAGTTTACTATTATTCAATTATTTTTCTTATTATTATTGGCCATTATCATTGTAAAAGTATTTATAAGGCAAAGAATGTACAAATACATATGTATAATAACTAAAATAAATCACATTTTGAATATAGATTAAATTTTGATTATAGAGGCATAGCTCAAAACATGGTTTCTCTTGAGTATATGAATATCCTTACATTTGAAGACTTCTAGATTGATTATAGAGATGAATTTGAAGTAAGGAGAAGAGATAACAATAAGCTGACTATTGAATAATTTCATTCATTTGATTTAGCTATAATTCTAAAAGATATAAAAGATGATGGGCAAGTGATCCAAGATTTTTATCATGAAATGGGAGGAGATAATGTTCCACTCCTATAAATTGATTTTAGGAAGAATCAAGTAAAGACTGTTTTTGAGATAACTTCAATGGTTCTCTCTATAAATGTAACATGGCTTCTTGGTAAGGGCTTCTATATGAAGGAACCAATAATGATAAAAAATGTGCCAATAAAGTCATAAGAAGAAAATAGTACAAGGATAAAGTAGCGAAGAGCATAAGAAGAAGTTGAAACTTAAGAATAATGTTGATGATACATAATCCTTGGTGAAAGAAAAGGAACCAATTCAGCTAGTTGCCCCTACTTCTCCTCTAGTTTCTTCCATAACCACTCTTAATTCTACCATTCCTACTTATACTACACCCATTACATATTCATATTCATTACTAGTGAAAAACATATAACTAGTAGTGAAATATGTAAACCCATCCACACTCATGCCACCTCCAAAGTCTCTAAGTTTAAAATCTCTTGAGAAATCAATTCAAAAAGAGACTAATGTTCCTTCTCCTTCACCCTCATCTTCTCCACCTACTACTCATCCTCCACCTCCTTATAAGTATCATCCCACCATTCCTTATGTTCATACCTAAAAAGAGATAGATAAAGTAACTATTAGAGAGGTGACTACGTCTGAGGAGGTATTTCAACAATAAGTAATAACTGAACTTGTGGAGAAAGAGGTAGATATAGAGGTAGATAAAGATACAGAGAAAGAGATAGATAAAGATAAATATAAAGAGATAGAGAAATAAAAATTTGAGCATGTAATTTCCAATGTTGTTCAAGATATTCTAGATGCATAAAAAGTTCCTTCTTAGGAGTTAGTGGTGAGAAATAATCAACAACAAATGGTGATTCATTCAGTCACTTTAATTGATATGGATTTCTCTTCATGGTTGTCATTACAAACAACTCTCAAGTCAAATGAATAAATTAACTTGGAGGAGATAGACTTGTAACTTCTGAGAAGTCTTGATCATAAGGGTAAGAAGCCCAAGAGTGCTAAAGTGTCTTAAAAGTTGATAATTGAACCTTCTAGTTATAAATTTATAGAGATACCAATTCCTCCATAGGGTAAAGATAAAGGTGAAGTCACTGAAGAAGACTTAACAGTTACAAAGTCATCCCTTGGAGAAGTCACTACAAAGATCCTAAAGCAAGACACACAGACCCTTACCAATATTATTTTCAAAATGATTGAGGAAGAGAAGGTTGATAAAGCCAAGTTAAAAGATTTTTTTTATAAATTGTGTTAAATAATTACCAAGTTGGCAATATATACTCCTTGATAATCACTACTTTCAGGTGATATGATTGATCAACAAACAATAACTAAGGTAGAGGAAACTAGTAAAAAGACTAAAGTAGTTGATGAATAGATAGATAAAATGTTACAAACTACACATAAATGGTTTCCTGAGGTCTTAGGTACTTTAGCTCATATTAAGAATAAATTAGCACATATAAAAATACAGATGAAGGAAATTGAAAATGAAAATGGAATATTTGAATTGTAGCAAGAAAGATTTCAGTGAATAAATTCTTTAATATAAAAAGTTTTGATTGAAGAAAAGAATATTCCAAAGGGATCAATAAAGAAAGAAAAACAAAAGGAACATATTATATCTTTTTTCATGTGCATTTTTGAGGTAATGCTTGAATAAATGGAGCCTCTAAAAGAAGATGATCATAATGTGAAAGTAGATCTAGAGGACTGCATCTTCTACTTCACTAATGTTTGGTCTAAGAAAATGCCAAGGACCCCTGAGTAATTGAATCAACAATTCAAGTAATTAATTGAAAAGGCCACAACTCCTTTCAAAATAAAGTCTATAAATGAGTTAATAAAAATTCAACAAAAGGTCAAGAGGAGGGAACTAGGCTTGATAAGGTGAAATCTTATATCAAAAAGCTAGAAAGGGAACTATTGATAATGGAAACAAAAAGGCAATCAGTTATCAAATCAGATGTTGCAGCCATCTAGTTCATGATGTCTCAACATATCAAGTAAAAATAAAAGTGTAGATCAAAAGGTCAAAAATAGAATGATTTATATTTCTTCTCTTCTCAACAACTTCTTCTATCTTCTTATATTTTATTCATAAATGTATTTGAAGTAATTTTGTTTTAAGTGATTACTTTGTAAGTAATGTCATTTAGTGAAGTTACTTGTAAAAGTAAGTTGATTTGTAAAATGAAGATTCAAGTAACTTGAATAGACGCTATTACTTGAAGTTATTTTGTAAAAAAAAATAACTTAAATGAGATTTACATAGAATGCAAAGAGATTGTATTTGATCCAAATAAGAAAACTATGAAGTGTTATATATCACCAACTATTGCATGCCACACAAGAGAGATTATATGAGGATGCCTCTCAATAGTTTTCAGATTTTAATGCAACATATGGGAATTTAGGAAGTTGTCTCTTAATTTATTTTGACATTTAAAATAGTATAAGTAAGAGTGAAGGCCTATGTACCAAAGGATGGTAATTTTTGGACAACAATTGTAATTGAAGTACAAAAAGGTTTAATCAATTTAAAACTTTGTGTTTAGATTTATCTATGTATTCTATATGAACTTTGTTTGAAGTGAATAAGAAGAAAGTTGATTTATGATGAACTTTCCATTTAAGGAGATATTTTGGTCCATTTATGAAGATTGAAATGGTAAACTTTGTGTTATCCTTAAATCTAAGCATGGATTCTAGTTTTTCTTAATCATTTTATAAAAGGATTATCATATCTTATACGTTTATCTTCTTTGTATGGATATAATAAGCTATGTAAAACTACTTGTTGTGTATTACAACTTCTTTCTTCTCACATATTCTAGTAATTCATTCTCTATTTCTTAGAACTTATTTACATATTCTCTGAATTAGCTACTTACTTGCTACAAAATCACTATGTTATGGTTCATGAACTTTATAATTAAAGTAACACCCCAAAATAAATTAAATTGTGCATATCATGTGAATAATTAGTGTTAGTTGTGAATAATTAGAGTAGATAAGCATAAAATGTATAGGATCTTCACCATTAAATGAAGGGGATTTAATCCCATGACTGATTAGGTTCTTTGATAGCTTATAAAATATCTAGGCAATAGTTTTTAGTGACTCCATTGAGAAATATGAACTTAACCAAAGCTAAAATTAGATTACCCACTCTAGGGTAAGATAAATGCAAACTAATGTCTAGTTCTATAGAATTTCATGTTTTCCACACTACTATGTAAGAAGTTTCATAAAAATTAAAGATACACTTGTGATTAGAAACACATTTTTTGTGAAAATAGCTTTACTCATATAAAAGAAGCACTTTGTTTATCTTGATTTACTACATGTCAAATGGAACATTTGGTTTGTCTTAAGTCACTACATGTCAAGTAATCTCTCATGAATTCTTTGCTTATAAATATAAAGTAAATTAAACAAATCCTTAGAAAATCATAGATGTTTCAATCTATAAAATTGACATTTCACCAAATCAAGAAGAGCTCAAGGCCAAATGGATGATTTTTTTTAGTTACAAGAATAGTTCAATTTCAGCTTTCCTCCTCAAACTAGAATAAGAAGAGAAAGTATTTCACCTATGAGACAAGTGTGAACTCCTATGAATCAGTTGCAACACAATTCTTTAGGAATAATACAACATGATAATCCTCAATTCCTTATTTCCAAAAGAATGGCGTAACAACTTAAATTCCCTTATGGGGGCAATGATTGGCCCATTAAATTTAACTCCCCCTCTTCATTACTTACATAATGGGTCAAGAAATAACTTTCCCAAGGTCATAGGTGATGGAAAATAGAGTCTAGATGAGCATTTATCTATCTTTTTTAATCTTATGTAGTGATTGGTGTTGAGTATGAAGATCTATCAGTCAGTCTCTTTATTGAAACCTTACATTACTTATCTATATAATGGTTTTACCATTTGGAACCTGACACCATAACCAATTGGGGCACTATGCATGAGCAATTTGAAAAAAAAATTAAAGTTGTTGAAGACACATATTTCTCACCCAATTGACTCAACTTAAAAAAGACCCAACTGAACACATGTAGGATTTCATTTCTAATTTTAATAGATTGCTCTAAAAAATACCTCAGGATACCCAACCTACTAATGATAACTAGAAGTGATTTTTCATCAATGCTCAATTACCAGATGTTTATTATTAGCTATATAGAGCAAATCCTGATGATTTAGCAATAACTCAAAACATTGCTACAGAGGTTAAAGATGACTTTATTATAGATGGAAAGATCAAAAAGATACCTTCCAAGGTAGATAGTTATACTTTGACTACATTTCAAACCATTATATATCCCCTATTACATAAATTGGCTAATGATTTGCTATAAGTTAAAAGGCAAATTACGCAAGGTGCTCATGCTGCTCCTATTAGGAATTTACCTACACATAATTTCAATAATCAGAACTAGAATCATATTGTTGGACCACCAAAAAGATTGTAAATTGAAGATGATCTAAATAACCATGTTGAAATGAACAAATAAGATCATATGGTTGTTGACCTTGATCAAAGATTTGCTAATGAAGATGGCTTTGTAGATCCTACTAATGACTCCAACATAGGCTACCTTGAGTATCAATCAGAAAGTGATGATGAATAAATGCTTGAAGAATATCATAGTCACTCTTTTATAGTATTTACAAGATCACAAACTCAATAAGTTAGTGAAAAATATTCCAAAGAATAAGGAAAAGAGAAAGAAGACTCTGGGCTAGATGTTAGCATTCTAAAAAGAGGTAGTCATTTACCCACTTCTCTTGCTTTGAAAGATTAAAATGTAGCATCTTCTTCTCAAACTCATAATCTAGTCACTAATACATCTAAAATTAGTCCTACATTGTCTACTTCCATCCCTTATTTTGAAATTATTGACCATATCAAGAAAACTAAGATTCAAATATCATAAGATGAATACTTGAGGTCCTATCCAGATCAATTGAATACACTAGTTAAGTATTTTAAAAGTAAAAGATCAAATAATAAAGCTAATGATTGTAAGGTATCTTTCTTACTCCCAAATAAGTTTCTTTCCAAAACAATGATGCAACACTTCTCCCACTTGTGCTTCCACATCTAAAAGAAAAGAGCCATTCTATGTATCTCTCTTGATCAATGGCTTCAAGTTGAGCAATTTTATCCTAGATTCCATAGCCTCTGATAATGTTATGCCATCTAAAATAGTGGATTCCCTTTGCCTCAATTTAACTAAGTCAATAAGGATATGTTATTCAATGTAAAGACAAGTTCCCTTGATTGGACACATCAAAGATGCTCAAGCTATTTTAGTAGATTTTATAGATAAGAGACTTAAAATGATAATTTTGGTAGTAAATATTCTTGTTTCTTATAGAATATTATCAAGTAGGAACTTCTACAAATATTTGGGTGGCGAGGTTACGATGGATTGGTCATGTGCTCATATTCCAATCAAAAGAGTAAATCAAAAACTTGAACCTAATAATAAATCCAAGTATATTGTTTCCAAGTCTGATGATCCAAGATCATAGATTATTTTTGATAATTATATCATGAAGTCTATTACCTTGAACTAGGAAAGGACATACAATAACCATATATATAAGAAGAAGAAGAGAAAATATGGATGCTAGAATTTGATGGTAGTTGTTGTTCTCTTTGTTAGGTGTGGGAATTGTATTAATATCACCAGATGGTAAGGTATATTCTTACTCTTACAAGCTTATGTTTGAAAATAATAACAACATAGTAGAGTATGAAGCACTATTATTAGGACTGGAACAATAAAAATAAAAGGAATGAGACTTTTAAAAGCATAAGAAGATATTGAGTTTATAGTGAGTCAAATTCATGGACAATACCAAGTGAATAAAGATAAGTTGAGGCACTACCATGATCAAGTTTTGAGTGTATCACTTGATTTTTTAGCCTTTTCAATCAATTCCATTCCTCATGATCATAACTCTAGAGCTAATTCTATTGTGATTATTACAACTCTACTCAGGCCAAACCAACAACCTATATTTTTTCAAGAAGGTGACTATAGAGTAGAGATGGTTTTCCATCCAAAGGTTTCAGACAATGTCAATCAGTGGCAAGCTTTCAATGATGACAAACAAATAACTACTTCCCTTGAGCAGTAAGATAATTTAAAGAATTTTATTTTGAAGAAAGTAGTTCACTTCCACACCAGACAACAAAAGGAAATACTAAACCTAAACATGATGATAATGAGTAAGCAATTAAATTGAAGGGAAATAAAATCCCTAAAGGGTTAGTTTATTTAGAATAAATTTTTGATAAGCATGATTAATTTTTGAAGAAAAAGAAAGATTGTGGTGAGAGTTCTTCTATAGAAGTACAATAGGTTAATTTGAGTACTAAATAAGAACTCAAGATGGTTAACATTGGAAAATTTTATTCCCAAGAGGAAAACAAACTTATTGAGCTTCTTAGGAAATACATTGATGAGTTTGCCTAGTCCTACAAAGACCTAAAGACCTTTCAGCCCAACGAGGTACAACATTACTTTTCACTTCAGCCAGAAGTGAAGCATTTCATAAAAAATCTTTGCCATCATAATCCAACAATCTTAGGTACTATCTTTAATAAAATATAGAATCTACTAGATGCAAAATCATTTATCTTATTCATCATTTAGAATGGTTAATAAATAGTGTCCCAGTAATAAATAAGATTAGAGAAATACATCTTTGTGTTGATTTTTAGAATCTCAACCAAGCTTCTTTGAAAAATAACTACAATGGATCATACCTTAAAAGTAGTTATAGGATCAAAAATGTTGTCCATGTTAGATGGATTTTCAAGATATAATCAGATAAAAGCAGTTGAAGAAGATCAATACAAGACCACTTTCACAACACCATGGGGGACATTTGCCTATCAGAAGATGCCCTTTGGTCTGGTTAATGTTGGAGTGACTTTTTAAGGAGTGATGGATCTAGAATTTTCACATCTAAAGTTCAAGATTAATTTTATATATCTTGATGACTTAACAATCTTATCCTAGAAGAGAGGTAATCATTTGTCTGATTTAGAAGAAGTTATCATCTAGTGCAAGAAACATGGGATCTCTTTGAATCCCAAGAAATCAATATTTTCCATGAATGAAGGGAAGCTTCTTGGTCATATCATCTAAAAGTAAGAAATAAAGATTGATCCAAAAATGGTGAAATCTATTAAAATTTTACCTATGCCTATGTCTAAGAAAGGAGTATATTCATTCTTTGGTAAGGTTAACTTTTGAAAAAGGTTCATTCTTGACTTTGTTGAGTTAACTCGCTACATTTATGATATGATGAATAATAAACAAGACTTCAAGTGGAATGTTGAATGTAAGATGGCATTTGAAAAGATTAAAGTAGCCATAGCTCAGGATCTAATGTTGGTTTCTCCATATTTTAGTAAGGAATTCATTCTCTATTGTTATTGTTCTCAGCATACCATGTTAGCCATACTTCTACAAAATAATGATGAAGATATTTAATCTCCTATATCTTTCATGAGCAAAAAATTGAAAATCTATGAGTTAAAGTATACATAGATGGAAAAGCATGCCTTTGATATAGTCAAAACATACAAAGCCTTCAGGTAATACATCTTGTCTTCATATACTAAAGAATATGTAACTGACACTATAGTCAAATCTATTCTAACACAATAAGAGTTGGGACTAATAAGAGGCACCTAGGTGGATAAATTTCAAGAGTTTGATCTTGATATCAAACCAACAAAGCTAGTAAGAGGAAGATGCTTGTGCCAACTAATGATATAAAGTAAACTAGATAACATAGATACAATGGTGTCTTTGCTTCAAGATGAATTAGATGAATATTTTCCCATGGTTATTTTTGTTGATCTTGTTGATGAATGGTATAGTAAGATTGTTTGCTTCCAAACTTATGGAGAATGTCCAACTCATCTTACATATAAGGAAAAATGGACCATAAAGTTAAATTCAAAGGATTGTGTCCTTTAGGATAATGATTTGTATAAAAGAGGAATTGAGGGTGTCTTCCTCCATTGCATAAATAAAGAACATCAAAATAGACTATTGGAATATTTCCATGATATAGCTATAGAGGTCACTTTTCATTAGGGTTACAACACATAAAATCCTACAATTTAGGTAATATTTGGCCACTCTTCTTCAGGATACTTTGGATTGGGTTTATAAATGTCAAGCATGTCAACATTTTGTGAGACATCTAAAGTTACTAGCATTGCCTTTAAAAATAGTCATAATCAATGAACCATTCCATCAGTGGGGCATAGATTTCATTGGAATGTTGAACCCCTCCTCAATTACTAGCCATTGTTATGTTCTAACCACCACTGATTATTTTATCAAGTGGGTAGAAGCCATTATTATCAAGAATGCTACTTCTAAAGTTATATGTGATTTTATCAAGGAAAATATTGTAGTGAGGTTTGGTATTCCTCAAGATAGTAACAGATAATGTAGCTAGTTTTTATTTAGCTAAACTAACTCATTTATGTTATTTACATAAAGTATAATTAGTTCACCCTTCAAATTACTATCCTTAGGGGAATGGCCAAGCTGAATCAAGTAACAAGAACTTGATGATAATGATTCAGAAGTTGGTGGATGATAATCAATGTACCTAGCATAAGAAGATATTTGATGCATTGTGGGATGATATAATCACTCTAAAGAAAGCCATTGGCATGCCACATTTTGAATTATTTTATGGAAAGGATGATAAAATACCCATCACAATAGAGTTTCCTACTTTGCAATTGCTCAAGGCCATTGAAGATGCAACTTATCAAGATTCACTAAATAAGAGGATTATGTTTTTATTTAAGCTACAATAAGTGTGTGCTCAAGTTGTTGACCATTTAATTGATCATCAGATGAAAGTGAAAAGGATTTTTGACAAAAAAGATAAATAAAATAATTTTTGAAGCTAGTGACCTAGTCCTAATGTGAGATAAGAAAAATGAACCAAAAGAGATGTATGAAAAATTTGATTCACTGCAGAAAGTGCCTTTCACAATAAATAACATTATTGGAAAAGATAGTTTCATCCTAGCTTATTGAGATGGAATTAAACTATTGCTAAATTATAATGGGTAGCACTTGAAGCTTTACAAGAACTGAGTAGTAGGGTAACACCTATATGTATATAAATAAGACCTTAATTTTTTTGTATAGTTGTTTTTATTTTTCTATTTATTTGTTTTGTTGGTTTTTCATGATTGATTTTTACAAGACTCTGTACCCAATAGAAAAGAATCAAAACTAAATATATTGGAATCTCATCCTTGTTTCATTATTTTTGATAGAAATAAAGAGGTCCCTAATCAAAGCTAGTTGGTATCTCTAACATTTCACACATGGAATTTTGGGTTACCCCTATTGAAATTTTTGCCTTTTATCTTATGTGAGTCAGTTATCTTAGTCAAAAATTAGTTCCCTAAATAATACTTAGAATTTAATAGTTTTCACTTATGATTGCTTTCATTCCCAATTACTTCAAATTACTCCAGAAGGTTAGAAAATGTTTGCCTTGGTCATTCTCATAAAACTCATTTTGTCCATCATTTTAGGAGATTAAAAAAAACTAAGTGTTTAGATTCATTTCTGGGACAATTCGTGTTCTCAAGGTTACTTTAATTTTCAAAAGTGAATTAATTTGTCTCATCAAACCTGAGTTACATCATCCAATTCAAATTGAAATTGTGTAATGACTTTGCTTCTCATTAAAGCTGAAGTAAACTAGTTTAATAAATTCATAAAGCATGGCTTATAACAACCCAAGGTTTTAAAATTTATTCACTTTCTCAAATTAATAAGTAAATTCAATAAGAGTTCACAAGTCTGAATTCTTCACAAACACATAACAAACTAAGGTTTTGGAGGTACTTGACTTCAAAGACCAAAATAAGTAAAGAAATTCATAAAAATTGACAAACATTAAAATGATTACATGGATTTATTCACATGTGTCACTTAGTTATAATTAATACATGGATTAATATAAATATTTAAAAATACACCTCATTTCCTACTTGGCTTTCAAGTTGTCTAGCCTAGTTGCTACCCCTATGAATCTCAAGCAACACCGTTTGACCTTCTAGAGTGTTTTTTGAGAAAACTCTTCACAACACATTTATAGTCAAGGTATTTAGAGTGTTTTCCCTTTATTTTCCCTTTTTTATTTCAAGTATTGATCTCATTTTTATTATTTTAAGTTTTTATGCACCATTTTGAAAATTTTCTTTGTTATTTCTTGTTTTTCTTGCAATTATTTATAATTTTTTTATTTCTTAGTGTTGATTAAAACATTGTAAATTATTTATAAACACTTTGTCTATGAAAATATTTAAAAAAAATCCTAAAACATTGATATTTTTTGTAAAATACCCTAAAATTTGACCTAGATCATATTTCCTAGACCCTTCATGCTTTGCTGCTTACCCAAAGTCCTGAACCTAAGTAAGTGGTATTAAGAAACCCAAAATCCTCAAGAGCATTGCTTGCTCAGTTTTTCAACAAATACTTGCTTACCTAAAGTTTTTATTACTTGCTACTTTTGCTTCTTTGAGTTTTTTAACCTAAGTAACTTGCCCTAAGAAACCTGGTAACTTGCCTAAAGAGACCTAGAGTTGTAAATTCTTGTCACTTACTCAAGGTTTTCAACATTGAAGACTTTTATAATTTCTAAATCTTCCTAGAGTTATGACACCTTATTAATTTGATTAAGTTTCTCAAAGTTTTCAAATCTTTATACTATTATAAGTTCATAATATCTGAATTAGGATTATTACTCAAGACAATAAATTAACTCAGTTGCTCAACATTTTCTAAACTAGTAGGGACATTTATATAGTTTTCAAGATCATATATCAAACCTTGCTAGTAATATTCATAACAAATTTTAGGAGGAGAAGAATAAACAACTTTGATTGAATAAGTTCCTGAGCTTGCACTTGAATAAGTTCTTGGACCAAGTAGGAAAGAGAAAATAAAATAAAAGAGAGTTGAGAAGACAAAAAAATCAAAGATGAAATATGAATACAAGGGTTATCCCATTGAGGCTTGAATTACTTATAAGTTATCTTAAATTAGTGGTACTGACATAGGACATGTTTGTGTAAATGAATTATTAGAAAGATCCAAGGCTATAGTCAAAACACCACTCGTGAAAGTAATGACAAATAGTGGAATCCTACAAGCTGCAACTTTCCTAAGCTATACATTACTTCTCAAGTTTGTCCTAGAGTGTGCTAAGTATAAAGATTCTCTTATAAGGCTTGTAAAAGACATTATAGGAAATGTGGTAATTAGACTACATGTTCAGTCTTTTGACTATTGTTCGAATATCCTAATAAGATCTAAAGTACTTGATGTATCAATGGAAAAATCTAAAAGACAATGGGAGAATAAGATAGTAGATTACATCAAGATAATGAATACAACTTATCTAAAAAAACCAAGGTATCCCTCAAGGTTTCCAAAGAAAATAGTGATATTTGACTTAGTTTAATAAGTGAATGACATCACTCAATTATTGTGTAGAATTAATGGAGAAAAGAATGCTATGAGCTTTTACACTTGGATATATGCTTACATAAGGGCTATTGATGTCAATAAGATTATTACAATGATTGAATGGTTAAGGATGATAAGTGATAACATTGATTACCAACTGAGTAATGTATTATAGACCTTTGATTTTAGAATGACTTCATATTTACTATATGTTATAACATCTAATTGAACCTTTTCTAGGATAACTATAAAATGGATGTTGGAAACAGAGCCCATCTATGAATATTACCCTTAATTGAATCTTTTTAAATACTTCAAGCACTATAAGAGGGTAAATTATGCATTTTTTATAAAGTTATCTATAAATTAAATGTTTCTTTTAAAGCGAAGAGAGTGTCTAATGCAGTTTGGGAGGCAATTTCCCATATTGGGTGTATTTTCATTGAGTTCTTGAATTTCACATATATAAGATTTGGTGGTTTCGTAGGGATATAATTAAAATTTCCAAGGTACCCTAGTGACAAATGGATTTTAATGGAACTATATAGGCAACTAGTGGAGTTTCATGATTTACAATCTAAAGTTCACCATTCTTCAGTTAGTTTTCCTATTGTTATTGGCCATTATCATTGTGAAAGTATTTATAAGGCCAAGAATGTACAAATAGAGATGTACCATAAATACAATCAATCACTTTTTTAAGTTAGATAAAATTTTGATTGTAGAGGAATAACTTAAAACATGGGTTCTCTTGAGTATATGCATATCCCTACACTTGAAGACTTCTAGGTTGATTGTAGAGATGAATCTGAATTAAGGAGTAGAGATAACAATAGGATGATTGTTAGAAAAATTTATTTATTTGATTTATCTACCATTCTTGAAGATATAGAGGATGATGGGCAAGTGATCCATGAGTATTATCATGCAATGAGAGGAGATAATGATCCACTCCTAGAAATTGACTTCAATAAGAATCAAGTAAAGGTTATTGCTGAGAGAACTTTAGTGGTTTTCACTATGACTTTAGAATGGCTTCTTGGTAAGGGCTTTTTCATGAAATAATTACTAATGATAGACATGGGCCAAGAAAGTCATAAGAGGAAAGTAGTGTAAGGATAAATTAGCCAAGATCCCAAGAAGAAGTTGAAACTCAAGAATAATGCTAATTATATGTACTCTTTGGTGAAAGAAAAGGAGCCAATTTAGATAATTACCTTTGCATCTCATTTGATATATTCCAAAAAGTATCCTACTTATACCATTCTTAATTCTACCACACCCATCACATCTTCATCTTCATTACTGGTGAAAAACATATAACCAATAGTGAAAAATGTAAACCATCCACACTCATGCCACCTCCAAAGTTTCCAAGTTTCAAACCTCCTAGGAAACCTATTCAGAAGGAGACTAATGTTCCTCCTCTTCCACCCTCATATTATCCACCTACTACTTATCCTCAACCTCTTTCTAAGGATCAGTCCACTATTCCTTCTATTCATACCCAAAAAGATCCAGAGTAAGTAATTACTAGATAGGTTACTACATCTCAAGAGGTATCTCAACAAAAAGTTATAGTTGAGCCTATAGAGAAAGAGGTAGAGAAAGAGGTAGAGAAAGAGGTAGAGAAAGAGATAGAGAAATAGAAAGAGAAAGAGAAAGAGATAGAGATAGAGATAGAGATAGAGACAGAGATAGAGATAGAGATAGAGATAGAGATAGAGATGAACATAGAGATAGAGTTAGAGATAGAGATAGAGATAGAGATAGATATATGAATAAATAGAGAAATAAAAAGTTGAGAAAGTAATTTATAATGTTATTCAAGATATTCTAGATGCACAAGAAGTTATTTATTAGGATTTGGTGGTGATAAATGATCAACATCAAATGGTGATTCATTCAATCACTTCAATTAGTACGTATTTCTCTTCATGGTTGACATTGAAAATAGCTCTCGATTCAAAGCAATAAATTAACTTGGAGGAGATAGACTTGAAACTTTTGAGAAGTCTTGATCATAAAGGTCATAATCCCAAGAGTGATAAAGTAAATTCAAAGCTAATAATTGAACCTTCTACTAAAAAATTTGTAGAGATATCATTTCCTCCATAGGGTAAGGATAAATTTGAAGTCACTAAAGAAGACTTAATAGTTATAAAGGTATCCCTTGGAGAGGTCACTAGAGATGGCCTAAAATAGGGAACACAAACCCTTATCAAAAATATTTTCCATAAGCTTGATAAAGAGAAGGTAGATAAAGCCAAATTAAAATAAAAAATTTGTAAATTGTGTGAAATAATTGCCAAGGTGGTAAGATCTTCTCCTCATTAATCATTTCTTTTAAGAGATATGATTGATCAACAAAAAATAACTAAGGTAAAGGAAAAAGTGACAAGGCAAAAGTAATTGATGAATGGATAGAGAAAATGTTAAAAATTACATAGAAATGGTTTTTTGAGGTCTAATTACTTTAGATGATATTGAGAATAAATTGGCATAGATAAAAATAATGATGAAGGAAATTGAAAATGAAAATGGAATATCTGAATTACAACAAGAAAAATTTCAATGAATAAATTCTTTAAGAAAAAGAGTTTTGATTGAATAAAAGATTATTATAGAGGGATCAATAAATAAATGAAAACAAGATGAACATATTATATCTTTTCATATGCACATTTTTGGAGTAATTTAAAAAAAAAGACTCCAGAAGAAAATGCTCATAATGTGAAAGTAGATCTAGAGGACTACATCTTCTACCTCACTAATGTTTGGTCTAATAAAATGCCAAGGAAACCTGTGCAATCACATAAAAAATTCAAGAAATTAATTGAAAATGCCACAAATCCTTTCACAAAAAAGTTTATAAAGGAGTTAGTAAAAAGTCAACAAGAAGTCAAGAGGTTAGAACCTAGGCTTGAGAAGGCAAATGCTTATTTCAAGAAGCTTGAAATGGAACTTATAAGAATAAAAATAGAAAGGTAATCAATTGCCAAATTAGATGATTTAACCATCGAGTCCATGATGTCTCAATAGATCAAGTACAGAGAAAAGTGCAAATTAGAAGTTTAAAAATTGGAATGATTTTTATTGATTCTCTTCTCAATAAGTTCTTCTATCTTATTCTATTTCCTTCTATTTTATTCAAAAATGTATTTTAAGTAATTTTATTTTAAGTGATTACTTTGTAAGTAATGTCATTTATTAAACTTACTTATAAAAGTAAGTTTCTTTGTAAAATATAAGATTCAAATAACTTGGCTAGACATTATTACTTGAAGTTATTTTGTAAAAACAAATTACTTGAACAAGATTTATGAAGCAACAAAGAGATTGTATTTGATCTAAACAAGAAAACTAAGAAGTGTTATATGTCACCATCCATTACATGCCACACAAGAGAGATTCTAGGAGGATGCCTCTCAATAATTTTTAGATTTTAATGCATCATATGGGAATTTAAGGAGTTGTCTCCTAATTGATTTTGATATCTAAAATAGTATAAGAGTGAAGATCTACATGCCAAGGATGGTAATTTTTGGAAATAAATTGTAATTGAAGTACAAGAAAGTTTAATCAATTTGAAACTTTATGTTTACATTTATCTATGTTTTTTGTATAAACTTTGTTCGAAGTGAATAAGAAGAACATTGATTTTTGATGAGCTTTGCATCTAAGGATATCTTTTGGTGAATTTATGAAGATTAAAAAGGTAAAATTTGTGTTATCCTTAAATCTGAGCATGGATTCTAGTTTTTATTAATCATTTATAGAAAGAATTATCATATCTTATATATTTATCTACTTTGTAGGATATAATAAGCTCTGTAAAACTACTTATGAAGTACAACTTCTTTCTTCTCATTTATTCTAGTCAGTCATTCTCTATTTCTCAGAACTTCTTTACATATTCTCTAAATTAGTTTCTTACTGTAAAATCACTCCATTATGGTTCATGAACTTTGTGATTAAATTAATACCCTAAAATAAAGTAACTTGTGTATATCTTATGAATAATTAGTGTAAGTTGTGAATAACTAAAAGTAGTGAATAATTAGAGTAGATAAGCATAAAATGTATGGAAACTTCACTATTAAATGAAGGGGATTTGATACCCTGATTGCTTAGGTAATTTTATAGCCTACAAAATATCTAGCCAACAAGAACTAAAGAAAAGTAGGATGTCATTTGTGAGTTTTATACTTTAAATTTATTGTTAACATATCAATCTACTTTTGTGATAAATTTATTTGCTAGAGAGACACAATTGCGCGCCTTTCTCTCCACTCTAATAGATTTTTGGAATTACAAAGCACCACTGGGTAATGCATGAGACCATTATTTCTAGAAGAAAATAAACTTATTTCTTCTTTCAACTACTATATCATATGTATATGACTAACAAGTATCATGAGCTATTGAGATCTAATATTGTTGCTTTTAGAACTTTTATAAACCACCATTATGCCAATGGTTTCAATGCAAGTCTTGATAGGTGGGAGACATTACATATTGATTTAAAGTGTAGGGAAGTCCTCATCCCCACCAATATTAGATAGAGTCTAAGAAGAGCCAAAGCAATTTTCTAGATAATCACTTGGCTCTTAGAGGAAATAAGTTCAAATGTCTAGATTGGGATGAGGTTTAGGCATCCTAAATTTTGTGTCCTCTATCTCCATGACAATGTTAGAATTCTCAATTAAAAGTTAAATTTGAAGCTTAGTTGCATACAACTGTTAAAGATCTTAGATTTTTGCTAAGGGCCCACTATGACTATGGCCATCATTTTGAAGTTTATGATCTGAGTCAAAGGTTTGAATCAATAAATTTGGATTAAAGATCAATCATCCCACTTATTTACAAGAGAACTTGCAAAAGGTAAAGTGTGGGGGAGAAATGATGAACATTTAATAGAGCTCATAATAGTTATATAAACTATCCATAAAGTGTTGCCTTTGGTTATATATTGTATTGCATTTGATTGTTAAAGTCTAATCTAAGTAGGATGTGACCGTAATTTGTTCTTTGTTTGTATGTAATTTATTTTTGAATCTTTACTTTGTTATTGTGTCTAACTTGGATGAATAACATAGTTTTGAGTACAAAAACACATCTCAAAGATGGAGTAATTTTGACTACATTAACACATCCCAATGATGGGGTAATTTTGAGAAGGCAACACATAGTTTTGAAAACTCTTTTGACTATAATTTTGAGGATTCAGTAAGTGAGATCTAAATATTGAACACTCTAAAGACTCTCTAATTATTCTCTAGAATTGCTCTAAATATGCTTTGGGCGTGCTTTAAAAACATACATAGGATGCTCTGAAGAAGTATAGGAATTCTCTAAAGACATGTATAGGGTGTTTTGAAGCCTATACAAGATGCACTAAAGACCAGTTGCATCATACTGCTTAGAATAGTAGTTCTATGGATATCTATAAATAAACTTTCTATATTTATATGTCTTATTTTAGACATTACCATTCATGATAATGGATTAAAATAGTTTGGATATATTTATATCTTTATTTTTTAAACCAAGTAAGTATCTCCAATTTATATTAGTTATTTATTGTCTATGATTAGTTGAATTGGTTCTAATGCTTTCCTAGAATTATGGGATCCAACTCCTAGATTGTTTATATTTTGAATAGACATATTTGGCCATTAAGATCACAAATATGTTGTATCCTATGAATAGATGTTGAGATTATTTTAAATACACATCTTCTCATTCCAAGGATTTTTTAAGTTCCTAGTTCAAATTTTTGGATGTTTATGTTTTGGATGTTGATAGTGTGAATGATTAACAAAAAAATTAGATTTACTTTCCTACAAACTAGAGTTAGTGTTCCATTTACTATTTTTAGGATTTAGAAAGCACAAAATAATTAAACCCCCCTAAATGGTGAAATGTAAAAATCTAATACCAAATGGTCTCATTAAAAATAGTCTTCAGACACTACCCTAGTTGAAAATGATAACAATATATTGATTAATTAAATGAAAGGTATAATGATAGCCTATCACTAGGTTCATCAATTAGGATCTTAAAAAACTAAACTAAAGTATTGATTTCCAAAGAAAAGGGTTAAAATTCAAAGAAAGGGATGACTAAAAAATGGTAATATACAAATATTTAACACTCTTCATTGATCTGAGACACATGCATATGATAGCCAAGAACTCATGCACTCACACAAACTCCATGACTAGTTTATTGCATAAGTGTTTCTTAAGAAGGCTAATGGAAATAAGATAAATGAGGAAGGGATGATCATATCCATATCCTATCTTTACCTAATGCTTTATATAACACATCATAAGACCTAAAAACATAAAAATATCTTGCATAGAGGTAAGAGAGAAAGGACAAACACCAAGAAATAGAGATCATTCACAAAGTATTCATGCATAAAATTAACTAAACACAAGATGAAAACATATATAAAGGTAAATGAACTATTATATTTTTTATAATAGGTGATTTCATTACAACATGGGTAGGGATAAGCCATACCATAAGAGAAATTACTCTCTTACAATGAGAAAAATGAGAGATATATAAAAGAAAATGGAAGACAGAAGAGGGGAAAATGGATGATGACTTTAGTGATGTCATCTTACATGGAAAAATTATTATTTATTATAGAAGGCTTATTAAATTGTTTGATTTTCCTCCTCCTTCCACTTAACCTCTCCTAATTACCAAATTTTTCAGATATCCCACTTGGTCTTCTAGAAACCTCTAGGCACTTTGTGAAGGCTTGTCAAATCAACATAACATTACAGCTATAATATTAACTAATTTTGATCATACATTTATCCAATTTAAAATCAAAAAAAATATAAATATGGAGAATTTATCTTTCCAACATAATAATAGTATTGAAAATGGATTTACAAATCAAAAGATATGGCTTAGAAACCAACATGCAATCATAGTCACATAAACACCTTCAAAACATGGAAAAATGGAAAATATCAGAGTAATATATGAGCAAAACCCATCATATATTTTATTACCATAAACATATTGAAAATACACTCAAAAGGGTATTTTTAATTTTTTGAAAATATCAAAATAACCCCTGTGACCTTCCATTTGAGTGTTTTCTAGTGAAAAGTTGGTTGAGTGATAAACCTTCCTAGAAGGATCACTTTGTACCATCATAAATGTTCATTGAAATCTCACGTAGCTATGAAAAAAATACATTACCTTTTCATACCATCAGGGTAAACTCATACAACTTTTCATATAATTTATAATCCATTTAGTCCTATGCAAATGTGATTCAAAATTTCTCACTGGGTATATTTAGCAACTAAGAGATGTAGAAAATGGCTAAGTAAAAAAATTAGCACAAAATCTGATTTTCATAGTTGTGCATTCCACACATTATATCTAATATGTGCATACTATATTTACCATTACACTCTAGTTACATTTAACTAACACCATGATAAATTTGAACAATATTTGACCTCATTTACCACTAAGAAAATGAGCTTGAAATGTGTGCACTGGCTAGATCTAAAAAATGGAAACATAAAAAATTGACTAAGCGAAAATCAGCTTGAAAGCTAATTTTCATAGTTGTACATTTCACACGTGATATCAAAAAATTTATAATTTTTTTTGCCTTCACATTCTTATCACATTTTTATACCATCATGTGATATATAAAGGTGATTGGAATTGATTTGATCCTGCACAATGGTGTTTGAAAAGTGTTGCATAGGCTAGTTTGGCACCTGGAATCAAAGAATTATATGCACTAAGTAGTTTTCATGACTAGGATATTTTCAAGATAATGTTATCAATGTAAGTATTTCCAGGTGGGAGTCATTACCTTTTGAGTTGAAATGGAGGGAAGTCCTCAACCCCACCAATATTAGATGGAGTCCAAGAAGAGCCAAAGTAGTTTTCCAACTAATCACTCAACTTTTAGAGGAAAGAGGTTCAAATGTCTAGATTGGGATGAGGTTTAGGCCTCCTATCATTGTATGTCCTCTATCTCCATGGAATTTTTGGATTTATCAATTAAAATTTGAATTTCAAGCCTAGTTTCATAAATTTGTTAGAGATCTTGGATTCTTGCCAATGGACCATCGTGATTGGGGCCATCATTTTGAAGTTTATGATCTAAATTAGAGGTTTGACTCAGGAAATTTGGATTAAGGATTAGTCATCCCACTCATTTATAAAAGGACTTACAAAAATTAAAGTGCAAGGGAGAAATGATGATTATTTTATATAGCTCGTTATAGTTATATAAACTATCCATAAAATATTTCCTTTGGTTATATATTATATTGAATTTAATAGTTAAAATCTGATCTGAATAGGATGTGAATACAATTTGTTTTTTGTTTATATGTAATTTATTATTTATTATTTACCTTGTTATTGTGTCTAACTTGGATTAATAGTGAAGTTTTGAGTACAATAATACATCCCAAATATGGGGTAATTTTGAGTACAACAACACATCCTAATGATGGGGTAATTTTGAGAAGGTAACACACAATTTTGACAACTCTT
This sequence comes from Torreya grandis, assembly GCA_037957365.1. NCBI lineage: Eukaryota > Viridiplantae > Streptophyta > Pinopsida > Cupressales > Taxaceae > Torreya > Torreya grandis. The sequence continues at coordinate 169,837 of JARHVA010007627.1, read as the reverse complement.
TCAGCTACAATTTTGAGGCTTTGAAAAATAATTTCTAAAGGTCTAACACTCTAAATACATTCCAAATATTTTCTATAATTATTCCTAAGATACTCTGGATGTTCTCTAAAGACATACACAATAATGTTCTAAAGACCTATACACGATGCTCCAAAGATACCTAGATGTTCTCTGAAGACTAAAAAATATATGTGTAATACATGTTGCTGATAGAAATTAGGAGCTTTTAACTACAAAAATTTTGTTTGAAAAAAATAAAAAAATTATTGGATCCAAATGATAGTTGGAAACCAAAAAGAAAGGAGAAACCATACAAATCTTTATCCTCCTATTGCTTCTCACCCCTCAAAAAATTCTCCCTAAACAATAGTTACTATTATTTTTAAGGTGTATATATTTTATAAGCAGTTATATATATATATATATATATATATATATATATATATATATATATATATATATATATATATATATATATATATATATATATATAATGATGTATAAGACCCCTCTACCCAAGAATATCAAAGCATGAGGGAAAAGTTTGGCACTCCAAATAATAATGATAGATGTTATTCAATCATCCATTCATTAAATTTTATGAGGCAGCATGAGGGAAATGTTCACCACCTCATAAATGACTTCTCAACTCCATCTAAAATGGAAATAATTTAAATCAAATAATAATAACCTAAAACATTCCAAAAATGGCTTTTCAACTCAGTCTAAAATGGAAACAATTAATAGTATCCAAAAAAAAAGCCAATAGATAAATGGTGTGAGGAGATACAGATAAGGTGGAACCATTAAAACCCTCTCACATCACAACAATTTTTTACTATGATTATTTGGTTACAGCTAATGAAAAATGTTTTCTTTCCCTTCACATTCACCATTTGGATCCCTATTGAATACAAGTAAGTGCTAAACAATCCTAATCTATGCAATTTCATTATCTCAACCATTTCATTATTTTCTTAAAGTTAATAAAAAATGTCTACTTTCCCCTCACATTCACCATTTGGGTCCCTATTGAATACAAGTAAGCACTAAACAATATTAATCTATGGCATTTCATTATCTCATCCATTTCATAATAAAAATCTAGGTCTATCCAAAGCTTAGTGATTTCATAACTTAAAGAGTAAACAATGAATAAAAAGGTCATATCAAGCCATAAAAATCACACATTTTAGATATAGTAAAACAATGCATTAAATAGATTAAATACTTGATAAGAATGACCTACAAAAATGACAGTGAAAAAAGGGGTCAACGCTTCCACCACTAACACCAGTGTCACAGTTAACCTAATTGTCAATAAAAGAATGTTTTTTGTCCTTCTAAAGGGAGAGAGAAAAATTGAGAGAAAATAATGGAAAGAGGAAAAGATCAACTTAACCCTAATTTCAAAGCACATGGGAATTTTTAATTCTATAATAATTTAAAAGTTATATAAAAATTTGTAACATATAAAATTATTTAAAATAATATTATATATTTAAACATATTAAACATTTAAACAATGTACATTATTTAATAAAACTATTTGAAGATTTAAACATAAATAAAAATAAATAATAAACTCAGATAGTTTTTAATATAAAAATATTTACAAATTTTCATTATTTATTATAATTATTCTAATTAAAAAAATTATTAATATTTTTTCATTAAATTACATGATTAAATTGTCTAATAGGGATTTGATTCCTTAATTTTTATCCCACAAATAATACCTTTGAGATAATTTAATTCACTATTTCAAATACCTATGAGATAAATTCATCTTTCTTGAATTTAAAACCTAATATTAAGAGATGAATTCAGCCCCAAAATGGTAATTAAAATAAGTGATGCAAAATCGTACCTAGTAAATCAAAGACCTAAACTTGGGAAAGGATTTTGTGTGGTTATCTAAATTATGGCTATATAAGGGCATAATCAGTCTACGCTATACCAATATATACATATTAACTTTTCATTCTTAACAATGAGCCATGTGATATCTCAATGCAAATTTAGGGTTAAATATCTCGTCCAATAACACAAGTACTTCAACTTTGAATCCAAATATTGAGGTCAAAAATACATGGCTAAATCACATCCATGTAAAATAAATTAAATTTAAATAGTAAACTATAAGCCAATCAACTTTAATCCTTTTTTAAAAAAATATTTCAATACAAGTATCACAAAATCATCATTTATCAAGATTATATAAATTATATTACTGATGAAACACAAGATTTAATTTTATCTCTTAGGAAGCTTTTCAAGATCATTTTGACCATTAGGTCATACATCCTAAGATGTATGAATAAAAATTAAATTAATCCATTTATTGTCACTAATATTATTATTAATCAACACTAATTTCACTTATCTAATTTATCCCCTTTCATCTTGCTAATTTATCACCCCTTTCTAATTATTTATCTTATGTCCCCCTTCATTATTTTTTATCTACTATCCTTGTCCATCTCCACCAATAAATTAATTAATATCCTAAATCCCCATTATCTTATCATAATCCCCACTTATCTATTATTTATGAATTTTGAATTCTCATGGCCCACTTACCCACCTACACTAGACTATTTCTAGGCTCTCTTACACCCCTAGTCCCTAATCACCCACCTAATCCCTACATAATCCTAATTAGTCCCTAAGAGGATTATAGAATTATCTAATTCTAGAATCCTCTTTATTCTCACCCATGTTATCTAGAAGCCTCTAAATCTAGAGGTTTCCAAGAATAATCCCCAATCCTTGATCTCCCCAAGCTAAATTTGAATCTCAACCATTGATTCTTCCCTCCTCTTTGTATTTAAACAAATACATTCCTCCATTGGAGATAACTAAAAATTCTATATCAAATCCATGTCCAACTATTAAAGTGATCAAGATTCTCCATGCCAATCTAATCCATCATCAATAGTCCATGATCATGCCAACATAATGTCAAATTTTTGAGTCAAAGGTAATCAATCTAATTCCTCTTTTTTTTCATATTCCATAAAATCATGATTTAGATCATTTAGATTTAGGATTATAATGTTGATTTAAATTATGAATTCATCTATTAAATTTAGTTATAATGGCTCAATATATTACTTAGGTAGTTTGATGTTTGAGTAGATTTAGATAACTATAAACTAGTACATCCGAAGATGATCAATGTCATTTTTAGCTACCTCAGAACACTTACTATATATATATATATATATATATATATATATATATATATATATATATATATATATATATATATATTTTCATTTATAGATTTTATATAAATATATATTAGTATTATTTAAGGAATTTCATTCCAATAAAATAGCAACATACTTGTCTGGGAAGCTTTTCAAGGGCATTTTGATGATTAACTAGTACATCCCAAGATGATAAATTCCATTTTTAGCTATCGACTCATTTGGAAAGAATTTTTAATTCATTCTTATGACTAATTGGTCTATTCTATGATGATCAAAATCATTTAAAACTATCACAAAGACACTTCTTGTTTATATAGTATGTCTATAAATAGAATTCCATATATTATTACATACTAGAATTGAAACCTTTTATAGGTGTCTTTAGATAAAGATTTGTATTTGAGATAAAATCTTGTAAATCAAGGTAAAGGAACCAAGGTGGTAATTTTTCACAATCCTCATTACAAATGATTAAAGCATTATAGGAAAAAATTCTCTCATTGAGAAGAACACCCAAAAATCATCCAAATTATGTGCTTGATTAATAATATGTCTTACATAACCCTCTTGCATTAGAGGTATCATTTCATACGTTGTTGCCACACTTTATGGCACTAAAATAGGTGACCCTAAGAGTGATAAAAAAATGAAACTCCTTGCATTAAATAAGATAGTAAAGTTTTGGCCCACTACATTAGCCTCATCCAAAACATGAAAATTTAATATCAATCCATCTTGTAATGTTAATTTGAATGAACTAAAATGTGATACCAATCAAATAGTTAACATGACGGTTCCACAACAAGTTATTTTACAAAATTCATCACGCAAAAAAAGTATTAGATTCAAAAATCCTCTAGTACTTTTTATTACAAAGTTGGCTAAGTGTTAACTCATATTTCTCCCTACACCTATAAGTAACCCCTAAGAATATTTGGTCAATCCTAAACTTATACAAGTCCCAATAACTTACACTTGATGGGTCTCCTACCATGGGTTTTGGATCACATCCAGGGGATCATCAGAATTAGAAAATGTTTAATAATCCATTGCAAGACCATATTACAATGAAAATTACAAAAGTTCAAATATGGAAATAAAAGTAAAATTATCATCATGGAACTTTGAAACCAATGTTAATGATTTATAAATAGACTCTTTCATAATATTATGTGGAATTTCATCCACATTTTTTGAAGATGTAACATATGTAAATTATCTAATAGGGATTTGACTCCTTAATTTTGAGCCCCACTTGGAATACCATTGATATAATTTAATTCACCAATTCAAATACGTATGAGGGTGATTTACCTTTCTTAAATTTACAAACTAATTTTTGGAGATGAATTCAACCTAAAATAGTAATTAAAATAAGTGACACAAAATTATACATAGTAACTCAAAGACCTCTTGGGAAAGGACTTTGTGTTCTTATATAAATTATGGTTATGTGAGGACTTAATCAGTCTACCTCACAACACTTACTATATATAGTATTTCTATTAATATAATTTCCATTCATAAACTGCATCTAAATGTATATTTGTATAATTTAGTGAATTTCAATCTAATAAAATAGAAACAGAACCCTCACAACAAATTATAATTGATGGGTCTCCTACCATGGGTTTTGGATCACATTAAGGGGATCATCATATTTATAAAATGTTCAATAATAAATGACAAGACCATACAATGAAAATTATATAAGTTCAAATATGAAAATAGAAGTAAAATTATCATCATCGAATTTTGGAATCAGTGGTAATGATTTATAAATAATAGGCTCTTGAATAATAAGTGGAGTTTCATCCACATTTTTTGAAGATGTAACACTATTAATTATTAATATCTTTAGGAGAAATAAGTGGTGGTGGTAAAATAGTAGGCATACACATTGGAATAGATAGTATCTTTTAAACATATATGTCCACTTAAAAATTTTATCATATTTCTAAACCTGAAATTATTCTTGGTTGCTTCTAATTTTTTAGCATCATTGCAAAAAAAATAATTTCTCCACTATAATCACCAAGACAAAACATGATCACCCATAACTAAGCTCCTTTACCAGTAGATGCCCCCTGATCAAAACTAAGGAATTTAAAATTTTTACTTAAAGATTACGCTAAGAGGCTATCTCTTTACATGAATAATGCAAGCCATCATAGACTAAAGCATTGCATGGTGATTTAGATTATGATATGTTTGCACCCACAATTACTTTGTATGAACTTATTTTGATATTTTCATTGGTTTGGAGTAACTAGTAAGTTTAATATTTGATTTACACTCTTTCAATTGACATAAATCCTCTTACCAACACATAATTACACACATAAATTATATTATTTATTAGATAAATATAAACATATAATATATATCATAATATTTTTATATATTAAATTTATTAATTATATATTAATATTATATATAAATTATACATTTTATAAAATATATTTTAATATTAATAAATATTATTATATTATATAATATATATATATTAATATAGGTTATAAATCAATATTATATATTATATACTTCAATACATCTATATATTATTAATAGTACAAAAATTATATTATATTTTTAATAAAATTAAATGATTTTTTATGCCTTTGATGTATTATATAATACCACATAATATGAATAGGGTTTGATTTTCTACTTCAATCAACATTATAGGGTCAAAAATGTGATCATAGATATGGATTTAAAACTCTACAGTGCTTCACCATGTGCACAAAAATAAGGTAGATTACTGTAGACACTAAAAAATTTCATAGTTTTAGATGTTGAAGTGCCTTGAACCCCTAACTGACTCTAGAGCTAGTTGACCACCTAGTTGACTTATCCCATTTATCAATTTACCAACTTAACCTTTTAATTCACCAATTTTAACCCATCTTCTTCTAGAACCTCAACCATAGACATTAGCCTAACCATCAATAGTTAGCCTAATCATCAATGGATAGGTTTCCAAGCTTGATTTATAAACATTACCATCTATACAAGATAAGCATAGTAAATTTAACAAATTTCATTTTGTGATTCAAAATATATTTAAAGAATCATAAGTAGAAACTTTCTCCTCTCCCCAATTATTAACTTCCTCATACACATTTAGTAACTTCATCCTATAAAAGGAGAGAAGTAGAAGAAGAAAGGGATCAAGAAATCTAAACAATTTGTGACCAAGCTATCTTGCACCCAGGTATCCAACATCCCTTTAGCAATAAAGTAGCATCAATGGAGACTTAAACCTTTGTTAGAATCAATTTTGAAGGCCAAAGTATTATCATTCTAGCCAAATTACTTCAATCTTCCACCACCAATTTACAGTGTCTTTCTTATCTATAGGTTATTCCTTCTAGGACAAAGAGGATTTCTCACCATCATCTAGATCACATGTGCACTTTTAATATGTATTGTTCTACACATCTCTATTACTATTTTCATTACTTGATTCTAAATTAAGAAATGAGTGAAAATTAATCTAAAACATTTTAGCATGACTTCTGAGACCTAGCATCCCTTTTTCTTCCTTTATTGTATACTCATTAATTGACATCTAAATTTATTTTGTGCTCAAAATAAACCTTTTGCATACATTTATTTATTGCTTGTTTTATGTCATCTAGTAACTTAAAATTAAAGTAATTGATCATAGTTTTCAATCTTGTTATCACACACTTATCCAAACCACATAAATAATCAACACATCAAAACATACTTGAGACAAGGCCCGACTAGGATTTCATCACCTAGCGGTAAACCTTACCCTTTCTTAGTAATCCTAATTGGAGGTCATTACCAAGGTGAGAACCAACTCAGCTCTCTAGTTGAGTTTAAACTCTAAAATTTGGTATATTTTGGCAAAGCACATGATACCCCTATTTCTATGGTGTGTGAAGTGAGGGGGTAGGCCCCAATACCAAGCCATGTACTAAAGATAAATATAGATTTCTCTCTTGAGCACCTAAACATAACCTAAAAACAACCTTAGATTTCCTCTTTATTACTCGATCTACATACCAAATTTCCTCTTCACACTCTTTAAGGCATAATCCAAAATCCATTTAAAAATAACCCTAGGTTGTTAAACATGCTTTAGTATATGTTTGATTTCCTTGAGTTTTTTTATTTTGCTTACTATTTATTTGAGGTATAAGTTTTGTCATTTTATCTCCTTATTCCTCTCATGGTCTTTACTAGATAATAGCTAAGGAATCAAACCAATCAATAAACATCTTCTTCTTCCTTTATGAAGTATACTTTAGATGTTGATGGTTTCCCTCATTTTTCTACCCCACCTACCAAGTTTCAGATTGTTGTCAAGGGTGATGTGGATTTTGCTACCTTCCTTGATAATAACCTCATGGTTTTTCAGCATTACCTTAACACCTTATCTAGCAGTACCTCTCTTGCTTTAGTTCCTTCTATAGAGCCTACTTATGGTATGCCTCCCCATATTATGGTGGGTACCACCTCAACCCAACCCATGATTACCCAAGCCTCTTCTTCCTCCAATATTCCATCTACCACCACTTCCCAAACTCCATCTAACATACTAATCAACAACCAAACACCTATCACCCCAAACAATACCTCCAACATTGTATCAACTTTGTATCTCATTACCTATACTCCTTTTTTTATGAGAGTATATTTTACCCCTATTCTTACCTTTACCCTTAATTCAACCAGCACACCAACTTCTACCCCACTTTATAATTTGGTACTTTCCATACCTCAAACCCTCCCACATATTAGAAAAAGAGTTACCACCCACCAACATTCAACTAGAACTTTCATACCCATAACCCAATCTATGTCCATTCTGCCATCCACCAAACCAAACATACCTCTAACCCAACCCATATCATCCTCCCAACAAGTACCCATGACATATTACCCATATGTTTCTAACACATAAGGATATATAACACCTTTTACACAACTATTTGTGACAATCAACTGTTATGTGGCACCATCCCAACCTCTTATGACCACTTACCAATATACGACTTCTTCAGTACCTTCTACCACTTGTGCATACATTGCTACCACCCAACCTCAACAAAATTTACCACCTTAGAAAGATTTGGCTAATATGTTGATTGACAGATGACAAACTTGGATTCATCTATCTTTAGGTCTCATAACCTTTTATCCTATGATCAAATCTATAATGAACCCATCCATCCATCCTTCCCTATCCATTCTTATCATTCTCAATGGTAATTACCTAAGTTATCTAAGTTCCAAGGTAAGGAAGACCTCCAACAGTATTTGAGAGTATTTTATCATGTATGATGATGCTCTCCTCCTTCATTCCTTCTCCATGTTTTTATTAAGACCAACACTTGATTGGTATAGTGCTCTCACCAAGCACCTCATATTTTCTTTCACCCAACTAGCCCATATATTTTTAGAACACTTTTTCATAAACATATCTAAATTTTTTTCAATTATTGACCTCTATTTCATTAGGTAATTTGATGATGAGTCAATTACTAACTTTATAGCTAGGTGGAGAGGTCTCATCAATCAGCTTTCTTTTCCATTACCCCAACCTAAGTTGATTGAGAACTTCTCTCGAGGTTGTGCCAAACATATTGGCCCACTCTTCAAGTTTAAACTTTCAGAACTTTTAATGAGGCATTCACCATGGCATGTAAACTTAAAAACCAAGCCATTGATGAAGGGAAATTAAAACTATAGAACAATAATTCTAGCTTTAAATCTAATGGCCCTCCCTCCACCAAAAACACTAACCAATCCAATCATCCCAATATCAATACAAAAGCATCTGTACACTTAGTTTTCCTTAAAATTACTCCACCTCCAACTATCAACCAACCCAACCAAACCAATTCCTTTAACCCTTCCTACCAACAAAACCAAAACCAAAATTGAGCTCCTCCAAAACAATATAACTCCATAGGGGAGTCTTATGCTTTAGTTTTGGAAAAAAAAATCAATGCTAACATCATCCAACTCCCACCTATCAAACCACCCTAATAATTTGATGCTTCTCACCCTATGCTTGGTTAGTACAATGAGACTGACCATTATTCCTTTCACCGAGTTATTAGACATGACATAAGTAGATGCAACACCTTCAAGAGTCTTGTCAAAAGCTTAATCAATAGTGTATAACTTACATGTGATAATCCAAATATACCTCCTAATAATTCCCTTGACATCTTTCACAAATGTTTTCCTAATCATTCTCCTTAAACCCATCACCATGACAACCAACCAAAATCATCTCACTCTCATGAGGCACATACCATCAATATTATTACTAGTAAGACCATTTTTTAGGAGACCACTATCACAACTAATTCTTCCTCCATTTTATTTATGGAGGTAGTGGACTCACCTTCCATTCCTTTGGATACCCAAATGAAGGAATCAACCACCCCTCTCTCTTCACCTAATGAGACCTTGGCTTTATCTACCTCTCCTTTAATGGAAACACCAAAGGATATAATATTTGCTTTAGCCATTTATTCTTCTTCTACTCCACCCATTGAAGTAGCAGAACTATCCTCCATTCCTTTAGACACCAAAACAAAGGAAGCAACCATGTCTATTCCTGCACTTGAGGCCACCATACCTACCTCCCCCATCATAAAACCATCCATCAAGAGAAAGTTACCTCATCTAACCAGTCACCAACTTTGGAATCTCCCCTCAAGAAAAAATATGAAGGAGCCATTCCCTCTTCTTCACCTAAGGGATTAATTTTTTAAACCAACAACCAAGGAGCCTAACCCATCTACAAGCCCTTTTCTAGACTAGTCCAATGTTTAGAGTTTACTTCTCAACTTAATTTTGATAGAGCCACCTTTTGGCATCATCTTGGGCTCCCTTAGCAAAATAAATCTAAATCATCAACCTCCCTTGAATCCACCCTTAAACCCATTAATTCCCTAAAAAACACTTATTCTTCAAAAACTATAGGTAAACCATCCCAACCACCTCCCATTAGCATTACCAAATCACCTCATGCCTCTCTTACCAAACCAATAAAGAATTTGGAGTCAAATTCACCCCTCTTTGAAGTTGGACTTAAATCCATCTAGTCCACCAAAGAAACCCCCAACCAGCTCAATTAATAAGGTATAATTTCCCAAAATACAACCTAAAACTATACCCATACCACTTTCTCCCCACTTACCTTCTATTTTAGGACCCCATCCTAATTATCTATTCTTCCTCTTAAAAACCATCCCCATTTTCTCTACCTACACCTACCCCTACCAGATCCTCTAGTTTTCCTTCATTCTTAACTAACCTATCCATCTCTAATTTCCTACCTATATCAAACCCTTCATCATCTAAATCTCCCACTTTTAAATCATTTACCCAAAAATCAACCATAGCTAATCAATCCCAACCACTAACTAAAATCATTCCACCACTTACAACTTCTAAGGTGAAAATTGTTTCTAAAAAGTCTCTCATCCCTAAAATTATAAACCCATCACCTCCAACACCTTTAAATGAGTGATATTCAACCATCCTACAAAGGTTGTTTCAAACTTATTACATTAGCTTACCACCTATCAAACTATTCTACCCTTCCAATACCAAACCCTCCTGGTTCAATGATAACTTGATCTAAAATGCTCTTCAAGCACTCATTTATAGCCTATATGATGAGGATGATCCATTATCAGATGAACTTCTATTACCTCATTACTAATCCTACCATCAACTCAACCTAACCAACATTTACCTACTCTCCCGCTCCCACCTAAGAGTGAAGAGGAGGAACTGAATCAACCACCAAACTTGGCAAATTCCCCCATCCACACTATTCACATGGTTACCTGATCTTGAGCCCAACAAAAGGATAAGGGAAAATCCAAAGTGTCCATCCTATGGACATACCCTTTAACCCCTCAACCCTTCGACCAAATCTAGATAACTACACCTTTATCTATCCCACCACCAAAGCCTAAAGTATCCATTTTTGGATCCTCTCACTATAACCCATTTGAATCTATCTAGTGTATAATGTTGAAACAACTTCACCAAACTCCTATGAAAATGAGCCTTTATAAACTAATCAACACCTTGCCCCAACATCATTAGGCACTGATAAATGTTCTAAAATATATAGAGGTTCAACCAAATGATCCTCAACCTCTTGCACCCTTTGTTGGAGCCCTCTAAATTTTTGCCCTTATCACCTTTTAGGATTATAAAATACCTCTTATTCATTTTGAGGATTTTGATCCTTCCCTATTTATTATTGCATACATCAGTCAAACCCATATCAAGAGGGTGATGATTGATGGAGGAGCTAGTATCAATATCATATCTTCCCATGCTTATGACCAACTTTAGCAACCTAAGAACATCATGTCAAAAATTATAGTGGTCCTTTGCTCCTTCAATGATACTATAACCACTACTTTTGGGATAGTTTTCTTTCATATCCACTTGGGACATCACACCATTCCTAAACTATTTTACATTATAGAGGGTGAGTTCCAATATAATGTGTTACTAAGACACCCTTAGATTCATACAATGAGTTGTGTCCCTTCCACCTTACATCGATGTGTCAAATTTGAACATCAAGGTCAAGTTATTACCATCAAATTTAACCCAAGTTCTTTTGCTTCTTGTAATATGACATATCAGCCTAATGACATTCTTATTCCTCTTTCATCCACCTCAACATCAACTACTAGCAAAACTACCTCACCACCAACCAAAACCAACAACACTCTCATCCATAATGGTGATGAAGCTTCAACTAGCTCCTCTATCCCTTCTTCCCAGATTCCCATAAAAGACCTCTTAGAATCCATTTTCTAATGTATCTCACTTGGGGAGTATAATATTTTAGCCTTGGATTCTTTCCCTATTTTGTAAGAGTATGGGAACCTTAAACATGACCCTTACTATGATCCTAACATCAGAACCATCATCCCCTTTGGGCTCCCTAACAATCAAATAAATTTCATGTATGGGGGACTTGATCAGCCACTTGTTGCTCCTACCACTACTTCATCCATCTAACCATTCACCTCTGACTTCTCCTATCTTAAAAAACCAACCTCTATCAAAGCCTACCTTTATAAGTGTGCTTGGAAGGGGTTTGGTCTCAACCTTTATGGATAAGGACCTCGTGAGCTACCCATAATCAAAACTCAAAAACCTCATGAGTTATTTGGCCTTGGTTTTATAACACCATAAGAACCCACCTCATCAAAATCCATTTCCACCATCAAAGAGGATATCCCATCCTCACCAACCCCACATTCCCTAAAGATTGAAGACCTCGATTACATTCCATCTAATTTTTTTATTAATATCATAAGTTTGGGCCCCCTTACCTATCAAAAGCATGATAAAACTAAAACCTACTCCTCTCATCTATCCTGAAATGATATAGAGGGATTATCCTACCATAACACCATCAAACATCAGGATGATGATTCTATTCTCACCTACCTCAGTATGGGGGATTCTTCTATTCATAAATCTCTTCCTCCTAAAAACTAAACCTTGCTAAATAAATCTACCATTAATGTTAACTTGGGTACTTGGGATAACCCCTATATTGTCAAAATTAGACAAATTTTAAATTCCATGGAATAAAAATATTACCCTTCTTTCCTACATGATCATAGCATAGAATTTGCTTGGTCCTATTAGTATATGCCTAAAATTGACCATTTTATTTCCCTCCACAACATTGTCACCTATCTTAAGGTTAATCTAGTGTGGCAAAAGCTTTGTAAGATACATCTTCACATCACCCTTTTGGTCAAAGAAGAACTTAAATATATCTTATCCATTCAATTCATCTAACCTATTGATTATCATTAATGGGTTTATAACATCATTCCCATTACCAAACCCATAGGGGGACTTAGCCTCTACATCAACTTTCATGACCTTAACCTTGTTTACCCAAAGGATGATTCCCTTTATAAAAAATTGATCAACTTGTTGATCTTATAGCTGGCTATGAAATGTTATCTATTATGGATGGTTTCTTAGGATATAATTAGATCTTGATTAGCCCAAAGATCAACATAAAACTTCCTTTATCACCCCATGGGGGACCTTCTGCTACAAGGTCATGTCATTTGGTATAAAAAATGTTGGAGTAACATAACAAAATGCCACGATCTACATTTTACATGATCTCATCCATAAAATTGTAAAAGACTATGTGGATGATCTCCTTGGTAAATCCAAACATTTCAAAGATCACCTAGCCATTCTCACAATCATCTTCAATCGAATAATCCATTATCATGTCAGACTCAACCCTAAAAAGTACATTTTTGGGGTCTTATCTGGAAAACGTTTTGGCTTTATCACCTCTCTTTAAGGAATCAAAATAGACCCTATTAAATTTAGATCAATCTTAGAGATGCTTCCTCTTACTAATATTAAGTAACTCTATAGCCTACAAGGAATGATATAATACATTCATCACTTCATCTCCGAATTATCAAATAGATGTCAACCCTTTCACCATCTCCTGAATAAAGACACTTATTTTAAGTGGACCAAGGACTATCAACAAGCCTTTGAATCAATCTAGGAATACCTTCTCTCTCAACCTATCTTCATCCCTCCTAAAGAATACCATTCATTCTACCTTTACATCTTTACCACTTACCATTATTTAGGGGTAATGCTCACTCATCATGATAAACAAAACAATGAGTAAGCCATCTATTACATTAGTGACACACTTATAGAATATGAGACTCGATATATTCATCCTAAGAAGCTTTACCTTGCCTTAGTATTTATGGCCTCTTAACTCTGTCACTACCTTCTTAATCATAAAACCTATGTCATTAGTAATACTAACCCACTCAAATATATGCACTCTAAACCATACCAAAACTAGCATATGGATATGTGGTTCATGCTCCTACCTAATTTTGATCTTGAGTTCATTAATTAAAATTAAATTAAGTTTAAATTCATCACCAACCAATTAGATTAATCTCCTCTACTATATATCCAACCACTTCCTCTTTCTTTTCTAGATGAGTCCATCACCACTCTTTTCCAAGAAGAACCCACCTTCAAAATGACTATGTTTTTTTATGGTTCCAAATGCCAACATGGTGGGGGTTATAAATTATTATCATTCCACTTAATAGTGAACTTCTTCCCCTTTCTTTTAAACTTGATTTTGAATTCAATAATAATGTGGTTGAATATGAAGCCCTGGTCATAGGTCTCTAAATTACTCTAGCTTTGGGAGTCAAAACAATTAATATCTTTAGTGATTCCTAACTTGTGATTAAATAGGAAAATAGATCTTATCAATGTAAAAATGATGTCTTATTAAATAATAAAAACTTATAGATGTACTCTTAGCATCATTAAATCATTACTTTATCCAGATAGTTCCTCAATCTACTAACAAATTTATGAACATGATGGCTTCCCTTGCTTCCCATATCCCATCTCAATCTACAGAATCTAAACTATTTGTTACCATCCATCATTTTTTCATGCCCTCATATATCATTTCTAACCTTCCTACCATTTTTAGTGTGTATCTCCTTCCAACTTGTGGTATGACCAAACTTTTAACTACCTTAACCTCAACATTGTTCCTCCCAACCTTTCAAAGAATAATTAAAGAGCCTTTATTTATAGTACCTCTTGTTACACCATACTAGGGGGAATCTTGTAAAAATGTGGCTTTGATGGCCTCCTTCTCCATTATCTGCATAATCATGAAGATTCCCACACTATCAAGGAAACACATGATAGAATCTATGGGGGACATTTTAGTGGCCTAGCCATTACTAAATGTATCCTTTGCCTTGGATATTATTGGCCTACTCTGAATCAAGATTATTTTGATTATGTAAAGAAGTGTGTCAAATGTCAACAAGATGTTAATTTACATCATTCACCTACCCATGGCCTTCAAGTGTCTAAAGACTATTGGTCCTTTTCACAATGGGGTCTTGATCTTATTGGGGAAATCAATCCTCATTCTTCACAGTGACACCAATTTATCATTACCACCACCAAATATTTTACCAAGTGGGAGGGATCCATTCCTTTTATCTCAACCAAAGCTGTAAACATTATTGACTTCATCAATCACCATATCATCTATCACTTTAATGTACCCCACAAAATCAACATTGATAATGGCAAATCATTTAAAAACAAGCAATTCCAAGGGATTTATGATGATTTTTGCATCAAATTAAGTTTCTCCTTGCCCTATCATCCACAAGAAAATAGATAGGTTAAATCCTCTAACAAAATTCTTAATAAAATGTTAACCAAAATATTAAGTGTTTCAAGTTGAAATTGGCATCTACATATCCCTTTCACTTTATGGGCCTATACACTAACATTCAAACCTCTACAAGTGATACCCATTTCTCTCTCATCTTTGGAGTAGAGGTAGTCCTACCTCTCAAAGTTTAGATTCTCTCTCTTCACATATCTTTGCATGAGACATTTTATGAGAGTGATTATTACCAATAACATCTCACATGACTTTAACTACTTGACAAATATCACCTCATAGTGCTTAATCATATTTATATCTATCAAGAATGAATCAATCACATGTAAAATAAACATTTGAGGGAGAAAGAATTTAGTATCTAAGACCTCATCATTAAGGAAAACCAACATGTAACTAATATAACAAAAACCAAAAAGGGAAAGTTTATTTTTAATTGGCTTTGACCCCATATCATAACCCATAAGTATGGATTAGGAGCTTATCATTTATCTTCACTCGAAGGTAAACCAAAACTAGATCCTCTCAATGCTTTGCATCTATGTCCTTTTTATTGTTAAATCAAGGATCAAACTCACCTTTGTGTCTAACTTAAGTTCATCCCTTGGTTTATGATATTTTCACTCCCCTTATACTTTCACCCTATTATTTTTTAAGACATTTGAGTACAACATACAACCATTCAATTATTTGTCATAATTGTAGCCTAATCTTAAGCATGGTTACACCAAATCTACCCATGACATGGTTCTCATGGATACTTTTTATCTCTAATCAAATGGAATCCCATGGTCAATTGTCTCTCAAACCACTTTCCCTCATCTATCATCAGCCTTTTATGTTAAAAGTCTTGTCTCCATATAGGTAGACCTCTAAACCCAAATATATTTATCCATGTCTCAACCTAGAATTTAAAATCAAATTGGGAAACTAAAATCTCACTTGGGTCCATATCTCTAATAGTGTAGACTACTGCCATGAAGGATGACTGCCCAAAAATTAAATATTGCTTAAAAGGTAGAATGTTCCCTTGATGGACAACTACAACATAGAAAACAAATCTAAACATAGACCACTCCCTTAAAGGATGGCTAAGATAAATTTTTCAAATTCATCATTTGAAGATTCCTACATCGATTAGCTTCACCCCTTTTATCAAACACAAAAAAAGACAAAAAAGTGGGTGGGGGGGGCGCTATATCAAAATCAAAGCAAGCTATCTCAAAAGGGCTACAATCATCTCTTTCTTATATACTTAGTAGACTTATTTCATTGATCACTTTACACATTATATTAAGGCATAGAATTTTATATTAGGGTTATTTTGTCACCTAGAGAAGGGGCAAGCTAACCCAGATCAAGTTCCCATATTACCCATTTCCCATTCAACTTTCTACTTATTACCTACTATGCCTTCTTAAACTCTCTGAAATACATGGACTATGAGCTTACTTGAAATAAATTGATCTTGTTACCTTATTTTTTTATCAAAGCATGCTCATGCAAAGAATTGAAAAGGATTATTTTCATTAATCTAATCCAAGTTCAATTTTTTTAGGCCTTTGTTAATGAACACATCATGCCTCTCTTACCTTTCTTTATATTAGTTCATGAAGACATGAGTCTCATTTTACTTCTATCCCTTTTCCAACATTTAGTTTTTTACCTATACAAACTTTATGTCTCTTAATTATATCCCAATATCACAAAACATCATCATCATAAAAACACCAATCCATATACATCACAATATTATGAGCCATATCCCATCGATGTACTTAAACATCAACCATATCATAAACTACGTCATTAAAATAAACAATCAAAACCACCCTATCTATCATCATGACCAAACACATCACAAAACACATCTAATTCATCCCTAATATATATATATATATATATATATATATATATATATATATATATATATATATATATATATATATATATATATATATATATATCATGACACCATACCTATCAAAACACAAGACAAAACATATTGTCCATTTCCCATCTACCTCCTAGTCAATTAACCTTAAGCCACATCATAACTATGAACTATTAACAATGTCATATCTACAAACAATGTCACCTTTATTTTTACTATAAATATCTATCCATAAAATAGTCTATCTAAAACATAAAGTCACCATGATTTTATATACATAAAATCATCTATCTCATATCCATAATCACGTCATGAACCATATCATTCTATTATTAAACTCACATCTTTGATCACATCTATATCATATCCATCCAATAAACAAAGTATGTACATATATGAGAAACATCCCTCATAGCATAATCAAATAAATCATCACATATCTAAAATCATGCATACCTAAGCTCATGTCATCACTTATAAAACAACATCATCTAAACATCACATGAACCAAATGTGAACAACAATAATCAATCTACATATCCTCTCATGAGAAAAAATTTTCATATCATCATCATCATCATCATCATCATCATCATCATCATAATAATAAGTAAATACATAATCAATACACATTATGAACATTATTAACATCGTAAACACCTATAAACATCAGAACATAATCATCATGCCATATGTCAACATGTCATCCATATAATCTAGTGTCAATAATATAATTAGCATAACTGACATATAATCATCATATACATCAATAAGGAAATACATGTCATAATGTATCCATGTCTCTCTCACTCATATACATCTCACATCATTAACATGTAGGTCAGAATCAAAAAAATCTACATCCATGTCAATAAACCTACACAAATCAAGCCCCTAGGGTACTAGAACTACTAACACTTACACCTATGCCTACACCTATACCTATACCTACACTACCATCTAGTGGTAGTCCCCCCTGATATCCTTGCCCACCCCACTATTGAGGCCCACTATTTTAGAGTATCTAAAGATGGACCCCTTACCAAGTTGGCCTTATACTCTCCATATCTCATCTCCAATGGTAACTATTCTAGCACTATCACCTCATAATATCTCAACTCCTTTATGGTTGCTAGGTACTATGTCTTCAAAACTATGTTAAGTGGTCTTTTTGCTACTATTATGGCCTATCCTACCCTCTATATCAATGAATCTCTCTCTTGAGTCACTAACCCTAGAGATATCCTCACCTAATCATGCCCACCAGTTAAAGTCATAAGCTACCCCTATAAGGTGACAATTTATGCCTATAAAGTGGCCACCTATCCCTATAATCTAGTGACTTAGGTGTGTGATAAAACTAGTTCTACCTATGCCTATCCATCTAGTCCACCACCTCGTACTAGTACCCTAGCAAGATCCACATCCATAGGTAGATAACCACCATCACCCCATCTAAAGTTAACTACTGCATATCTAGCCTAATACTAGGCTACATACCCATCTTCAACACTAACATAATCTATGGGAACTCTCGATAGTAACTCCTCTTGGTCTAATATGATTCCTATTGTTATGACTCTCAAAGTAAGAACACAACATCCTTCATCCTATATTAGGGGAAATCTGGTGGGATCCCCTACACCAATCCAAACTATCTCTATACTTGGTCAAATAGGCTCTCATAAATCTAGTACTAGCTCTTTAGTGATAATGTGTGGTAGTTATACCCTACCCAAATCATCTAGCTCACATAGGGCCTTCACACTATATCACCTACCACCAAACCATACAAAGCATCTGTAAACCACTCTATATCCCTAGTACCACCTCAAGCCCCTATCAATGCATAATTACCTCTCCATCTCATAAATCCAACCCTATAGTCAGTCAACACATAAACATCCCAAGTTAGTCCCAATGGTCTCAACACTTGAATGTGCTTATATTCCCAATAATGTAGCATGAACCCAATGCTAATATCATACTACATGTGTGCTCAAAAGGCCCAAATCTCTTTATAGATTTGCACTAATAACATGGGGACCTAACTAAACATAATCCTCCTTAGTAGCATCTCCACTAGTACTCTTAATAACAGACATGGAAATTGATCACTTCTCAAATTTGGTAACATAAAGAAATATACCCTCATCATCATCATCAATAAACACTGGTCCCCTGGGGCCCTCTGGTATAATGACCCTTAACCAACCCCACATGCATGATATCTAGCCTAAAATCAATATGTTCTATATGTTAGGTCTATGAAATTATCTTTTTCATCACTCTCTACATGATATATTAGCTCCCCTCTAATGGGTAGCCATGTGATACACTAAACATCCTCCAAGAGGATAGTCATCTCCCCCATTGATAGAAAGAAAGTGTTCATGGCTAGGTACTATATCTTGATGAGAGCCATGATCATAGCTGCATCACATGGTAGGTGTTGGTAATGTCTCATGGCCCCTATTACAACCTCCTCCATATGTCTCCACTCAACATCATTCATCCCATCTTGAACCTTGGAAAAGATCCTAGGGACTCAATCCCTCATCTCGATTTGGTTGTAGTCTTACATAACAATCACATTAGCAAAGCATACTTAGTTTTCCATGTCTATCTATGTTTTACCTTATACCCACTTTTTTCAACCCATTAAAACCAAACCATTTACATCTACCTTAATCACATCTATCCAAACCTCTCGAGCCAACCTATACTTCTACCCTGACACCCACCATGACACTATCTCCCAAAAGTTTATTCACTACCTAATTACTTTACCACCTATCCATATCTACATCTATCATTTATCCACCTAATTATTTATATTATCTAAACTTTACCCATCAACACCTCCTATCAAACCTATAACACACTCACTAAACTTTACCTATAACTCATTTAATTCATTCCTAAACATTTTACCCACATTTTTCTACATTACATATACCTTCTATACCTATTTCTAAACTAAAACATTTATACTACCTTCCAACCGTAACCTCCTTCTAGTACCTAACACAATTTATAAACACTCTACCACCCCTTTATCATTTATACCACATCAAATTCATCAACTTTTACACTAATTTTACTTACTAAAACAATTCTAAAAACTATTAACTTTTAAAACAAAACAAATTTCATAAAGACCCCTTACATAAATTTTAACCCCATTAACACCTTTTTAACAAAAAATTACTTGAGCCCTTCAATCGTCAATGGTTCATAGAACCATTGATGGTCCCTCTGATATCTTTTATCCTCAACACCCAACCACTAATAGTTGAGTTAAACCACTGATGGTCTCTATGTGTGACCATCAATGATGCAACTCGAACCCAAAACCTCCTCACTCTTTTCCAAACACACCCAAATGAACCAAATAAACTACTTAAGGAACTTTTTCAACCCATTCCCCATCTAAAACACCCTCAAAATCTAAGTTTCATCCATAAGTTTGCCTAATTCCATAAGCCCTAAGACCTAGGGCATCATTTTCCTAAACTCATGCCAAACCCTCTTTTTTCAATTCTACCTAATTAATATAACTTTAAAGTAGTATAATTCAAATAGCTATTGAATTTTTAAACTCCACCTACCTTTTTCAATGATCATTGGCATGGTTGAAGTCCTCATAACACTATGCGACTATGTCCTCATCTACCCTCCATCAAATCCACACTCAATCATGACTCAATCACTCAATCCCCCAATCAAAAGACTCCACCTTAGTCAACTCCAACACAAATGAAAATTTTCACAAATTACCTAGAGCAAAAATGACACAAGTCAAAATGGTAAAAATAATTTCACATTTTACTTATATCTTCTCAGATTTTTTGAGTTTTCCTGATTATCAACGATCAAGGTGACCATTGATGGTCAACCCTAAGAACAACCCTAACCATAAATAATTGGGGTCCCACATTATTTTTCTAATATTTTAGTATCCCACCTAAGTGTTTCCCTTTTTTTATATTAACTTATCTCCCCCAAAATAATCACTTGACCTTCAGATATTACCCTTCTCTGACCAACCCATTTGACCATGTCCACCTCAACATTGGTCATTTTGACCCAAAATATTTACAAGTTTTGGGATGAACTTGACTTGATCATTTTGACCACATTGACCAACCTTTCCATGATGAACTTTTGAACTTCACACCACCTCGTGTGCAACTAAACCAATTATGTTGTTTTGTGGGTGCTTTTCTTACCCTAGATACCTATGAACAACACTGACCCTATCTAGATGATGTGATAGGCATGATGTGATTAGTTATGACCAATGATATAGATTAGTTACCCTATCATATGTCTCCTTAGAACCTAACCTTATTTTTATTAACATTAGTAACTTAAGTCTTTGTGTGATCTTGACTATCTCACCTAGTTATCTTTTATGCATGTGTTTATGTTTCAAATGCCTAAACCATTTTATGTCATGCACCTAATGACCCACCATTTACCATTCATCAAACCTTGATCCAATTTTTATTTCACCTCATTGACTCCTAGTTTGAGGTGGAACACCTCCTCTCATGGTCAGGGCAATCAAACTATGACCAATACCCTGTTCATTTTTGTTTTGTAGCATATTAATCTAAAGTCACATAATAAAATGGGGAAAAATATAGACACTCAAAAAATGAATATTTTTATATGTCAAAGTACCTTGAACCCCTACCTGACTCTAAATATAGTTGACCAACTAGTTAACTTATCCCATTTATCAATTTGCTAACTTAACTTTTTAATTCACCCCTTTTAACCCATCTTCTTCTAGTGCCTTGACTATTAATAGTAAGCCTAACCATAGATGGTTAGCCTGACCATCAATGGTCAAATATTCAAGCCTAAATTAAAATGATTATAAACTATATGAGATAATCATGACACATTTATCAACTTTCATCTTGAAAACTAGCTTTAAAGCATCACAAGTAGCAATTTTCTCCTCTCCCCAATTAATAACTTCCTCTTGCACATTTAGTAACATCATCCTATAAAAGGAGAGAAATAGGAGAATAAAGGGATCAATAAATCAAAGCAATTTTCATCCAATATATCTTGTACCCAAGTATCCAACATCCCTTCAGCAAGCAAGTAGCATCAATGAAGACCTAAACCTCTATCAGAATCACTTTTGAAGGCCAAAATATTTTCAACCTTCCACCACCAAGTTACAATGTCTTTAATATCTATAGTTTATTCCTTCCAATCTAGATAGAAGTTCTCACCATTGTCTATATTACGTGTGCACTTTTACTAGGTATTCTTATACACAACCCTATTACTAGTTTCATTACTTGCTTTCAAATTAAGAAATAAGCAAAAAATAATCTGAAATAATTACTTCAAAGAGAAAATATATAAAATATTAATAATATTTGGTAGGAAATGGGCATTAAATTTAAAATTTTTAATCATGTATCATGAAGTTTAAATCACGTATCATGAAACATTAAATTTGGTGTTGCAGATGACACTTAGCATGAGACATGGGGTAGTAAAGCAGATGGACAATCTATTAATTTTAAGTAATGTGAATGATTAATTTTGTAGCCATTCAAACTTGGTTATAAAATTAAAATTCAAAAATATGTGTCCAAATCACATCCATGTAAAATTAATTAAATTTAAACAAGAAATTGTAATCTAAGCAACTTTACTCTTAAAAAAATATTTCAATACAAGAATCACAAAAACTTTATTTATCAATATTATAGAAATTATATATCTATAAATTGTTAATAGTACATAAATACTATTAAATTTTTAAGAAAATTAAATGAATTTTAATGCCTTTCATGTATTATATAATACCACGTAACATGAAAATAGTCTAATTTTTTGCTTCATTTAACATTATGGGGTTAAAAATTTGATCATAGGTATAGATTTAAAACTTTGTGGTGCTTCACCATGTGCAAAATAGATAGGGCAGATTACTTCAAAGAGCAAATCTATCAAGCATTAATGTTGGGTAGGAATTAAATTAAAATTTTTAATCACATTTCATGAAGTTGAAATCATGTATCATAAGCATTAAATTTGATGTTGCAAACAACACTTGGCATGGGACAAATTAGTAGTAAAGAAAATGAACAATCAATTAATTTCAAATAATGAGAATGATTAAATTTTTAGCCCTTCAAACTTGGTTATTAAAAGTATATGAAATATTAAATTAAATATAAATTATACAAATGAATCTTTGTTTTACTTTACAAAATGACTATCAAATTTTAGTTAACCACCAGGTCTTTAGATCTACAATTTTAATTAGTGATACACAATTTTTCTCTTGAATAGATTCAAATTAAGCTAATTTTTTTTAATGCCTATAAATATTTATCTTGGTGAATTTATTTCTCCACTAAAATCCTTTGATTTATTTCTCTAGTTTATTAAGACCAAAATGAGTGCTTATGAACCCCTCCAAGGAAGCACAATTGATTACTTTTCTTATAAGCAATTAAACACGGAATTATACCAGAATGATTAAGTAACTAGAAACATGAGACAACAAAGAATTTGAGAGACAATACACACTCTTGTATTAAATACTACTAGAAGAAAATACAATAATGAAGATGCCACTTCTTGCTCCACCTCAAAGGCTTACCACACCTCAAGAACTTCTTCCCTCTCTCTCTTGCTCAACCAAAACCAACTCAACAACCTGAGTTGTTATCCCCTCCTTGAATGCTACAGTTAATCTCCTTGACCTTACTTGCTTGTAGTTCTCCTTGACCTTTCTTCCTTGCTTCAATTCTTTTACTTGCCTTCTTGTTAATTAAAATACATGCCTCATGGGTCTTTAAATAGAATCCCATGCATACAAAAATAGAACTCTAATTACAATAATTAGACACACAGCTCGAGACTATAATTAGCCCCTTAACATGTAAACACTCAGTTCACTTAACTAACTGTTCGTGCAATGAAAAGTTTTGGAACACACAGGTGACCGACATCGGTCCCTGTCTAACTGGTGCTGACCAACGTTGGCTGACTCCCTGCCGATGCCAGTTGCCTTTTACACTGTATATGATCGACGTCGGTCACACTGCCAACACTGGTACTTTTGGAACTCAACAACCTCTCCATGTCTGCAACAGTTGAAGCTTTTAGCTCCACACCCTAACAATCTCCCACTTGGAGATAAATAGCTAAAAATGTACCTGTACCTATACTCCATCTAGTTTGTTCCCTTGGCTCTGTATCCCTCTTCAAGCTCACTCCTAAAGACCAACCACCACATAACCTGTGATGCTACACCTGTCACTTATGCCAAAAGAATTTTGCTGCTCCCAAATTCTTCATGACATACCTCTGAACTAACTTTACCCTTAGCTCAGAAACTCCCTATATATGTAACCCTGCAACAAGTAACACAAAATAGTAACAGGATAATGTAGCTAATATTATCCAACCTAGTAAAGAAAAATACAATGGTCAAACCTCCATTGTCCTACAGCCTAATTAAGACCATATACCCTGGCCTTCTATCTCATGTGTCCATCCACTCTCTTTTCTAACTTGGGAATCCATCCCTCATCTAGTGCTTTCTTCTAACTGACAACTCTACCAATAAATACCTATTTGGTTCTTCTCCAAGGACTCACACTCCTCATCCATGCCAAGCTCCCACTATTTCTAGATTCTACCTGTATTGCTTCTTCACATCTTCCTAGTTTTTTTACCATCAATAAGCAATATAAAGAAGGTGAAAAATGAATATAAGGTTCACTTACCCTTTTTAACCTCCATATGGGCATTTGAGACTCCTTGACAACTCACTATCTGCCCAACATCCGTTTTAGTGACTGATCTCAGCCATCTCCCAGTCTGCTCCCAACTAATGTCAGTTCCCTACACTAACCCTAACTGTCGATGTCATTTCCCTGGCTGACGATGGTGTCCCCTCTGCTAACATCGGTTCCTACCTAACTGATGTCAGTCTTCTCCTGCCGACTCTATCGACCCTGCTGGTCTACACATGACTGATGTCGGTACCTGTCTGGTCGACGTCGGTGCCATGGGAGCACCGACGTTGGTACCTGTGTTTTCCTGTAAGTGATGATTTCATTATCTACAAGCTCATCTTGGATCATAACCCTATCCATACTACCCTACTCAGATTTATTTAGCCCCTGTGACTGATCTCTGTCCATCATCTCCTCCATAAACACTAAGGCTTCCCTGTTCTTGTCAAAATCATCAAATTTCCTTTTCTTGCAATGAACTCTATCTATGCCTTTCTAATCTAAACACATACCTTTTGATTCAAGAATGTCCATTCCCTTCTTATTCATGTTACCAAGCCTATTAAGCCACATCTTTGAATCTACAGCTGAAGTAGATAAACCAGAAGTAGAATCAGTAATACAAGTAGATAGATAAAGAGTACCTACTTTCTTACCTCTTGCTAAAACAAGTGCACCCTTGGTAACCTTATAAGAATCTACTGTGAGGGTTATTGTACATCCCTCATCACCCAACCTTCCTACAAAAAGCAAACTCTGCTTCAGAACTGGGACATGCATAACCTCCTTCAACACCCATGTGTTGTCCATCTACAATTTCAGCTAAACTTTCCCTCTGCCAACTATTTGAAAAGGCGTACCATCCCCTAAATAAAGCACTCCAAAGTCTCCCTAGACATACTCATGGAACAAATCTCTGTTTTGGGATGCATGAAAAGAAGAACTAGAATCTAAAACCCATGATCCTACCTGACTATCCAAAGAAAGTATGAGAGCATCCTGTACCATAATATTTGCATCCTTTGCTTCTTCATTACCTTCAGGTTGATTCTCTTTATCCCTCAACCAACACTCCTTCTTTGTGTGTCCTTTCTTTCCATAAAACTAGCAGGTAACACCTCTGGATTCGGATCTCCTTTCCACCTTCGACCTTGATTTCCCTTGCTCGATCTTCTCTCTTTGCCTCCCCCTAATTTTTGCACTTAGAGCATTCCCTGATGATTCACCTGTGATTTTCTTGCGTATTTCTTCATTCAAGATCACACTCACAACATCATCAACTTTTAAGATTTTAGAAGCAGATGCAGAATTACTTACTGCCATAACCAAACTATCCCAACTTTCAGGTAAAGAGCATAAAATCAATAGAGCCTTTACTTCATCATCAAAAACAATATTGACTGAAGCTAACTGGTTTACCAAACCATGGAAATCACTAAGATGAGTATATACTGATCCACCTTCCTGCATTTGCAAAGTAAATAATTATTTCATAAGAAATACCTTATTTGACGTTGAGGGCTTTTCATATAAATTTTCCAAAGACTTTATCAACTCTTTCATTGTCTTACACTATGATAAGTTGGAAATCACAGATGATGCAAGGCTCAACCTTATGGAACCTAGAGCCTTCTGATCAAGAACATTCCAGTCTTCATCCTTCATATCTGTAGGCTTGCATGCAACCCCACCCAATGGTAAGTACAAATCTTTTAGATACAGATAATCCTCTATCTGCATCCTCCAATGTTGATAATTCTTGCCGTTAAACTTCTCCATTCATAGCTTACTTTCTTCTACCATTGCTGAACTCCCACTCAATCAGAAACCCCTGAGAATGACCTGTAATCAAATAATAACCTGCTCCCTGTAAACATTTAGCTCTGATACCAACTATTAGGAACCCCTCCAAGGAAGCACAATTGATTACTTTTCTTATAAGCAATTAAACATGGAATTATACCAAAATGATTAAGTAACTAGAAACATGAGACAACAAAGAATTTGAGAGACAATACACACTCTTGTATTAAATACTACTAGAAGAAAATACAATAAGGAAGATGCCACTTCTTCCTCCACCTCAAAGGCTTGCCACACTTTAAGACCTTCTTCCCTCTCTCTCTTGCTCAACCAAAACCAACTCAACAACCTGAGTTGTTATCCCCTCCTTGAATGCTATAGCTGATCTCCTTGACCATACTTGCTTGTAGATCTCCTTGACCTTGCTTCCTTGCTTCAATGCTTTTACTTGCCTTCTTGTTAATTAGAATACATGCCTCATGGGTCTTTAAATAGAATCCCATGCATACAAAAATAGAACTCTAATTACAATAATTATACATGTAGCTCGAGACTATAATTAGCCCCTTAACATGCAAACACTCAGTTCACTTAACTAACTGTTCATGCAACGAACAGTTCTAGAACACACAGGTGACCGACGTCGGTCCTTGTCTAACTGGTGCTGACCGACATCAGTCACACTGCCGACACTGGTACTTTTGGAACTCAACAACCTCTCCATGTCTAAAACAGTTGAAGCTTTTAGCTCCACACCCTAACAAACAACACTTGGCATGGGACAAATTGGTAGTAAAGAAAATGTACAATCAATTAATTTCAAATAATGAGAATGATTAAATTTTTAGCCCTTCAAACTTGGTTATTAAAATTATATGAACTATTAAATTAAATATAAATTATACAAATGAATCTTTTTTTTACTTTACAAAATGACTATCAAATTTTAGTTAACTACCAGGTCTTTAGATCTACAATTTTAATTAGTGATACACAATTTTTCTGTTGAACAGATTCAAATTAAGCTAATTTTTTTTAATGCCTATAAATATTTATCTTGGTGAATTTATTTCTCCACTAAAATCCTTTGATTTATTTCTCTAGTTTATTAAGACCAAAATGAGTGCTTACTAACTTCAATTTTGAAATTTGATAGTGAGATGTGTTTCTTAACATTTATGAATGTAGGTGCCACAAAGTGAGCTGGAGATGTGTTCATCAATTTTTGTGGACAATATTGGTTGACATTTTTGACTCATGTATACCAGGGCCTTGTTGATGGTTTTTTTATAATGCATAGTTATTAAGATTCATGTATTCATGCACCTACAATCAGCTCTAGTTTTTGTAATATAATGTTAGAAATTTTTTATTTCATATAATATGAATTTTCTATTTCCAACTATAGTTTTGTATCCAATATTTTATAATAATTTTTTTTAAAAGTAAAATAATCTAATTTTTTTGATTAACATATATTGCACAAATTTTTTAAAAAGGTAGGATTCAAAATTAGAAAAAATAATCCTATAATTTCTTAGTAACACCCCCCTTAAAAATAATCAATAATCCCCAAGCATGGGACCCCTACCTTACTATAGGTGAATTTTATTAAATGGTAACATGTCAAATTGATAGATTGAAATATTATAGAGATATATGTAATTTCTACTACAATAATATCAAAGTGTTCACAGTTAGTTTGAGAGATAAAAAAGTAAAAAAGAAAAAAATGATCATTATTCATTAATCACAAAACCAAAGTGCCACTTCTAATGTAATTCAAGTATTTATCAATCCACTACTACCACCATTCATTGATGAGAGAGAATTTGTTGGACTAATGGTGGATGGTTATGATATCCCACATTCTAACAACAATGATGTTCCTTCATATTTTTTGAGGAAAATTTAATGCAAGTTTAATATCCTGAATGAAATTATTTATTAATTTTATTATTGAGAGTTTTTAGGGCCAATAAAAAGGCTTTTGATAGGATAGGTTGGGTGCATATCATGTGCCTAA
Organism: Torreya grandis; assembly: GCA_037957365.1. Classification (NCBI taxonomy): domain Eukaryota; kingdom Viridiplantae; phylum Streptophyta; class Pinopsida; order Cupressales; family Taxaceae; genus Torreya; species Torreya grandis. The sequence goes on along the minus strand of JARHVA010007627.1, from coordinate 140,829 downwards.
TCAAGCTATGAGAATCTCTATCAAATAACCACTTTAGCCTGAGATAATCCCTTCTAAAGTGAAGGATGTTGTAGAGATTGAAAATTTACATGCATTTAAGGCACTTAATGACACCTTCATGTAACATATGATCCAATTTTCCCATATTGATGCTTATGAATAGACATGGAGATGGTTCAACTAACAATGCTACTCAAACACACTAATGTAAATCATGTGGTGCTATATGCACTAGAACTTAATTATATGAGGAGAAGGATTTGATGTAAACCAATTATGGTGGTGTTTTTAATTTGATAGATGATATTATGGTTTCGACCCCTATTACAAGAAATGCAACAGATACCTGTCGTTGTGCATTTTCATGGCCCAAAATGTGGATGACATATAAATGATATTTAATGGCCATATTTGATGGGTTTATTACTAAGACTACATTTTGGGGCCATTTTTGGAGGGTTAATCACTCATACAACATTTTTGGGATGTTAGTGACAGTTGCATTAACACAACACCTAGTATCATAAGCTCAACTTCTACAAATTTTAGTATTTAACGATGGAAGATATATAGGGATTAATTAGTATTATAAGAATTATGTTTACCATATTTTTAAATGGGATCACTTCATAGTATAATTTCCTTTTCCACTCATTTCTAATTTTTTGAAACATATGTTTGGTTTAGAAATCTCACCTACACCATTGCAAGTATTTTTAAAATTTGACATGTAATTTTTTTTGTTGGATCTATTAAATTATAAATAGTGTTTAAAAGATAATAATAATTTTACATAATAATAAATTACAATAATATATATGTAATTTTTTAGGTTGTAATAGGAGATAATACCATCTTTTTCCTAGCTAGATTATGAACCATCTTGTAGCTCATATAGTGCTACATCTACTTGGTTGATGTTTATATACATAGAGGTAATTTTTGATGTTATAAGTTTTCATTTATGTATATGAATGTAATTTTATATATAATATCGATTAATGATGATATTTTTTGTTTCATTGTTGACCTCATTTGAGACTCCATCTATATAGGTTAGAGCAGAAATAGTCATTGCTAATGTGATTTCATTTGTGCAACAACTTACTGAGGTGTGATTAAAACTTTTAAATTATGTTTAAGTGTAATTATGGATTTTTTTTAAATAAATTTCATAATAAAATAACCCCCATGTTCACATTTTATATTCCTTTAAGAATTATATACATACATAGATTTGACCTTGTTGTAATTATTTTGAACATATTATTATTTGAATTTCATTATTGTATTGAAACTCTCCACATATATATAATTTTAGCCTCAAATTATTTGATCATAATGCACATGTCATCAAAAAATCTGATCACATCTTTCAATATTTCTATCTCACTATGTCACTAATCATATAGAATATGGTTGGCCTTTAGTTGATTATGGATAATTTTTACAAGTCACATATGTCCACCATATCTTATTGTGGTAGTATTGAATAGTTATAGTAAGATTTTCAATTCCCAACTAATTGTTTCTTATCATAATTTTAAATATTTAGTGATGTTGTAATTCATATGTAACTTATAGGTGTGTTAATTTCTTGTATTCACATTTATAAAGAGGTATGGTAGTTGGATGGATGAACCATGGAGTGATACTATGATTATTAATATTTTTATATTATGTGATGTATTATTTCATTATATTATAATAATAATAATGCATATGGATGATGTTTACTAAAAATAATAATTAGTCAATGCTACATAACCATTTGGCAATTGTTACTATTTTAAAATATATTTAGAGGTGGACTTGTACATAAAAATTTGCATGGTTTATTTTGGTAAATGGTAGAGGGATTCTTGTTATTCCTATGGTTAGAGGGTATAACCTTATCTAGATTTATAGAGATTTATACTTGTATAAAATAGTTAAAATTTGTGCAATAGAATTGTGACAGTGTTTAAATATTTTTATCAGTATGGATTTACTTCTATTTATCACCACTTGAAAATGAATAAGGAATTTATTAAAATAACATTTCATTCAAAAATGTTTCATTTTTTGAGGCAAAAACTAACCACTCTGGAAAAATATTTAAGCATAAATTATTTAGTGAAAATATTTAAATATTTAAACATGATAAATAAAAATAAACAATAAACATAGTTTTTAAATATAAAAAGAATTACATTTTTTTATTAGTTATTATAATTATTATTATTAAATAATTTTATTTATATTTGTTAATTTACATGATGAAATTGTCTAATAGGGATTCGAATCCTTAATTTTTAGCCCCCATGGAATAGCTTTGAGATAAAATTCACCAATTCAAATCCCTATGATAGACAATCACCTTTATTAAATGTGTACTTCTGACTAGATCAGTTAATTTAAATAATTTAATAAAAAATGGATATCTAACATGGATAGATATCAAATACAATAAAGACCAATATAGAGGATGTGCCTCTTTCATGTCCATTAATCACATCAAACATTGAGCATACATTGAGTGGGAATACATATTCATCCCCCTTGATGTCAACTTAAATGAATACTTTGAACCAAGGTGGGGATTTTTCAAATCCTCATTATAAATTATTAAATCATTGGAGGAAAAAAATTTCTCATTGAGAAGAACACCTAAAAGGCATTCAAATATGGCCTGTTTGATTCAAAATATGTCTTGCATAACTCTCTTGAATTAGAGGTATTATTTCAACCCTTTCCACCACACTTTGTGGCACTAAAATTTCCTACTTATGAGAAACATGAAGAGTGGCCTTGAACATGACTGAGAAATAAAAATCCTTGCATTAAACAAGATAAAGTATGGGGCCACTACATTGGCTTCATCCAATATAAAATTTAAGATTAGTCTATCTTACAAAGTTAATCTGAATGAACCAAAATGTGATACCAATCAAATAATGAACATTCCAACACCACATCGAGATGTATTACATAATGCACTGATAAAAAAAAAAAAAACTAGATTCACAATATGTCCACCATATCTTCTTATGGTATTATTCAATAGTTATAGTAATATTTTCAATGCCCAACTAAATTATGGCTTCCTATCATAATTTTAAATAACTAGTGATGTTATACTTCATATACTTATAGGTGTGTTAATTTCTTTTATTCACATTTATGGAGAGGCATAGAAATTAGATGGATACACTATGAAGTGAAACTATGATAATTATAATTTATGTGATGTATAATTAGTTCATGATTGTATTATAATATACATTTAGATGAGGTTTACTAAAATAAATAATTAGTCAACACTACACAACCATTTAGTAGTTGTTTCTATTTCGATTCTTAGTCAAATGAAACAAATCATATTTACAAGCCATAGTTAGAGATATACACTTTTAGGAATTATTGGATGAAACCTAGATAAATACCACTATTTGAATGGTTTTTGGTTAAGTATGTATGGATTTATGGTTAAAATTGTGTCAAAAAAAATTAATCAACATTTTTTCATTCTCTCATCCTGATGATGGTTCATGGAGTGTGAACTGGAATGTTGATTAATTTTTTTCACATAGTTTTAACTAGAAATCCATACATACTTAATACATGGACTTTGGAAATATTACTACTTTGATGGTTTGTGATTATTTAATGCAATATTAGGGGCACATAAAGTAGTCAAAATTATATTAAGTATGAAATATGTTTCTAAACATTTTATTTTAGTTCAAGTGGAATATATAAATAAATCTTAACATGCATGCCAAGTCATTAAAATTGATTTAAAGGTGGACTTGTATAAAAAAATTGGCATGGTTCATTTTGGTAAATAGAAGAGGGATTCTTGTTATTCCTATGGTTGTAGGATAGAACCTTATCTAAATTCAAAGAGATTTAGACATGTAGAACATAGTCAAAATATTTACAATGGAATTGTGATAGTTTTTAAATATTTTCATCAATATAGATTTACTTATATTTATCACCACTTGAATATGAATAGGAAATTTATTAAAATAACATTGCTTTCAAAAATGTTTCATTTTATGGGGAGGCAAAAACTAACCACTCTAGAAAAACATTTAAACATAGATTATTTAGTAGAAATATTTAAATATTTAAACATGATAAATAAAAATAAATAATAAACATAGTTTTTAAATATAAAAATAATTACAAAATATTATCATTTATTATAATTTTTCTTATTAAATAAGTTTATTTATATTTGTTAATTTACATGATGAAATTGTCTAATAGGGATTTGACTCCTTAATTTTTATCCCCTGTGGAATAAATTTGAGATAAATTTCACCAATTCAAATCCTTGTGTTAGTGAGTCACCTTTATTGAATTTACACTTGTTACTCAATTAGTTAATTTAAACAATTTAATAACACAATAGACATCTGCACATGGTTAGATATTAAATAAAATAGAGACCAATACAGAGGATGTTCCTCTTTCATGTCCATTAATCACATCAAACATTGAGCATACCTAAAGTGGGAATACATATTCATCCCCCTTGATGTCAACTTAAATGAATACTTTGAACCAAGGTGGGGATTTATCACAAAACTCATTATAAATGATTAAACCATTGGAGGAAAAAACATTCTCTCATTGATAAGAACAGCTAAAATTCATCCAACTATGGCCCATTTGATTCACAATATGTCTTACATAACCCTATTGTATTATAGGTATCATTTCAACCCTTTCAACCACACTTTATGGCACTAAAATTTCTTACTTATGAGAAACATGAAGGGTGACCTTGAACATAACCAAGAAATGAAACTCCTTGCATTAAACAATCTATTAATGTATGGGGCCAATACATTAGACTCATCCAATACAAAATTTAAGATCAATCCATCTTAAAAATTTAATTTTAATGAACCAAAATGTGATACTAATCAAACTATGAACATGGTAGCACCACATCGAGCTCTGTTATAGAATAGACCACACAAAAAAATACTAGATTCACAATGCCTGTGGCAATTCTTATTAATAAGTTGGTTGAGTTTAAAATCATATATCTCCCTACACTGAGGTATTATTAGAGGTTGATATTCTATAGGTATATTAATATGATGAAAATTCATATTGTGATTTCCACCAGGGCCATAGGTATTCTACTAATAGATGTTTTTCCTTGTGATATAACATTCAAGACTTATACAAATCCCAACAAGTTATACTTGATGGGTCTCCTACCATGGGTTTTGGATCACATCTAGGGGATCATAAGAATTATAAAATGTTCAATAATCTATTGCAAGACTATATTACAATGAAAATTATAGAAGTTCAAATATGGAAATAGAAGTTAAATTATCATCATGGAACTTTGGAACTGATGATAATGATTTATAAATGGGCTCTTTCATAATATTAAGTGGAGTTTCATCCATTTTTTTTTTTAAGATGTAGCATTAATAGTATCTTTAGGATAAATAAGACTATGGTGGTATACTTGAGAATGCATCATTACTAGGTATAGTAGGCATACATGGAATAGATGGTGTCTTTGGAACATATATGTCCACTTCATTTTTTAATCCAATTTATAAACCCAAAAATTCCTCTTGGTCACTTTTAATTTTCTTAGTTTCATTGTAACAAAATTAATTTCTCCATTATAATCACCAAGACAAAATGTGATCAACCATAATTGAGCTCCTTATCCATCCTTGAAACTAAGGGAGTTGTAGTTTTCTTGTAGAGATTACATGCTAATATTATATCTATTTACACAAATAATTCAAGCCATCATAGACTAAATCATTACATGGTGATTCAAATCCCAATTGATCTATGCCCACAATTATCTTTAAAGATGAACTTTAATATTTTGACATTGTTAAGGTTTTGAAATTTATAAGTTAAACTATCAATTATAATTTTACACTCTTTTGATTTACATAACCCCTCTCACCAATACATATATATGTACATTATATGTCATGATATGTGTGTGTGAATATATATATATATATATATATATATATATATATATATATATATATATATATATATATATATATATATATATATATATATATAACTGAGTAATATTATATATTAACATATATGTTATATAATAATAATATTTTAAAAATATATTATATTAAATTATATAATACATATTTTTATTATATATTTTAAATAAATATTATATATTTTAATATAATATATATAAATATCATTTTAATATATTAAATATATAACTTGCCTTCAATTTGACTTGACTACTCCTGAGGTGCATTTACGTTCAAAAATAGGTGAGAGTCCCTATTGAATTTAAAATTAAAATTTACTTTGAAAAATAGGGTCCGTATTATTTTAACACATTTTTTAGAGGAACAAAAACTGTTGAACATATCTGACTAGATATAATCATATTCCTAGTTTTTTTGAACATACACTATAGAGTGTTGATAGATCATAATAGAGCAAGTCATAGAGTGCCCGAAGCATTGAACATATTTGTTACTGTCATTTTTGTAGATCCTTATTTTCAAGTTTTTAATCTTAATAGTGTTTAATATTTTTTTATTCTATTTAAAATATGTGATTTATTTGTGTTTACTTGGCCCTTTTATTCATTATTTAGCAATTTACATTATGAAATCGCTAAGATTTGGATTTAAATGGGTAGACTCCACTAGTTGTAATTCAATATGGGTAGAATCCTTGTTTGGTTTAAATTATATGGAAAATAGTCTCATAATAATTACTTTGTACCTTTTTTGATCATCTTCATAATCTAGTGAAAACTAACCAATTATGTGGATTTAGCCAATAAACCATGTATTTCAAATGTCCTTCCTTCTAAATGAATGAACATGAATAACTACTCAAAATTCATCACAATTGTGCATAAAGTGGTGATCCATTACAATCCAAAAAAATGTTAGCCCCATCCATGATAATAGAAAACATAATATAATATAATAGGTAGTCTCCCATAGATTTTTACTATGGCATTTACCAAAAAATTGACTATACCCCCACCTATAATTAGGATTTAATTTTTTTGAGCTAGGTAAATGAAATAGTTCAATTGAGTAGCCAAATTACTATTGATGAATTTGTGTGCACTCCCAAATTAAATAAATAGATCTGACTTATATTTATTAAGGAAACCAACCACCTTAATATTTGGAGTATTAATACCTAAAAGTGCATGACAGGAGATAGTAGGTTGAGAATATTTAGATTTGTCCTCATGTCCTTCCAAACTATTGATGTGTGTTTGTGTTAAAGACATAATGTGAATAGATTAATAAAATTTATAAAATTATAGTATAGGTATTGGAAAACCTTGGGGCTTCACTTAGTTTTGTTGGAGAGATTATGTGGTTATAACTTACCACCTTCTAGTCTACAAGCAAACCCTATTTGAGGGATAATAGGAATATGGTAGTGACACAATCTACCCAAATTTGTTATGATGTAAATTACTTTATATTTTCCAATATAATCCCAAACTCTTAAACAAACAAATGGATATACATAATGAGCATTAATCTAAAGTGATTCATGTTTAAAATTTTCAAAAGGAGGGAGTAAGGTAGGGCAAAAAAGAAAGTTCTATTACACAAATAAAGACCAATATATCTCCTTTGTTTTCTATTAGTAACCCATATAGAACCTAATTGAAATTAGACTACTTAGATCTATTTCATATCTGGATAAACATTAGAATGATCTAAGGCTATGGGATGCCTGTATCTAGACCAACCCCTAGTTATGAGGCTAACTCCTCTAAATATGTTAATTTTGGATAAATTACTAAACCTATTAGATATTGGGATAAAAAGAGTAATGAATAAATTTAAATGATTTTTAAAACATAACAAGACCCTATGAACTTTCAAAATATGCAAAACCTTGTTTCTTCAATGTCTTGATTGTCAACATATATTTTGAGTCCTTTAAGTAGTTGTAGGTGAAGATTTCATGGAATTAAATATTCAAATAAGTTTGTCTCCTTGAGGTCCCCTCCAAATTCCATAACTTAATTCATTCCTTTTAGATTGTTATCTTCTTCACATGTTCACCATTCTTTAATAATGAAGAAAAACACTCCTAAATAGACCACAGTGCATGATGTGACGTCCTTTGTATGGACTATGATAGGATATAAAGATGATTTTGGGTTTTTGACAATACAAAAAGTACCCATGAGTTGATCTCTCTATGATGACATCTTAATAATCTCATTACCCTACTTGAAATTCTATAACCTGTAAGTCTCCATCAAGTATGGTTCACCCACTTGACTATAGTAGTGCTCTTGAATCTAGTTGTAGATGTACATTTGTGTATTTTTAGTCCTATTTCAACCTCACATGTATCCTTATTGAGCTCTATATTGACATTATTCATCTCAATATTTCATGTATTTTATGGTTTAAATAACCTCCACAAGCCTAGAAAAGGTCTTAATACTACCAAACCCCTGACTATAACATATTTTGACTTGAAACCAAGCTTGCTTGGAGGTGGTTGTTGGCTAGCTTGATACTATTGTTTTTATTGTCTTTGCTTCTTCTTTGGTCTATAACTTTTCACAAGCCAAGTAATCTTGGTCTATCTAAACAATGTCTAGGATCATAAGTTAAAACAAGTCTGGTGTCTCCTGGATGAGCCTACCATGCTCTGTGAGTACTAGCCTTAGTACCTCCTTAATTTCATATACCTTTTCTAACCTCTGATTAGAAAATTCCACAATGCCCATTACCTCAATTTATGTCTTTGCATTAGTTTTATCTTGCTATATTTTATCCATGAATACCTTAATTTATTCTTTGAGCTCTTGTTCATCCATGAAGGAGCCATTAAGTTTGGTCACCTTAGTGACTATGGCATATTTTAATAGTAAGGTGATTTTGAATTCAATTTTCCCTAAGGATGTATTTGCATCCTTGATTTAATCAAGCCATGTCTTCAAAATCCTCCTATTCATGAGGATGATCTACACAAGAATAATGTCTTCAAGTGGCAGAACCTTGAGGTCAAGGAATTTATTACTTTTGGTAACTCTAGCCAAGTTTTCTATGTTGGTGTCATAGAGTGTCAGCTTTTGGTCAGGTTTCATGACCACTCTAGCTTGATGGATTCCATCTTCCTACCACTTCTTCATCACTTTATATAAGTTGAAGACATTGATTGAAGTATTTATTATTGAAATTAGAGTGTTGTCTGACACTATTGGCAATGCTTTCTCTTTTAGTATCTATTAAATCCCCTTCATCAAGGAAATTATAGACTCTAAATGTGCTTGAACTAAGTATATTAGGTCCTCTACATATTATTTCACCTCTCTGGGTTCAAATTTCCTTTTCTTCATCAAAGTGAATAGAGTTTATTCACTCTCATTGATAATAACTATGTTTGATTGTGGATACTCAACCTATCTTCTAACCACCTTCTTCATAGTGCTTATAGTTGCATCAAATCTTCTCCCAATTTGAAGTGCTAAAGAGGCCATCTAAGATCTTTCTTATCTTTATACATGTATGATACCCATCACCCAATTTAGGTAAGTAATATATGTTGGACATGTGGGAGGTGGTTGTAACGGAAGTGCTTATGTAGAAGAGAATTCCAAATATGTTGCAGGGATATACAAATTGGCTAGGTCTAATTACCCAATGGAGTCAAATAGGTATTTGGTAGGGCCCATGTCAAGAATGAATGAATGAAGGCAATGTTGAAGGACCAATCATTTGGTATCCATGGTGAGGTTAAGTGGATTATGGAAGGGGAACATATTTGATATGGGATTTAATTGCCTAGTGGATATAGGGGAGCTAAGGGAAAGTGGTGCACTAGTTATGGCTAGCTAAAAAGGGGTGGACTTGTTTAGTTAGCATTGGTGATTTAGGAGTTTACTGAAGGTGGAATGGTAGTGGCATGGGAGATGAAGTGGGGAATGGTTACCATAAAATAAAAAGTGGTAGGAGATGTAAACATGAGAGTGGGAATAATAGCACAAGTAGGAGTAGTTATAATTGTACTAAAAATTGGGAAGGTAATAATGTAGTACTTATAATGGGAGATGGAAGAGGCACTGCTCCTCTCATGGAAGTTATGAGAGACTTATTATGTAAAATTTCTCTATATTCTTCCCAGAAATATCTTTAGTTCTTCCATTAAAAACTCAATTCCCTATTGAGATTCCTCAAAGTCAGTGACATCTAGATCTAATTGATCCAGGATTTTTGTGGCAACTTCCTCAACAAATGTAGAGACAAGTGTAGGACCTTGAGAGGGGCTAGGTTGGCTACTAGCTTCCCTTTATTTGGATCTTATATGTAGGATTTGTTCACATGGAGTAGCTTGTAATGGAGGTCTACATGGCCTGTTATTAAAGAGAGGATCATTAGCTTCTTCCTCCTTTTGTGCTTCCTCATAGTCAACATTGAACATGATCCCATGATTTGGTGGGAGTTAGGTAGTCACAATATCATCTTCCTTATTCTCCCTATCAAGCCTCATTTCCATCTCAATAGTATTCCTTATATAATTTATGAGGACTACCTCATCATTAATTGCATCCCTATAAATCTATATGTGCACCTCTTTTTGGTGCTTATATTTTATAGCCACATCCTTTTTGAACTTTGAGAGGTTCCTTGCAATGACATTATTGGCGTCACATGCCCTAAAATCATCCTTAGGTAATATGTATGAGTTTTTATGCCTTACAAATACTATAATTTCCTACCACTTTGTGATTTTAGTTTTACCTAGCTTGTAAGGAGTCTTGTGCAAGATTATATTCTTTTTGTTCTTGAAGGCACCATCAACTCTATGTAGTAGTTGATAGGACATATCCTCCTCAACTAGCTTCATCAGGACATACCTTATCAATATAAGGGGAGCCACCATTATCCCTTCCATCTAGATGATTGTGCAATTTGAATATAGTTATAAGATTCCCATTTATTTCAATGTCTATATAGCCTCTAGATGAACCCTCAACATTTCACACTCGATGATTGATTTTTAGATAGGAGGGTATAATATTATATAACTATCTTGATGTGGTGCCTAAAGTGGTGAATGTCTATTTTTGAGTATGTCTGGGGCATAACTTCATCTCTCATAAGAGACCATGAGTTTTGACCTAATTGGGCAGTGACGTAGATGAAATACAATAGGTATCTCATCATGTAGAATGGAGCACCATTATTTCAAATGTTATTAATATAAGTGACTAGATTTATACTAATAATATCCTCAAGTAAGGGTATCTATTAATCCTTTAGAATTATTTTCAACAATGGGATAAATCTTATATCTACATACCTAATGTAGGCATTATAAAATATTCTATTTAGTAGGGAGAGGCTAACCTTGACTCATTTTTTAAAATAGTGAATGGGTATGTTCCCTTGGTCATCCATGAATAACACTCTAGTTGGGTTTATTACCCATGAATATAAGATTATCTATAGATTGGGTGCCTTGTATCAATTATCAATGATGTTCTAGTTGTAGTCTAGTGTAGTCTATCTATAATAGGGGTAGGTCATAATATATTTCAAATTTGGGCCCTATAATGAAAGAAGTGGGAAGTCATTTGTTCATTAACTTAATAAATACATCTTTTCATCTTGAATTCTCAAATATGCCATATATAAGGTCAATACATGACATAAACTCTAGTTTGGTTGCATCCTTGTGGAGACTAGTAGTTTGGATTGTAATGATGTCTAAAGCTAATTAAATAATGTGGGGCATGGTCTTAGTTTCATCAATATCCCTAGCTCCTCTAACATTATAATATATGTTTCTATAATGCATGTCCCCAAATCTTAGGGATGAACTCTGTGTCCTTGAACACAACAAAATTATCGTATTGAAATAAAAAAAATTCATTTCCAAATGCAATGCTCTTATCTAGAGTGGAGGGTCTTATCTGTGCCATTTTTATGATATCATGAGTAAAAACTAACATATTATTGTACTTGTGTAGAATTTTATATCTCTAAAAATGGTGATCAGGTGCAATATATGAAGATCTCAAGCTTGGTTGAATTGGGATGCAGGTGGTAGAGAGAGCAAATGCTTAGAGCTTCAAATTCAAATGTAGATTATAATATCCAAGTAAAGTAGACTTTTAAATATTTATTTGATTAATGTAAGGTTGGATATTAATTTTGGTTCATGATGAATTAATGGTGAGTTTATCAACTTTAAATATCCTTAAGATATTGCTTTTGGCATACATTTGCATTAGAATTCAAATTTAGAGCTGATTTAAATATGATTCACCATCAATTTTAGATTTCAAGATAAATTTTGCCACTTTTTGACATGTGTCACCTTACATTTTCTCTCAAGGGCTCTAAAAATATAGTTTAGTATGATGAATTTTTTAAATATGCCATGTGGCATCTTTCTATTCATGACAATATCTTAGGTGGGGGCATCTAATTTTGGTTGGTTGTGGGAGTGCCACGCTTTGTTCTTGCAAGAAATCATAGCTATCATCAAGTTTATTTCCAAATAAAAAAGTGCCATGGTTATATTAAATACCTTACAAATACTTTTGAAATCAACATGGAAGGTATACCAAGGACCTTCAAGGTATCTCCTAGGAGATACCTTGAAAGAAAACTCCAATCATGATCATGTTCAAGGTATCTCCTAGGAGATACTGTGAAAGAAAATTCTAATTGTGTGCATTAGGGTTCTTACCAAATAAAAAGGTGCCATAGTTATATCAAATCCATTTAAATGACCTTTGTAATAAACATGAAAGATATTCCAAGGCCTTTTGAGGTATCTACTAGGAGATACCTTGAAAAAAAATTCCAAACATGTGCATGTTCAAGGTATCTCCTAGGAGATACCTCAAAAAAAAATTCTAATCATGTGCATATTCAATGTATCTCTTAAGAGATACCTCAAAATAAAAATTTCAATCATGTGTATGTTCAATTTATCTCTTAGAAATTACCTAGAAATAAAATTCTAATTATGTGCATGTTCAATATATCTATGAGGAGACCCTTTGAAACTAATACAAGGCCCTTCAAGGTCATCCCCTAGGAGATACTTTTAAATAAAATTCCAATCATGTACATGTTCAAGGTATATAATAGGAGAACCCTTGAAGGTACTAAAAGACCCTTCAAGGTATCTCCTATAAGATACCTTGAAGGATATTTTAATACCTTCAAGGCTACCTTGAAGGTAACCCTTAAAAATAACTTTCAAATATGCATAAAGGTATCCTTAGAGGTATGAAAAGGACCTCTAAGGTATCTCTATCTATTAGGATAACCCTTGAAGGTACTATAAGAGAATTCAAGGTATCTTATATGAGATACCTTAAAGGGAATTATAGTACCTTCAAGGCTACCATTTTCACACAAAACATGCACCCATGGATGCTCCATGATGTGGAAGTGTGTTATGGTGGGGTAATAAGTATGAAGGCCTTGCATGGGGTACAAGAGTCTATGGCATTAGGCACAAAAGTATTATTTCTCAGCTATGTGTGCAAGAATAAATTATCTCACCATATTGATGGGAACATCCCCAAGGCATGGGACCCTTTTACTCCTTGGGATGATCTTTTAGAGTAGGTTGGATTCCTTCTATTCTAAGTGCACCTAGTTTAAGACTAGTGCATAGGCATAAAGAGTGGAAAGATAAATCTACAGCTAGTCTAAACCTAAGGTTTTTGAGGGGAAAGGGAGGGAAAAGGTAATAAATACTGAAATACAAAAGAGGCAATACACCCAAAATAAAATGAGTGAGCCTAGTATTGTAAACATAATACAAACCTTCAAGAATAAGATGATATCACATAGATTCTACTAAGGATTCTCCAAATGCATAAGTGTTCTATATGGAGGTATGTGAATGCATTGAAACACTAAGAGGGATGCAAATGGTCCATAAATAATATTAACATAGACCCTGGTGTGTATAAAGTAGGACCTGCAAGTGAATTCCAAGTTTAGTGAGGAGGTGGTAGGAATGGATAAAAATGAGAGGGGAAAACATTACCCATAGTAAAGGATCAATAAACATAAATAGAAAATATATCATCAAAAGAGTATAAAGAGGTGAACTTAATTCTCATTATTTTTTAAGATTTAGCTAATACAAATGCTCTTGGAGGACAAATTTCAGAAGCATGAGGTTGCTAAAAATATTTTAACACTTATACAAGTGAAGAATTAGGATTTTATAGTGAACAATCTTATTTTACAATAAATGTGCCACTTGGGATTATAAGTACAACTTTAATTCTTTTATGGTGTCATGTCTATGCTTCTTGAAGTCTATTTAGTGATTGGATCTAGAGTTGGGGTTAGGATCATTTCTAGATACATGTATGCATATGGGAATGGAATGTTTCCAAATAAGGTTATATGGTGGTGTGTATCCACATTTTGATGTCTAGTAGTTGTTTATGCATTTAATCAATTTTGACAATACCTCAAGGTCCTATCAACTTCCTATAACTACCTTATTTATACCTTACTATCACTCGGCACTCATTATGTAGGATGTCCTTTCGACTTGATACATCATCAATATATACAATGTGAAAATTGGCATGTACTCCCTTCTTTGAATGTTATGTGTGCATAGACAATTCATTCATACCCTTGATTTGGAAACACTCTTGTGCTAAGGTGTGCACATAATTCTTTTGAAACTATAGCTTGTAGAGGTAGCGCATGTCTTTGGAATCCACCCTACGATGTTTATGGGCACATATATAGAGTCTTGTGTATAGGTGTGGAAATATTTTTGTTAATCATGAGGAAAAAATAATGGAATGCCCAAACATTACAGGCTCTAAGCTCTCCCTTCATAATTCATAGCTGATCTTTGTGATTTACCTTTAACCATTTGGAACTTGGGGGTCTTGCATCTTAAAATTGTATGCCTTTTGGTTTTTTCATCATATAATATTGAACATGGGATGTAAATTAAGATCTTTATGTAGTAATGAGTCATCACTATAATATCGCATAGACCTAAATTTTTATCTTGGGCTTGGGCATAAATGAGAAGTGTCTACACGCCTTATTCTTAGAGTACCTAAGACTGTGTAGGTGCACTACTTTCTACATACACCTTGCAATGACTAGGGTGACTAAAAAATTCAACACTTATGGCATCCTTTGTGGGTTAATTTCCTATTAAGCGAGCATCTAGTATTCTTCAAGTGATCCATTGGGCATAAAGTCTTTTAAATTTTTTATTCCTTTCACTTAAAAATGCACTAAATTTACACCTCTAGCTTGAAATGAATTGAGACTCACCTAGAAAAACAACTATGCCCAAGGCACTTATAAGAAAGAGACCTAATCTAAGAAACACTATGCACAAGTGCTTAGATGATTAAAATATCTAATCTACTTATTTACAATTTATACAAAAAATCAATAGAGGAAGTGATTGAGATGAATCCCAATGATTGGGATGGGAATCTCTTCTCCATTCATCCTAGAAAGTTATAAGGTGTTGGATGGATTTCATCTATATATGGTATATGGACTACTCCATATTATGTTAAACTTAGTGTGCCTTCTAGATTTTGCTCTATTTGCATCCCATTTAAACATTATATATCCCTCCTAGAAAATATTATCACTGGCTCTTTTATCAAAGACCCTATTGGTTTACACCTATTAGAGTTACATGGTGTGCACAACTTACACTCTAGTTTCTTTGAGCTCCATTAGTTTAACTAATATTACTACGATGGGATCATTCTAGAGAAACTCCAACTAATGTAAACGTTCTAATGAAGGAAAATTGAGGGATGTTGGTAATCTAGCATCCCTTCTATAGACTACCATGAATGGAGAAATTTCCAATACTTTTTTGGGCATGATTAGATGAGTCCAAAGGTTAGTTTTTAGTTTAATATGCCAAGCTCATTGGCTATCCTCTTGATTCTTTTTTATGATACAAATCGGGTTCTTATTTGTGGACTCAGCTAGACCATTTCCTTATGGGTAATAATATGATGAGGTTCTCAAATAGATGTTGTTTTTAATGCCCCATTCACTAATATTGGTTCCAAAGAAATCCAATGCATTTTTAAAGATAATGGTGGTGGGGACACTAAATCTTGTTACAATACTTTCATAGAAGTTGAATATGGATGTCTCATTAGCCTCCTTGAGTGCAATTGCATCTATCCACATCATGAAATAATATATGATTTTAATAATCCATATATTCCCATCACTTTATGTGGGTTAATCATGCCTCTAAAATCTAAGCCCCATTACACAAAAGTTTGATCATATTATATTGGGGACAATGGTAAGGCTAGTAGCCTTTGATTGCCTATGAAGAAGGCACATTTATTATAGTTTAAAACATATGCATACATATACTTGAATATATATGGCCAATAATAGTCATCTTTTATGATTTTAATGGTAGTGTTCTTGGGTAAATAATTTCCTCCCACAAGAGCATCATATAACTATTGAATAATTTTGCTTACTTATTTTGGTTCCACGCACCTCAAGAAGACTCTATTGAGATCCTTTCCAAAAATTTTACCCTTTATGAGCACATAGGGAATGGACTATAACATAAAATGTCTAATATTATATTTATCAAGGCCAAGAGGGTATATGTTATGTATAATGGAGTCTCTCAGATCATGTGCCCAGTTAGTTAAGGCTTTTGGGCTTGTGCGTTCTCTTTCATGCGATATTAATATTGTACCATATAGTTTTGTCACTTTGACCAATTATTTTCAGTCCCTTTCCTTGAAATAGTTTGGTGACTTTGATTTCTATGTCATATTACATCACTTTTGAGATCCACCCAACCCTTTTTTGATTGATATCCTTGTTGAACATGAATTATTTGACATTTTCATGTATGACCCGGAGTTGAACTTTATTTTTGGAAAGCATATGTATAAACTTATTGAGAGCTCTCAAAATTTCAAGGGTGTGATTTATATGAATCTATAGTGTAACTCATAATCCTTTAGTGCCTAGTTGAAGAATGCAATCCATTATTTTAGCTGATCCTTATTCTACTACATAAATATGGTTTAGATGCCTTGGGCTCCACTAAATGCATAAAGGATAAAATCCTTGTTGTAAACTAGGTTGATCAAGGTGGGATCTTTCATGATGGAATTATTTATGGCCTCAAATTTTTTTTCCCTTTTGCATCCAACTATATGCAGTATTTTTCTTTAATAGTATAGTGAGGGGTTTAGCTAGGATGGAAAAACTAGGCATGAAACTTTTCATAAATTTTACTCTACCTAGGATGATTTGGATAATTTTCTTGTGGCTTGGAAGAGGAAGAGACAAGATGTCCTTGATTTGATCTGGGTTGATTACAAGTCCCTCTTTTAAAACTATGTTAAGTAGGGCACCTTCATGAACCACAAAGATGCATTTGTTAGGGTTTAGAGATATTTTGAAATACTTATATCTTTGAAATACTTTCTCTAAATGATCCAAATGACCTTCTTTGCATTTTAAAAAAATAGTGATATCATCAAGGTAAACCAAGTTGACCTTATTGATGAGCTTTTTAAACACCATATCCATAGCTATATAGAACATTATGCCTACATTTGTCAATTTGAATAACATGTATAGATATGCCAAGTTACCCCACTTAGTGGTAAATGTAGTTTTTTAATGGTCGTACTCTTGCACAAGGATTTGGTTATAGCATGAGTAACTATCAAATAGTGAAATTTTTTTCATGCCTATGATCATTTTCAATATTTGTTCCATTAGTGGGAGAGGGTAGTGATCCTTAAGAGAACCCTTTTTAAAATCCATAAATTCCAAAAAAGACCAATCTCCCCATTTATTTTGACATTGGTACCAAGTTGGTGACCCATGAGGAGTGATTTATAGGAAGTATTATACTAGCCTTAATGATCTTGGAGAGCTCCTTGTGTATCAATGGTTCTATCTTTGGATTGATAGGAATCTACTTTTGGCACATGGGTTATGCATCAAGGATGGATCTAAATTGTGTGTTATGCTAAGCCTAGGTCAAAGCCTTTGATATCCTTATAACTCCATGCAAAGATGTCATCATATTTTTTAATGAGTTAAATGAAACTCTCAATTGTTGATGGGGAGCATACCCTATAGAATTTTAGAGTATTCCCTTATAAAATAATTAGGCACAAACATATCTTACTTATCTATCATGATGTGCCTCTCTCTTTTGAGTTGGTCATCAACATTGAATATGTTTTCTAGGGTGATAGCCCTTTTGGCAGATTATTCCCCTTCAATTGGATGACTTGATATTCATACTAGGTTTGTAGCTACACCTAGTTCATGGCACAAAAATTTGCCTCATGATATAATAAATTAATGATCTTCTCATCACTTTTAGACACCTAATAATTTTTCACATTATCGAGAATTACTGATTTAACCACAATTTTGATGAGCTATTTGAACCCTTTCATTATGTTATGCAGGATGTCATACTATGTACCTATAGTCACAAGCCTATTTATATAAACATTCTATGCTCTTGGTATAGAAATGATGTTGAACGTGTCAAAGACTTCTATCATATCCAAAACTTTATGTTTATAGTCTTTCATCAAGCCACTCCTAGTCATACTCTACACTCTAACCTAGCTAACAACCAACTCACTATCTCCTAGTGATTTTAGTGCCTTCATTCCTTTCTTATCCATAAGTTGAAGGCCTTATATTAGTGGCTCATATTTGACATCATTATTCATGAAAGTGAACTATATTCTAAAATTATGAAACTATTTATCTTTTTGGGCAAGACCAACATGACACTAGTTCCTATGCCATTCTTACTATAGGATCCATCAAAGTATAGTCACCACATAATTTTAGGGTACTTGAGTGCCTTTATGAACTATGGTAGTGTTTAATCATCCTCTATTATAAAATATGTGCCTAAAAATGTCTACATGTTATCATATGGGTCACACTCAAAGTGTTTGCATGCCCATTCATCCAACATATTATTTAGGGTTTCTTCAAGTGGTGTCATAGCTTTATGGAGGATAAGATCATCTTGGTCAAATGTCATGTAGTTTTACTTGATTGGGCTAGGAAAGTATGGCTCAATATGGATTTTGAAGATAGGCTCCACCCTTATGGTCATTTTGATCCCATAACTAGTTCTCAACAATATGTGTGACCACCCAAGGACAAATACCCACCCATGTTTGTTGTGAAGTCTTGAGAGATGTAGATGTCAAATTAGGGAGTTAAGTCAATAAATATGATATCTTCTATAATGGAGATGCTTGGGCATGGATGTAGTGTGAGATTCAAATATTTGATAACCCTTACAGCTTTAATTGTTATTTCATCGATCTAAACCAATCCTTTGGGATAGGGGAATACATAATTCCTAAAATATCTATTATCTTTTTTGGCATTACTAAATTGCTTACATCAGAGTCGATCATGCAATTATGTACCAGATGCTAGCTGATGATTAGATAGATGTAGAATGGGTGAGGCTTATTTATATTATATACCTATGATTCTTCTTATTTAGGATGACATAGAATTAGAGAGGTAACAATTGGTGGTTGAAGGGTTTGACATTCCTAAAAGTCTTTTAGCACATCTTGAATCAGATTCTATTGAGATAAAATAGTAATTGCATCCCACATAGCTACATTGAGGTTTGTACTCTTCATCTACTCCACTAAGTTGAAGGGGACCTGAGACACTTTTGATTTTGGATTTAAGATAATGGTCTCCTTTGGTGTCAATGCACTAATTTGAGGTGGACCCTCTTTTTTCATGACCTATTCTAAGTACAAAGATTGTAAAAGTGTCTTAGATTTTATATCTACATGAGTGACTTGGGGTGATATAGACAAGGGAACTATAGTTGATATGGCTTCTTCTTTATCTTTTCTTTTGAATATGGTGTTGAAAGTAACTGGAGTACTTCCTCTACTAGGCACACTACCCTGATTTATATAATTAAAGTCTTCTTATTTCCAATTGATTAAAGTAGACTCATCTTGTGGTTGATCTAGCACATGGATTCCTTCCTCATATAGATCCATGATTCTCATTTTCTCCTATGGGGGAAATTTTTTCACCATAAGCACTTGGTTTAGAATCTCATTTGTGCACGTAGATTGATTATGTAGTTGATTGCATGGGAAGCACCACTCACAATCCTAATATAGATTGTTTTGTACTAGAACAAGGACCTTAGAGGTGCTAATAGTATTAACCTTATGTGCTTAAGGCATCCTATTATAAGTGAGTTGATTTTGGGTTTACATGCCACCTTGGTAAGGAGGTTTATTTGACTATAATTCTTGAGCAAAAGGTTGATGAGGTCTAAGATATTACACTTTTTACCTTTTGAGGATAACTAGTTCATTCTTAAAGCTTTGTAATAGCATTTTCACTTCATACAATTCATTCAAAAAAACATGGATGGAGTAGATGGGCTCACTATAGTATGGATAGGTGCTATCATAGGTTGTGTATCTACTATATTAGGGAGTGTATATGTGAATATAGGCATAGGGGATCTAGGAATGATTTTTCCTACTTGGATGAAATAATTCTATATGTGCACTACCACTTCATAGGCATTAGGGAAGACTATGCCTCCCATCAACTAAATCATCACTGCTATATCACTATTAAGAGCATTTAAGAAATATAAGAATGTAGTGTTGGGAGATGGATTACACAAAGGTGAGATTCTATCCCAAACTCTCTTGAATTTGAAGTTGAAGTTGAGCATCATTTCATGTTGTACTCAAATTATATTCTGAGTTTCTTTATCAAGGATAAATGCTTGCTTTGGCTTCAAACTACTTATATTACTATTCACAAAGTTCATCTTAGTTGTGAATAGAATTTGGTCTCAATCCTTGATACCATTAGAGGGCCTTACCTTTAAATGAGGAGATGAGTTATCTATCCATAAAATTGTCTTTAGTGACATGGTGTACTGAATAGATGTGTGTGATATCTTGAATGTTCTCTACTATATAATTTGAGTTCTCACCCATAAAATAGGATAATATTTTGAGGGTTACAACTTGAATGTCATCATACTATGAGAGAATGAATGGATTGCCTCTATTGAAAGGCATAAAGACTTTATTTCTTAGTACATCCATGAATGGGATAGGGAATAGGCCTCTTCTAGGTGTGTAGAACCTTCCAAATGGGGGGTGGACTGTGCCTTGGGGGATGACATTCTTGTGCTACTCTTTATGATAGGGAACAAAGATGATCTAATTCTTCTTCTTCTAGATGATGATGGAATATTAGTGAAATGGAAATTAACTCTCTTGGTATATAGATAGGGGATTTATATTTATGGAGAAAATATGTTTGGAGTCACTAGGTGCTCTTACTGAGTGTCTACTACACTTTTTTAGCTAAAGATAGAACCAATTATTTAGCTTAGTCCCACAAGGAATACCATAACAAATTATCATTTGAAATGTGCTCTAGTGTATGATCCACAACATGGGGGTGATTTACAGTGGGGTACTGATTATGAAGACCATGCATGGGGTGCAAGAGTCTATGGCACTAGGTGTAGAAGTATTATCACTCAACTATGTGTGCAAGCATAGGTTGTCTCATCGTAATGATGGGAACATCCCCAATGTGTGAGACCCTTGTACTCCTTAGGATAAATCTTTGGAGTAGGTTAGATTAGTTATATTATAATCACCTAGTTTAATACTAGTACACATGCATAAAGATCATAAAGGTAAATCTACCTCTAGTCTAAACCTAAGATGTATCAGGGGAAAGGGAGGGAAAAGGTAATAAATGATGAAATATAAAAGAGCTGATGTGCTTAGAATATAGTGAGTGCTCCTACTACCATAAGCATAATACAAACCTTCAAGAACAAGATGATATCACATATATTTTTCCAAAGATACTCCAAATTCATAAGTGCCTTGCATGGAGGTGTGGGAATGTAGTGCAAAAATGAGAGGGATAACAAATGGTCTATAGACAATATCAACATAGACTTTGGTACATACAAATTATGAACTATAAGTGAGTTTCAAGTTTAATGAGGAACTGATTAGAATGGAAAATGGTGAGAGGGGAAAACATTACCCATATTCAAGGACCAAAATACATAAATAACATATAGATCATGAGAAGGATGACAAAAGGTGAACTTAATTCTCATTAGTCTGCAAGATCTAGCCAATACAAGTCCTCTTAGAGGGCAAATTTCAATAGTATAAAGTTTTTAAGAATATGTCAATGCTTTTACAAGTGAAGAATCAAGAATTTATAGTGAAAAAGCCTATTTTACAATAAATGTACCACTTGGGGTAATAACTACAACTTTAATTCTTTTAACACACCATGGATATGGTTCTTAAAGTCTATTCAAATATTAGATCTAGAGTTGGAGGTAAGATCCGTTCTAGATACACAAGTGCATAGGGGAATGGAATATTTATAAACAAGGTCAAAGGGTGGTATGTATATAAATCTTGATGTCTAGTATCTAATTACACATTTAATCACTTATAATAATACCTTGAGCTCCTCTCAACTTCCTCCAACTACATTATTTATACCTTGCTACACTTGGCACTCATTGTGTAGGTTATTTTTTCATCTTGCTATATCATCAATGTGTGTAGTTTGAAATTTTGCATGCACTCCCTTATTTATATGTTACATGTGAATAGATAATATGTACATGCCCTTGATTTGGAAACACTCCTATGATAAGGTGTTTGTATAAGTCCTTTAAAATTGTAGCTTGTAGAGGTAGTGTGTGGCTTTGGACTGCACCCTATGATGTTCATGGGTGTAGATATAGAATACTACACATAAAAACAAAACTATGTTGGTTAAGCATAAGGAAAAATAAGGTTACACATAAATATTATAGATTCAAGGTGCACCCTTCATAATTCATAGTCACTCTTTATGCTCTACCTTTAACCATTTGAAACCTAGGGGTCTTACATCTTGAACCCATACACCTCTTAGTATTGTACACCATATAATCCTATGCATGGGATGTGCATTAAGAGCTTTATGTAGGCATAAGTCATCACTATATTGTTATGTAGACCTACATTTATATCTTTGGCTTGGGCATAGATGGGAAGCACCTGTGCACCTTATTCTTAGATTACCTAGGACTGTGTAGGTGTGCTAATTTCTCTATAATCCTTACACTAACCTAGGTGACCTAGAAAGTCAATAGCTACCTTGAAGGTATCTCTTAAATATAAGTTAGCATTATGGTTATTTCCAAAGAAAAATGTGCCATAGCTATATCAAATCCCTTGTGATGACCTTAATAATCAACATGGAAGGTATTCCAAGGCCCTTCGAGGTATCTCCTTGGAGATACCTTGAAATAAAATTTCATTCATGTGCATTAATAAAGTTAGTCCATAAAATATATAATACCATGTTTTGTTTTTCTAAATGTAAAGGATAAAGAGCAATCTGATTAGAAATTTGCTCAAACAAATAGAAGAAAGGTATAACAAACCAGGTCAAAATTTAAAAATGAGTCTCAATTTATTGAAGAAGAAAAGGGGGATATTGGGTGCATTAGTATCTACTAGGATAACCCTTGAAAATACTACAAGACCCTTCAAGGTATCTCCTAAAAGATACCTTGAAGGGAGTTATAGTAACTTTAAGGTTACCTTGAAGGTGTCTCCTAAGAGATACCTTCCAAACATGCATAAAGGTATCCTTGAAGGTATTACAAGGCACTCCAAGGTATATCTATCTACTAGGAGAACCCTTGAAGGTACCACAATACCCTTCAAGGTATCTCCTAGAAGATACCTTGAAGGACATTATAGCACCTTCAAGGATACCTTAAAGGTATATCCTAAGATATACCTTTCAAACATGCATAAAGGTATCCTTGAAGGTACTACAAGGAACTCCAAGGTATATCTATCTACCTTGAAGTTGTATCCCAAGAGATACCTTTCAAACATGCATAAAGGTATCCTTGAATTTATTACAAGGCCCTCCAAGATATCTCTATCTACTAAGAGAACCCTTGAATGTACTATAAGACCCTTTAATGTATCTCCTAGAATATACCTTGAAAGGCATTGTAGAACCTTCATGGCTACCTTAAAGGTATCTGCTAAGAGATACATTTTAAACATGCATAAAGGTACCATTTAAGGTATTACAAGGCCCTCCAAGGTATCTTGTAAGAGATATCTTGAAAGATAATACCAATTGTGTGTATTTTCAAGGTATCTAATAGGATACCCATTGAAGTTACTACAATCTCTTTCAAGATATATCTTATAAGATACCTCAAATTATCTTGTAGTAACTATTATAACTCAATTGGAAAGGGCCTGAAGAACCCTCAGACTCAGCTCCTTCATATTTACTTTGTTCTGGTTAAAAACTACTTCATCAACCTTCATAAAAAATCTCTTGGGCTATCCTTTGTTCATTGGCTATCAATTATCAACTCAACATATTAACCTTTTGACCCATCTTGCACTATCGATAACCTTTGGTATGATCAAATTCATGTTGTTAGATCTACTTTAGGGACCCTTTTTAACTCATTGACCTATTCACATGTCATAGATATTTGATGCACAATTGAATGTGATCCCTTGATATTGCTTAGACCCACCATTTAAAATCAAATGACTAATTCACAAGGCCCAAAATTGACATCTGGTGCCCTTATTTGATGTCAACATGAACATATTTGATGTCTATGTGAATGTCTTGGGAATTTTGAACCCTAATAGTTAGTTATTATGACATAAATTTAACATTTATACATCCATCATTTGACATCTTCATGACTGCCATTGATGTCTACATGCCCATCACATTTTGAACCCCAATGGTTAATTATGGAGGCTTAATTTTGATGCTTGTCTGACCATCTTCATCTGCTTATACTACTTTGAAGACTTATATCTCAAGATAAAGAACTCACCTACAAATGAAATTTGTAGAGGATGATCTTGGCACTAAGGATATTGATTCCATGTGTTATTTTGCCTTCATAAGTCTTATTGAGTGAACTTATAAAATGCATAATTAAGTTGACCCATTTGTTTCTATATGATGTGATTGTGATGGTCTGGTTCTTTTTTAACTTGTGAAAGAAGTTATCCCTTTAGAAGACTCTAATGAATTTTTAAGCCTTTGTGTAACCTTACTCATGCTCTTGAATGCTTGAAACATCATGAAAACTTGTTGGTCTTATTAATTTTACAATCCTAAACCTATTTCAAGATTTTCTTCTCAAAGATCAACAAAACACACTTTAATCTTGCTTTAATTGTTTCAAAATCTTTATGAGCAATATGTGATCTTCTTCTTCACTATTTGGGTCTACTCATTCAATCTAGAACTCTACTTAATTGATCACTCCATACCAAGACCTTTAGAAACTGGTCCATTTAGGTATATTTTTATATTTAGGCCAAAATTGGCCAACATTTATGGTTATATCTTGGGGTTATATGCCTGTTATGGAAGATACTAGAAGCCCTAAACTGATCCATTAGGCACATAGAGTCATATTCTTTCTTCTTAATTAATGTGAGATTGATAGAAGGTTGACCCTTGTTGAAACCTCCTTTGAAGTTAAAGGGGATAAAAGAGCAAAATAACAACAAATGTACCCAAGGCACTTATTAAAAGGTAAATACACAACTAAAAGGAAATGTCATCAAGACACATAGAAGAAAGCATAAAAAACTATTATAATATGCTACAATATCATACAATAGATGCAAAAAAATTAATAACAAGGATTTAGATGAATTACATTGATTGGGATGGGTAATACCTCTTTATCCAGTTGGGCAAGCTAGAAAGCATTATGATGTTTGCATCCATAGATCAAATAAGGACCACTCCAAAAGCTATCAAAATTGGTATGGTTACTTGGATTGGCCTTATTTGAGTCCCATTTGAGGACTAGCTCCCCTTCCTTGAAGTCCCTTGATGTAGCTTTCTTGTCAAAGGCTTTATTGACTTCAGATTGATGTGACTCTAATGTGTTCATTACAATGTCCCTATTTCCTTCAAGATCCATGAGTTATGCCATCCTCATGCTCATAGGCTCACTTTCCATCAACTCCAACTAATGGGATAACTCTAATGTAGGAAGTTCAAGAGAGATGAGCAATTTGGCTTCCCTTCTATATACAAAGGCATATGGAGAATTACCAATGGTAGTTTTGGGAGTCACTCTGTCAGCTCATAAGGTTGACCTTATCTTGGTATACCACACTTCTTGATTCTCTTCCATGGTCCTCTTGATAATCCTTATCAAGTTCTTATTGGTGGAATCTATCAGTCCATTTCCTTGGGGGTAGTAGTTGGAGGATTTGTTAAGGTATATTCCTAACTTAAGTGTCCATTCACTTATTTTCATGACAATAAATGTTAGGTCATTATCTGAGACTATAGTATTTGGGATCCCAAACCTAGTAGCTATGATGTCATAGAAGTCCAATATTGCTATCTCATTAGCTTCTTTTGAGTCAATTTCCTCTACCCTACCTAGTGAAGTAGTTAGTTAAAATGAGCACCAATTTATGACCTGCACTTGAAGGTGGATTTATCATCCCTATGAATTCTAAACCCCATTGCATGAAGGGTTGATCTACCTAGATTGGATTGAGTGGAAGGGTTGATAACCTTTGATTTCCTATAAATAGAGAACAATTTTGGCATTTTTTGACCCATGCATAGGCATCTTTGAAAAGGCTAGGCCAATAATAGCCAGCTTTCATTACCTTTATTGTTGTTTTTGTTCTTGGGCAAAATGGCCTCTTGTAATTCCATCCTAAAACTACTTTAAGAGATTTGTCACTTCATTGTCATCAATGCACCTAAGAAGTACCCCATTGAGGTCCCTTATAAAAATAACACCATCAACTAATATATAAGGTATGTATTGAAACCTAAAATATCTTTTTTTCTCTATTTAAAACTTGAGGGCATTCTCCTATCATTAAGAAATGGGTCATATCTTAGAGCCATCTATTTTTAAGTGGAGTTGTATTTGATTGTGAGTTGTCTTGTGTCACCCAAATAACCTCTTTGTCCTCTTTAATTTTAGGCATAATATGATCACATAATCCTTTACCTCTCACCATCTTGATGACTTTGATTCCCACATCATATTCCATGACCTTGGTAATCAAGGCTGCTCTTTTCTCATTCAAATCCTTTTTTAGGATAAATGCCCCCATTATAGGATGAGATACCATAATATTAACCTTTCTGTTAGAAAGCATTGACCTAATTTTTTTAAGGCTTATCAAAGCTACAAGTACCTAATTTTCAATGAAGGTATACTTCACTTCATATCCTTTCAACCCTTGACTAAAAAAGGTAATTGGTTGCTCAAGTCCTTCACCATTCTTCTGCATCAGCATAGTTGATATGTTATAAATATTAGAAAAGGTGTACAATATGAAATCCATTGAGAAATCATGATTAATGAGTGAGGGTACTTGTGTAATGTCTTACTTGATAGCCTTAAATTTTAATTTACCTTTATTTGACCAAGTAAATACTTGACTCTTCTTTAGCATGGTTGTGATGGGTGTGACCAAGTTTTTAAAACTAGGTATAAACCTTCTCACAAAGTTTATCTTCCCAATTAACCTTTGGACTCCTTTCTTGTTCTTGGGCAAGGATGATTCCAAGATAACACTTATTCTATCAAGGTCAATAGATAACCCTTATTCTGAGAGAATGTGACCCAAAAGTTTACCTTCATGAATGGAAAACACACATTTATTAGGATTTAAAGATATCCCATACTCTCTATATATTTAAAATATAAACTTTATATGGTCCATGTGTTCACTAGCCTCTTTGGAGAAAACTATGATGTCATCCAAGTAAACTAGCACCATCTGATTCAACAACCCTTAGAAATCCATGTCCATGGCTCTTTGAAAATTTGCCCCAACATTTGACAGTCCAAAAGGCATATTTTGGTAAGCATATGTGCCACAATTTGTGGTGAAGGTTGTCTTATGTTGATCTTATTCTCTCACTATCACTCAGTTGTATCCTAACTATCCATTGAAAAGGGAAAAGTATTCTCAACCATCAACTATCTAAAAAAATTCTCCATGGATGGAAAAGGATAATGATCTTTCAAGGATACCCTATTTAGGTCCTTGAAGTCAACACACAATCTAATTTACCCACTCTTATTCCTCATAGGTACCAAATTGGTTACCCATGAAGAGTGCTTAATGGGAAAGATGATCTTGGATTCAATCACCTTGGTCAATAATTTCCTCATAAGCTCTATTATTTTGGGGTTTATAGGCCTTTAATTCTACTTGAAAATATTTACATTAGCCTCTATCTCTATAGTGTGTTAGAATAGCTTGGGATCAAATCCTCTCATGTCACTATATTCCTAAGCATAGATGTCTACATATTATTTTAAAATTTCTATGAAAACATGCCTTTCAACTTTAGTGCTTACCTTGCCAAGCTTTAGGATCCTGTCACTAAAGATAAGGACTCTTTCATAGTTCTCTTCATTGGTTGACATCACTATTTTATAATCTCATATGATATCCCTCATGTGAAATACCTTCAAGGGTGGTAATCCCTTTGGGAAGCTTATTGGACCTCATTTTAACTATTTTATCTTCATATTGATGTTGAAATTTATTTTGGTCCTTTGAAGAAAATTCGTCTTCCTGATACAATAAATAGGCAATTTGATTGTCATTTTCAAATATCTACCAATGATCTTCATTATATAACATTGGTGGTCTCACCACCACTTTGATATATGGATGTACCTTGGTTTTTTTTCAAATCATTTGGGATATCAAATTGAGCTTCCACTACTTCCAACCTATCAGCATGTTGACTTTGGTTCCTTGGTATGGCTTGGATGTCAAAGGATTCCAAATCCTCAATTATGTTCCACACCCTATGCTTGTAAGACTTCATCAAGGGACTCTTGGTGATAATTTTTCTTCTAACTTATTAAACTATCATCTCATTGTTCATATAAACTTGTAATTGCTTAATTATTCTCTTATTGGCCCATTAAAGGTGTAGACACTAGAAAAATATACATGATAGTTCTAGATGTTGAAACACCCCTAAATAATATGATTACCCAACCTTTTGACCATGACCCTAAGTTTAATTAGATAACTATCTAAACTGACTCACTAACCCACCTTTTACCTAACATAACCTCTGACCATTGATGGTAGACTATCAAACCACCAAAGGTTACCCTAATTAATGACAATCAACTATCAAACTATTGATGGTCACCCTAACCACTGATGGTTGACTATTAAACTATCGATGGTTAGGTCCTCACCACCTAAACTTGAACACTCAATCCATGTACAAGTTAACACATCAAGAAATAAATTTGGTCAGTGAATTAAAACATCTACCTATTAAATTTAGGTAGTAAGCACATCTCTTATTTTTTTCCTAAAAAATGAGAGCAAGATTAAAGGGTCAACAAGATCTCTAAAAAATAAATATTCTATAGGATCCTTTTATGATCAGTAATCTTTCTCATCATGACCAACTAACAAGAGTTTCTTTATAGGTTTCCATTCTTATAAATAATAAGTAGGTGCAACATAGACTTGAGGTGTTATTGAAATCAATCTAGACTTCATCAATCAACAAGTCATCACTCTACCAAAATTTGTCCATACATCTCCAAGAATTCTTCAACCACCCACCATAATCCAAGTATTTATCTTCATTTATTCATTTGATTTTCTTCTATTTCAACAATACCCTACTTTTGAACATTTCCCCCAACCTACCAACTAGTGAATAACCTCTACCAACTTGCCAACCTATCTATAATTTACCCACTTTCAATCTTTTACCTTAATTAGACCTGTGAATAGTAACCACCAATGGTTATCTCAAACCATCGATCATCACCCTGACCATCTATGGTTACTATGTGAACCAAACTAACAACCAAACTAACAAGCATAAATTGACCCCAAACCTCAAATAAAACCCTATTTTCTTGACTTTTGTCACCTCATGGATTAGAAATAACAACATGACCTTTACCTAAACCTACCCTTTAACATTTTAGCATTCACCTTAATGTTATCTTATTAGAACTAGAATTTATTTTGAAAAGTATTTATTTTATTTATAAAAATTAATTTCTCTTATGTTATTTTATCTTTCTTATAAACATTGACTTGTCTGATAAGGTGGATTGATAGACCCTAAATAAGTCACATACTTCTTGGATCTAGCTTTCTAGGCAATCCACCCATCTACCTAACCAACCAACCAACACTTTTCTAGTTCTCTATTATTGTAGGTAATCTTCCCAAGCCAAAAAATAGTATATACAACCATCTAGATCATGGAGTGCACATCACATATAGGTTATACTAATTTCTTCCCCTCTTTTAGTTTTA
This sequence comes from Torreya grandis, assembly GCA_037957365.1. Lineage (NCBI taxonomy): Eukaryota > Viridiplantae > Streptophyta > Pinopsida > Cupressales > Taxaceae > Torreya > Torreya grandis. Next base: position 110,354 of record JARHVA010007627.1, on the reverse strand, counting down.
CCTTTCTTCTATAATAGAAAATCAAATTTTGGTGCAAACATTTTTCCATGCTTTGTGAGACATAGTTGCATATAGTCCCCTTTTATTCCTTATTTTATGCTCATATAATGAAATCAAAATTTATTTTGGGTATAAAATTAACTACATACATTATTTTCTTGCATGTTTATCTCATTTAGTTAAATTAAAGCAAATTAATTCAATCATAGTTTCACCTCTTTATCACATACATACCAAACCACTTACATCAATCAAACATGTTAGCACTTGACATAAATCCTGAATAGGGTTTCATATCCTAGTGTTAAATCTTTATTCTTTAGCTATCCCACTTGGACTTCACTACGAAGGGGAGAAACCAAGAATCAACTCTTTGGTTAAGTATAAACTCTAACAATTAGTATATCTTGGCTAAGCACCAGATACCCTTATCATTGAGGTGTCTGAAGTGAGGGGGTAGGTCCTAACATCAAGCCATGTACTAATTTTCAATATAGATTTTGATAGCCTAAACTATCCTAAAACCAACCATAAACTTCTTTTTTAGTTCCCTCTCTACAAACCAAGTCTTCACATATTCTTTCTAATTTAAAACATAAGCCACAAGATAGACTAAAAAGAAACTTAGGAGGTAATATAATTTAGTGTGTGTTTTACTTATTTGAATTTTTTTTGTCTTCTCTTTATTTTATTTGTGAGAAACCTACTTTTTACCATCTTTCCTCCATTGCCTTTTCCAGTGGGGAACCAATCTATATTCTCCCCTAGAGATCCTAACTTTTCTAGGATCTTGGAGAACAACCATTTCACCTTAGAGTGATACCTTAAATCACAAGCCTCTTATGATCCTAACCTTACTTACAACCAAACTAACCTGATCAACAACTAACCTAACCTTACCCACAATCAATCAAACCCTACCTATCACCAATCAAACCTCAACTACAACTAATCAACAAACTATCAACTACCACCTAAACTGTTTACAGTGTTAATGAACTGGATAATCAAAGTAGAGTCATCTATTTCCAATACCCATGACCAATCATCCCTCACATATAACCAATCAAATCTCAACTAAAATCAACCAAAAACCTATCAATTATCATTTAACCATCATCATACCCAACCAACAACCTATCATCACCTATTTGAAAATTGTCATAACCAACCTCAACCTCAATCTCAACCAATCCAACCTCATTAAACCTTAGGTTACCTACCCCAACCATTATATCAAATACCCTAAGCCACATTATGGAATTATTCTTTATCTCAACACAAGGACTTGGTCCATCTTCTTTGCCACCCAACCAAAAATTATCAACCCACCTTATTAACCTTACCCAGACTATTAAACCACTCATCTTAACAACCTTACCAAATATATCAAATAAAACCAACAACTATCAACCATATTTACCCAATCAACCCACCTTATCAATACAAACAACCTTATCAAACATACCCAACCCATAAAATCAACCAACCTTATCAACTCAACTAAACCTATCAAACCAATCAAACCAATTAGTTAGCTCACAACCTCAAGAGCAATATATCATTAAACCTTTTTTTGCACCCATTATTATGAAAACTAATGACCAAATCCCTCAACATAATTAGGCCCATGCATTAGATTTGGCCCTTAGTAAACTAATAACTAAGGAAACCATAATCCAAGCCTTAACCAAACTAATTTTTAACCAAGTGGAACCTTCTCAACTTTCCTTCAAAATCATAATCAAGGAAACCTACCAACCTTTTCCACTTACCCATGTGGAACCAACCAATCAACCTCTTCCATCTACCCATGTGGAACTAGCCAATCAACCTCTTCCATTTACCCATATGGAACCAACCAATCAACCTCTTCCACCTACTCATGTGGAACCAACCATCCTACCTCTTCCACTTATCAATTATGTGGAACCTACCATCAATCCTACCTTACCAATCATTAACCCTACCTTAGCAATTATCAACCCAACCTTAAAAACCATTAAACCTACCTCACATACCATTAATCTAACTTTACCTATCATCAACCCAACATTACCCTCCATCAAATCAATGTTACCAACTATCAATCCAAACCAATACCAACCCATCAAATCAAACAAACCTTTTTAACCTACCCTTAGCTCACCCAATCTGCCTCCTTGGGATAATCAAACACCTTTATCTGACTTACCTTTTTTTGGGGATAGTGTTGTCAAGCCTAACCTAAATTACCAAAATTAGGCCCAACATCACTTTCCTATCCTTGGTGTAATAGAGGAAATCCCACCTGAACCACCACTTACAAATTTGACCTACTAACCATTAATAACTAACAACCCCTTTTGGGAGGTGGATGGAGCTATATTCACCCCTCCTGAACCCTCTTATTAACCAACACCTCACCTTGGGATAATTTTACCATCTATGAAAATCTATGGAAAGATCAAACTAGGGGGTATTTTCCCTCCATAATGCTTTGACCATTTATCAACCCAAACCATACCTTAAAAATTAACCAGACTAACCCTTGAAATTTTTTCCTCAACCTTTAAACCAACCAACCTTGAACTATTATAGATTAATTTTTTCCTTCACCCAACCAAACTTATTGGAGAGTCACCTTCTCCCCCAAACATTAGAGATTACCCTTGTCCACAAAACTATCACCTAACCAACCTCACCCTTTTGCCAATCCAAATATTTTCCACATCTAATCAAGTTTCATAAAGTAATTGGGGGACATATACTCTCTTGATTAACATCAAACATTTATGCAAGAATAGATCTAGGGCATATCATAACTTAAACTTCCTCAAATGCTTTTGAATTCTCATGCATGTTCTTTTTTTAACAAGTTCTTGGTCACTTTATGTCTAACTTAAGCTCATCCCTTATTTTCAATCACCTGCATCTCTTTATATTGAAGGAAAACCAATAAAAATAGGATCATGTGATTATCCATCATAAAATTAGCCTAATCCTAAACATGGATACCATGGATCTACCCATGATATGATCCTCATGGTACTTTCCAATCTTATTAGGATGGATTCTAATGATCATGGTCACTTAAAACCACCTCTTTTACCCATAATTAACATTTTTTTGTTATGGTTTTGCCTCCATAAAGGGAAGTATTAGGCCTATATAGACTCATCCATGTCTAATCAACATATAAACAATTTAGGATACCAAAATATCACTTGGGTCAACATATCTATCATGAAGATTACACCCTTGAAGGATAACTACCCCAAAATAATAAAAATTTCTTGAACGTAAGGTAAACTACTCCCTTGAAGGATAGCTATCAAACATGAATAAATCTAAACTTAGAACACTCCTTTGAAGGATGTCTAAGTCAAATTTATTAAAAATAATCATTTAAAGATTCTCGTATTGATAATATTCTAAAACATATCAAACTAAGTAATAATAGACCCTATATCAAAATAAAACAAGCTACCCAAGAAAGTTGTAATCAGTTTTCACAATAGCATCATTAGATTTCTTGCATCAATCAGCCTATACCTAGAATATGACATGGACTTATCTATCATGGTTATTAGGTTACCTACAGAAGGGGAAAACCATCCCCATAATAAGGTTACCCTACCTATCACCCACTACCTATCATCCATCTCCCCTTTTGTCCTCCATAAATAAAGGGATTTTGAGCTTACTTGAAACCATATGATCAAGCTACCTTTTTTTAAAACCATCAAACTAATAACAAAGCTAAATCATGATAGGGTTTTTATGTTCATAAGCCCACCCATCTTGCCATCATGGTCTTTGTCAATTAGATAATTTAGACTCATCCTTATACTTTTATGACCACTTAGAAAGATCTATCTTACCCTTTTTGAGTCATTGAAACCAATCCATGAAACTAACCAATCAGTGAACCTATTTGAGAGTCACCTTCTCCCCCAACATTTAGAGATTACCTTTCTCCACAAACTTTAACCTTTCAAGATTACCTTTATCCACAAAACTTCAACCAAACCAAACCAAGTGGTACACCAAATTAGGGTGACCCATTTGAATTCCACCAACTGATCCACCTTACCTTAAACATGAACCATTAGAGAGCACCTCATCCTTCAACCTCAACCATTGGAGGTTACCCTTTTCCACCAAAACTTTTATCCAACTGAACCAAGTGGTACATCAAATTGGGGTAACCAATTTAAACACAAATAACCAACCTTTGGAGGTCACCTATTATCTACAAACCAACCATAAACCATTAGATAACACCCTCTCCAACCAACCAACTAACCATTTGACCATGTCCACATCAACATTGGCAATTTTTGATCCAAACTATTTTCATATTTTGTGATGACCTTGCCTTGTTCCTTTTAAATGCACTAATTACCTTGACATGTTGAATATTTAAATTTGTACCACCTCATGCATAACCAACCATATTGTGTCTTCTTAGGATATCTTCTTACCTTGGATACCTATGATATAATGACCTTGTCTAGGAGACTTATATATTAACTCAATCAACTATGCCTAATGTTGGGGCTTGGTTACCTTGGCACTTGTCCTTTTAGAACCTTGTATTTTTACTAACTATGGTAACTTAGTCTATGTGTGATCTTGAGTATCACACTTAGTTATATTTTGTATGCATATTTATGGCTCAATTCCCAACCTCACCAACCACCCTTGTCACCTACCTTTTCATCCACTTAATCACTCATCAAACTTGAACTTGATTTTTTTCACCTCATTGATTCCTAATTTGAGGGGGAACACCTCCTCCCATGCTCAAGGCAACCAAACCTTGGACCCATAATCTATTTTTTTATATCTTGCTAATATAAAATTCATAATAAAAAGGATAAAAATAGAGACATTAGAAAATTTCACAGGATCGTTTTAGATGTCAAAACACCCTTGGATAGGACCATTACCCAAATTTTTGACCATGACCCTAAGTTCAGTCAGCAAACTAGCTAAATTGACTAACTAAACCACCTTTTACCCAATTTAACCTCTAACCCTTAACCATTTATGGTAGACTATCAAACCATCGATGGTCACCCTGACCATTGATGATTGACTGTCAAACTACTGATGTTCACCCTAACTACTAATGGTTGACCATTAAATTATCAATGGTTAGGTCCTCACCACTAGAACTTGAACACTTGATCTATGTGAAAGATAACACATCAAGAATTTAATTTGGTTAGCTAGCTAATGTATATACCTATTAAATTTAGATAGCAAGTGCATCTCTTCTCTTTTTCCTATAAAAGGAGAGAAGGATTAAGAAAGGGGTCATCAAGATATCTAATAAATAAATTTTATACAGGATCCTTTTTTGATCAATAATATTTCTCATTAGGACCAACTATCAAGAGTTTATTTGTAGGTTTCCATTATTATAATGAATCTACAGGTGTGACACAAACTTGAGGTGTTCCCAAAAGCACTCCAGACTTCACCAATCAACTAGATGTCACTCTGTCAAAATTACTTCAAACATTCCCAGGACTTCTCTAACCACCCACCATAAGCCAAGTATTTGTCTTCATTTATTAATTTTATTTTCTTCTATTTCAATAATACCCTACATTTGAAAATTACCCCAACCTACCAACCAGTGACTAACCTCCACCAACCTACCATCCCATTTGTAATTTACCCATATCTAACCTTTTACCTTAACTAGACTTGTCAACACTAATCATCGATTGTTACCTCTAACCATTGACGGTCACCCTAACCATCGAAGGTCATTATGTGAACCAAACCAAAAAGCATCAATTAGCCCCAAACCTTAACTAAAACCCTATATTTTGACCTCTATCACCTCATAGATCAGAAACAACAACCTAACCTTGACCTAAACCTACCCTTAAATAGTTTAGCATTTACCTTAATGTTATCTTGTTAGAACTAGCATTTATTTTGGAAAGTATTTATCTTTTTTGATTAATTACTTTATTTTGTGTTATTCTATCTTTATTATCAATATGTTTTTATCAACATTAACTTGTCTTATAACATGGATTGATATTCCCTAAGGAAGTCCCATACTTATTGGGTCTAGATTACTAGGCAATCCAACTATCTACCTAACTAACCAACCCTTTTCTAGTTCTCTCTTATTCTAAGTCATCTTCCCAGGCCAAAGAAGAGTATCTAAAACTATGTGGATAAAAAGAGCATACCACATACATGTTACACTAACATTTACCCCTCTTTATATTTTACCTTTCTTCTATAATAAAAATTCAAAATTTGGTATAAATAGAAGGCCATGAATAAGGACCTCATATTCTACTACATTGCAAGAGAAACTAAATTAGAACTTGTAATAAGAGAAATAATTTTTATTGGAGGGGGACACTAGCATTACACCTACACCCACTCCATGTTTGTTTGTAAAATGATCAAAAAATAATTTCCATAAGCCATTAGCATATTCTTGAGGTCCAATGAAGGATGAAATAGACTGATCCTCTTCATATAAATAGTAGACACCCATGTCCCTCTCTTCCACTCCTTCCAAGGGATTAATAAAATGATTTTCATTCCATAGTTCATCTAATAACATGTCTAGTATATCCTCAAGATGAGTATATAATTCTTGACCAAATATATGTACATCTTCATCAAGGATGGTGTAATTTAGGTTTATTTTGTTTGGACCATAAATATCTATGTGAAATTGTGTAGTGGGCTCACCCTTGATGACACTTTGGTCCCATATCTTATCCGAAATTCCATGTATGACTAGTTTGGTACAAGATAACCTCCAATCTTTATCATGAATTCCCTAGATAGGTATAGGGAAAAATGAGGAGGTATATTAAGGATCAATACATATTTAACCACTAAGACACTAGGATAAACATGTAGGGTTAAGTTGAGGTCCTTGATGATACAAGAAGGCTTGGTGTAAGAACCATCAGGTTGAAATGCTCCCTTAGATTAGGGCTCATACTTTAGACTAAGTTGGTCTACTATATATTTTGGCATTACTAAGGTTATAGCCCCATTTTCTACCAATACATTATTCACTAGAGAGTCACCAATGATTACTAAAATGTATAATGAGGAGGTTTGACCACCTTACTTTATTTCCCTTATTTTGGTCCTTTGGTTGGATTGGTGAGAACCTCATTCACCTTGCTTTATGGCTTGTTTATAACTAGTGTAACATTAATATTATACAAACCTTTTTGAATAATATACACCTAGTCGGTCATGGAAAGCATATCCCATATTGCTACACTCACAATGGAATTCTTCATTTGTTCCATAATGTTGATGGGTGAACCATGAAACTTTGGTTATGCTTTGGGAGCCACAACTGTACTTTGAATTTGTGATTTTTAGGGAATAAAGGTATTCCCTTGATATTTATTCTTTGGATCTATTGGAACCTTTAGAATAGTAGTAGACCTAATTGGCTTTGATATTGAAGGAATAATGATAGAAATATCTTTGACTACATATTGTTTACCATACACATTCATTTTTTTAAATATGGTATTAGTTGCTACTAAGATGTATGTTTGGATAGAACTAGCCTACTAATTAATTGTATAACACTACTATTATTTAATCATTGTAGCATTATACTGGCTTGGTACTTGATCAAGGATTTGACCCTATTGAGGCTCTTCTATCTTTGTCATCATGGGCACCTATTTTTCTAATCCATAAGGGCTTGATTATACCCATAATTTATATCTTGCTGCTATTGATCATTGAAAGCTTAGTTGAGGTCAGTGTTTGGGATAATGGATTTCCCAAAATATTTATTTTAAGGAATGGTACCCTTAACTTCCTGAGTAGCATTATTCTGGATAGGTACCAAGGTATTGGAAATGCTTGATACATTTGGATTATATTTGCTTTGTCTATTGTAACTAGGGTACTCTTGTCCTTGATTTTGAATTTAGACTTTGACTTGGAAGTTTCATTTTTAGGGTGGATTATTTATTTGATAATCTTGATAATGAGGTTGATATGAGGCTTGATGAGGACTATTTAAATCTTTCTACCTCTTAAAAATCACTAGCTAATTCCCTAAGGACTGAAACATGCTCTTAAGCTCTTGAAAGTTCTCATGTTCTTAGGAATCACTAGATCCACTTGTGGAAGCCTTTTCTTTATTTGGTGAGTTTATAGTACCAATTTTAGGCATAGGAGGAAAGACATCAAAGGGAGGAATATAAACGGGAGATGGAATGATCTTAGGGAACAAAGGCATTAGTGGCCTAGGTGTTAGCTTTCCATCTTGGACTAGATAATTTTCTACCTTGATTGCCACTTCATATGCATCTAGCAATGTGTTCCCTCACATAGATTGTATCATCATTGTAATGTCACTATTAAGGGCTTTCAAATAATATAGGAATGCAAAATTAGGGGTAGGCCTAACATAGACTGGGATTCTATCCCAAGTTTTTTGGAACCTTGTATTGAAGTCTTGCATGACTTCATGAGTGGATCTTTTTATTGTAGTTAACTTCTCTATAGGTGACAAATGGTCACTTTTATCTTCAAATATTTTACAAAAAACCTCTCCTAATTGGTCCCATGTGGAAATGGAATTAGTATTAAGGATTATATACTAGTCTAAGGCTTTACCATTAAAAGATATTTATAATAACCTAATTTCTACATTTTCCTCATTAATATCATGAATGTTGTAAAAATTATATATATACATGAGGTGTTTAGAAAGGTTTATAGCTTGGTCTCTAGTAAAATAAGGGGCACCTTTGAGATCTGATACTAGAATATAATCATAATGGGAAAGAGATAGAGGACTTTGTCCATTAAAATCCATAAAATCACTAGGGACTACCATGGTAATAAAAGGGGCTAATAAGGATCTTATAGTAGGGGTAGACCTTAGACTTGATCTAGGAATAAATTTGCCTTTATATGGGTGTGTATTAGCAAACCTTAATATCTTTAATGAATTTAAAGGTAGTTACACAAAATTCAAAATGAATACCTCTAGGGTTTGATATTATAGTCACCTTTGCATGAAAGATAGCTACTTCTATGCACCAAAGTGTTGATTGTTCTTTTGGAGTCACCAGATACTATTGTGTGAAGCTATAACTGTTGCAAACTAATCAAACCAACATCAAACTTGATCAATATTTTTATTCAAATTGAGTCTCACTAGGCATGCCAAAAACTATTATAGCATTAATCTACACCCTTGGAAGAGGGTTCTTTAGGCCTTTTCTAATTGAGTTATAATATTGGGAAAACCCCAAGCTATGGGTCACCTATGGTGGGATTGAAACTCTAGAGAAGGTTGGCTTCCTTATGATGGATCACCTATACTATTGTTTGAATTAAAAAAGGGGGTAAAGAAGGGGTAAAGGGTTCCTAATAAGGTTAAAAGGGTGATGAACCAAATTAAATGAGAACTCACACATGCATGAAAATAAACTGAAGAAGCATAAGATATCACTATCTCACACAGTCTCAAAGTCTAGCTAATTGCGTAAGTATTTCACTCACTAAGTTTGAGAAGCAATGAATGGAACTAATAGGAGTTACAATACTCACACCAAGCTTATATGAATGGAATAAGTAATGCAAATTCAAACCTACAATTAACTATAAAACACTCTAAAATAGTCAAGGAAGAAGGAAAATGGGCATATAAAATTATCCTTCATGATGACATCATGCACACGCTTACTAAACACAATTTAAGAGCAAGATATAGGTAAAGGAACTATATATTATCTTCAAGAGGTGAGGTATTTCATATAAGTTTTGATAGGGCCTAGCCTTATCAAATTTGAGTCTATGCTCTTACAAAATTGAGAGAAAGTCTTTTTTTTAAAAAACCAAGAGAGACATACCAAGATGGAAATAATGGGAGATTTATTATAAAGGGAGAGAGAGAAGATGGAGAATTATTATATTATTCATTAATTTATCTTCCACTCTTTTGATCAAATCAACCCTATTTCTATATTGACAAGTTATCCTTTTATTTGTCATAATAGGCCCTGAATCCTCTCATTGGCTAGGAGAAATGCACTAGAGGACAAAAACTACCAAAGGTGGTAGATCATGATCATGATTATAAAGGATAACCCTTTGACACCCTAAAATTCATTAAATTTTATATCTATTTTCTTCAACCACTAGATCTCCATCTTGGGACTCTATGCTACCTCTACTTGCTTCATTATGAGGGTAAGTTTCTTATGTCCATGTACTTGATAGAGCCATGCCAAAGTCTAATCTTAGTGGTTTTTTGTTAGTGCTAAGACCATATTGAAAGGTGAAACACTTATCCATAACTATTCATATCTACCCCTACTCAATATCTGACCATAGGTCCTTTTTTATAGTTTGAAAACCAATCTCCTTTATTGGTTTTTCTATAGCTATTATTATTGATAAATGAAGTTCTCCATGTGGTTTGGTCTAGTTTTGATAACAAGTTATCAACCCTTGATCTATATTATTTATAAATACCTATTCTATCTCTATAGATCTCTAATGGTGACCCTTGATCTTGAAATATCTTATTTTGGTTCAAACTAGGACATGTTCCAACTCAACTCCTTCATATTTACTTTGCTTGGGTCAAAAATTACTTCATAAAAAAGCTCATGGGCTTGCCTTTGCTCATTGGATATCAATTATTGACTCATCATATTGACATTTTGACCTATCTCATACCATTGATCCCTTTTTGTACAATCAAATGCTTACTATTGGATCTTCTTTAGGGACCTTTTTTGACTTGTTAACCTATTCGTGTACCATAGATATTTATTAGAGTTATTTCCAGAATCTGGATAATGTGAATGCAATGGAGATGTGATCACACAAGATGAATCAAGTGCACACCACATAAACGCTTAAGTAATTTGAAATTACATAATAAGATAAATTGCACAAGACAAAATGGAGAAAACTAAAATCTGATTAACATGAGATGGCCAAAGTGAAGAATACATATAGGAGAGCACGTAACTCCTCCACAAAAGGTCACCAAGGCACCCTAAGAATAGACTGTAACTCCTCCATGAAAGGTGGTGACAAGGTGCTAAGAATAGAGAAGTAACTCCCATCAAGGGAGTTACTTATGACATTCTTATGACACCTATGACACATCTATGACACACATCTCTAGATAAGCTAGCCTATCCCACAAATATAGGAAAACTCCAAGTATGCACACAAATACAATTTCCCTAATTAAAAAATAGGGAAAAATAAAAACCTACACTAATACCCCCCATAAGCACAACTTAGGTGGGCAGTGTGGAAAAATAAAATGGGTCCCGTCAACTAGGCTTGATGAGGTACCCATGTACAAATGCAATCCCTCATAAGATAGAGAAAAGGAAAAAACCCGTAGGAAAAAACTCCCCCCCAAAAGAGAGACATAAAATAAATGAAGAGGCTAAAAGGCCCCCCTGAAGATGATGTTGTTGTAGATGTAGAGTGTCAGAAGCTTGGCATAGACCAGAAGAGTGTCTAGCTTTGCAGAAGCTTGGCGTAGCTGTGCAAAAGCTTGGAGTGGCTGCTAATAAGTGTTGCACCTGGACTGAATGAGTGAAGTGCTACTCCTCCCTCTACTCACAATAATGGCACCTAGTAGCTTCTAACATAGTCAGCCCCTCCAACATCCAAGAAGCAAACTAGATTATAGAGATCTTATCTTTTTCCTATAGAATGACCAAAAGAAAAGAAATTCTTATGCCTTTGCTAAAGCCACAACATATCTAGACAATATGTCTTGGCAAATTCTAACTTAGAAGTAATTTTTTGAAAAAATTCCCGTATGGATTTGCATGAGTTTTCAAAAAACTCTACCAAAACAACAGAGTTAAAAAACAAAAAAAACTACTAAGAAATAAAAGTAAGAATTTTAGAATAGCATAACTAGACACATGATTATTGGAGTGGCTCTGATACCATATCAGATTTTTTTACAAAATTTGGATAATGCGAATGCAATGGAGACATGATCACACAAGATGAAGCAAGTGCACACCACATAGATGCTAAAGCAATTTGAAATTACATAAGAAGATAAATTGCACAAGACAAAATGGAGAAAACCAAAATCTGATTAACATGAGATGGCCAAAGTGAAGAATACATATAGGAGAGCACTTAAGTAACTCCTCCACAAAAGGTGGCCAAGGCACCCCAAGAATAGACTGTAACTCCTCCATAAAATGTGGTGAAAAGGTGATAAGAATAGAGAAGTAACTCCCATCAAGGGAGTTACTTATGACATTCTTATGACACCTATGACACATCTATGACACACATCTCCACATAAGCTAGCCTATCCCACAAATGTAGGAAAACTCCAAGTATGCACACAAATACAATTTCCCTAATTAAAAAATAGGGAAAAATAAAGACCTACACTAATAATATTTGATGCATGATTGAATGCAAGCCCTTGATCTTGATAGGACCCATCATTTAAACTCAAAAAAATAATTCATGAGGCCCTAAATTGACATCTTCATGTCTATATTTAACATCTACATGAACATCTTTAACATCTATGTGAACATCTTAGTATTTTTGAACCCCAATGGTTATTTACTATGGTATAAATTTGATGTCTATGTGATCATCGTTTGAAATACATGTGACTATCATTGAATTCTACATGCTCATCACATTTTTAACCCCAATGGCTAATTATTGAAGCTTAATTTTGATGCTCGCATGACCATCTTCATCTATTTGTTCTACTTTAAAGAATTATATCTCAAGATAGAGAACTCATCGAGACATGAAATTTGTAGAGGATGATATTGGAACTAAATATATTTATTAAATATGTTATTTTGGCTACGTAAGACTTCCTAAGTTAAATTATAAAATTCACAAGTAAGTTGACCCTTCCATTTCTGCATGACATGCTTTGATAATCTAGTTCTTTTTGGACTTGTGCAAGAAATTTTTATCCATTTAGAAGGATAAAATTAATTTATAAGCCTTGGTTAAACTTGATTCATGATCTTGAATGCTTGAACATCATTAAAACCTATTGGTCTTCTTCATTTTGTAATCATAGACCTGTTTTAAGATCTGCTTCTTAAAGATCAACAAAACACACTTTAGGCTTGCTTAATTTTTTCAAAATCTTTGTGAGAAATATGTGATCTTATTATTCATTATTTGGGTCTACTCATTCCATATATAAATCTATTCAATTAATCAATCCATACCAAGACCTTTAGAAACTAGTCCATTTAGGAAGATTTCTATGTGCAGGCTAAAATTGGCCAACATTACCTTCAAGGGTACCCTAACACATGTTTTAAAGTATCTCCTAAGAGATACTATATACCTTTAAAACATCTATTAGGGTATGATCAAAGGTACTAAAAATACCTTCAATTTATCTCCTTATAGATACCTTGAAATAAAATTCCATCGTGTGCATGTTGAAATAATTTTAATAGATTTTCTTTGAAATTCTCTAGAACATGCAAATTACAAGGATAACTTGTGCAATAGGAAGCAAAAAAAAATCATAATAGAATGAGTGAATTTATATAATATTGAATATTATACACAAAAACAAATATAAATTTAAATTAACATGGTGTTAAGTATTTTGGAATATAAACAACATAATACAAGATAAAATAATCTCTAAAAATAGATTAAATATTATATACTAGGCATACGTAAAATAATCTTAGGAAAAACATATTAGAGATAGTATATTAATATATATCATACATAAAAATAATATTATATTACATTACATCACTATATATAGCTTTTTACATGGCTCTATCTCTTCACATTACAACTTTATGGCATACAAAAAGAAAAGAGTCATGACATTCTTATATCTATTGCTTGTCTAACAAAGCCAAAGACATACAAAGATCATATAGACAAAAAAATTATACCCTAAAAACATGTGTCAATAAATTATAAAATTATTATTTTATTCATCCATACTCCATGCCCAAGACTTTCTAAAAAATAAACTATTATTTCATCCCAAGCCAAAATCTAAACTTTGATCTTTGTTAAAGTTAGAAAAGATTGCTCTTCTAAAATATTTCTTAGATATCTTCTAGTGGAATGAACTTAGGATCATCTATGATATGAAAAATATTTATTTCAACCTATGAGAGTTCATGCTTGAGAATTTTCCAATTATCAAGTACTTCTCTTACATAGTAAGTAAAACATGCAGTAGATCTAAATGACCATCAAAATGTGCACATCATTTTCTTTAGTGATGATAAGGAAGTATTTGGCATTTTAAAACTTAAGATAGATATCTGACACAATATCATCCAACTTGTCTATAGTCTTTTGGGCTTGAATAGTCATAAATGTGTTACACATTGTCTCATTTGGCTAGACCTAGATATTATTCATCATGGTATCCCTAACATCTAAAAACTATTGAAATGTGTCATTCAGTGTTTCTGTAGTATCTATTCAATCTTCATTAAAACTTTAGCTTTATCCTCCATTTTGAACTCTAATTTAACAAAATATAAGTATATGTCATTTTATTGCCTTCAATCAATCAGTGCTTATGCAATCTAATTAGTCTAATGCATAGTAGTATCTAGGACCTATACATATTCCTCTAGTAGTTCACAAATACTTCTATTTTATCATAGATAGCCTACCCTTGGGTGTATATTTTATGTGTGTTCATCCAATCCTTTGTTAACTAATTCAAAAATTAAGTGATTTTTTTGTCCTTAGACATTACTTGATCACCAAGGACTTACACAACTAGAGCAAGACAAGTGGCATTGATGAGCTACCTAACCTTAGCAATTTGATTTTGTGCTTCCACTTTCTATGCATGCAACCAAAAAAAAATATGTTCCAAGTCTAAAGCCTTTTACATAATTGATTTTTGAAATGCATTTGATCCTTCAATTTTCTTGGACAATGGTAGTTATAAAACATACAAATACATCTCTATGGAAGTAGAAGTAAGCATGATGGATGTCATTTAGATTGAGGTAGAAGATGGCATAAATTAAGCCAATAGAAGAAATAAAGTTTTGAGATAAGATGATGTGGTAGGGATAACCTAAAACCATTTGGTAGAGGGGAGAGAATTTAACAAAGAAGTCTCCTTTGGTGCACTTAATTGGGTCACATCCATGCAGGATGTTAAGTGTTTTACTTTTGCCTTTTCCTTAATTTTCTTTTATTTCTTAGTCTATGACTTTACATGTTATAATTATAACTTTACCTTAGATTAATACTTAGCTACATCCTCAAATTGAATTTAGGCTACCTTCTCAGCCTTATCTCTAGCCATAATTTTGGCCTTTGAATTTACCTTAGCCTTAGCTTTGGCATCAACGTCCACTTTAACTTTGGCAATAGATTTTAATTTTTCCTTGGCAACTTACATCTCTACCTCATGTTTGGCTTACTCATCCTTCTGGCATTTTTATTTGGAATATTTATCTCATGCCTCTTGTTCTATTTGATTTTGTTTCTTCGTAACTTACACCTCTTCATACTTGTGTACTACCTTTTCATGATCCCTTCTCTTCCTTTCAACTTCTACTTCCTCAGATTTCTTTCTTTTGGCTTGAGCTTATTTGGCCTTCTTTTTCCCAACCTTAAATTCTTTAGAATTATTTTATTGTTCTTCCTCATCAGTGTGATATTTGTCTTGTTATTATTGTGTATATTGGGCTTCCTACACAATTTATTTCTCTATGGCATATTTATTCTCTTTTTTATTCTCTAATTTTTTTATTTTTCATCTCTTCATTCTTTATATCCTCCTCCTCATGATCCAAGGTATCCTTTATAACATCTATTTATTATGTTGGATCTAGCATAGTGATATTTGGATATCCCTCCATTACATATACATCCTTTATTTTTGTATTAGATTGTGAGTGTTCCAAAGATTTGGATTCAATAACCACACCTATGCACATTAAAATCTTTCTCAACTTGATTGGAAGGACAAGTGTATTCTTATGTCTCCTCATGCCCCTAGACTTCACTTGATGGGCACTACTTGTTATGGTTGGCTCTCCAAATGATACCATACATTATTATATGGTGGTTGAAGGCCCCACCTAATGATGAGCACATTTTTTGTGAATCAATGGTTGTATCAAGATCCCTTCCTTTGGTATATATATAATCTATAGAGATGATGAACCAAATTTTGGATCTTTTTAGAAAATTTCTATCATAAGTTCATGCTAAGCTTCTTACTGGCCTATAGTATCCATAATAATATAGGGAGGGGGTTGACTAATGTTGACTGAATGGACATTGCTTACCTTATTTTATACTTAGTAAGTGTGCACTGCTTTCTAGAAAAAGAACTCATTTTCCTCCTCCTTATCATAGACCATTTGGCCAATGTCTTTGATCATGTATTGAATAAATTCTTATTCATTAACTCCCAACATTTTGAGATTGTACTCACAAGCCATCCTTGGCATATGTGGGTTATCCAACCAAGACTTGATTTGTCTTGATCTCTTTATGGATGGTGGTAGTGAGGATCTCTACATAAGTCCATTCTATTTGCCTTTTTCTTATTATCAAGGTGCTATAGATTGTTGTGGTGAGGTCAGTGGTTACATAACTAGATGAAGTTATTCTTTCTATTACCCACATTATTGTGCACCTAGAGGGATGGTTAAAATAAGATGCATTGATGTCATGACTAGGGCTCTCTTCCTCTATACTTTAGCTTTTGATTCAACCATTTTGATGAAAAAGGGTATTGGAGTCATAGTTGGCATGGCCAATTAAAGCACCTGGATTCTAATACCATTGTAAAACTTGGTTACAAATGCATGCTACCCCAAATATTGCATGACATCCTATGAAAATTGATGGTGTGACTTAATCAAAGCTAGAGCCTCAAGCCACCATGTGTTAAACCACCTTAGTTTCTCATAATATTAAATTATCTTAGTCCAAGTAATGCCTATGAGGTTAGTAGCATGCCAAAAGTCCATAGTAACATTAACTTGGCCTAGTGGGGACTTCCATTAGGTGAAGCATAACAACAAAACCGAAAATTGATATTAGAAATTTTGTGAGCTACCTAATAGTACCTTGTTGATATTAGTGGTAATCTCATATGTGATAAACTCAATCCAATTAAAGTTCTCATTCAGGTGTATCATGTGATACACAGTGTCAATTAATCCTTCTATAGCCTACTTGGCCTATTTTTGTTATCTACCAAAACCTCTTTGTAATAAACTCTACCAAAATATGCATTAAAAAATCCTTAATGGAATTAATTGGGGTTCCTCTTCCTACCCTAATGGGAAAATTCTCCCAAATAAATGAATTAGTTGGTGGTGTGGTGGACTTGTATGGAAATAAGTATTTTTCATGATTTAGGAGGCCTATGGCTCTTTCTATGGTCTATGAATTGATCCAAAAGGTGATATATTAGGACATATGAATAGGCCCATGGTTGTATCTAGTTAATAAGGTATGCATGACCTCATCTAATTTCATGAATGTAGGTAACTTGATTAGCCTCTCTACATCAAAACCCTGAAGTAGATGTTGAAGTGTAAGAGCTCCTACTTGTGAACTTGGTTATGTTAATGGGGTAAAGAGAGTAACTTTATCATTCTAATAAAGTTTAAGGGATCTAGGTCATTGAATTTGGTTTGTTAAAGACCCAACCTAATCCCCATTTGTGCCTTATATGCATCTATCAGTAGGATTAACAACTTGCTCCTATACATGACTAAACCTATAATATGCACTATTTGATTGCTTTATTCTATCAAAATTTGGGTCTTAATTTTTCCACATGGGATTATATCAAGAGAATATATTATAATATTCTTATTTTCCAAAGTTTGTAATGTTTTGTCATTGTTCATCCCCTTCATTTTATGGCTTTTGACATCTAATTTGCTCTTACCAACCTCTTTAAATGCACTAACTACATGTGGATGAGTACTCTTCCTCATATTTAATGTTTTGGCTTTGATGATGACCTTTTTTATCTCACAAATATTTATATTAACCAATAGCATGTGTTTTATGTCACCTTATGTCACATCATATAGCCACTTTGCTTAATGAATCCAACTATCATTAAACAAGATATAATCTTTCAAAACACCATATCATTAATGGTCTTGCATGACTATCATTACCTCTTTATCAGACTTAATTTGAGCTCAACATACTTTTTTATGAGCTTTGTCCTTAATTTCCTTCTTTAGCAAAGTACAAATAATGATATTTTACATTTCAAACTAGCTTATTTAATGAATATAATACGCTGTACTATGAAGGTTTTGGGACTTGGTTTTAACTAGAACTATTTTGTTCAAACATTAAGTTTAGAGTTTTGTTCACCAGGGAAAGTGTTTGTTACCTATTTATCAAACATTTTGCTCAGAACCCATTTTTCAAAAACTTTGTGATTCAAGGTTTTTTCCCATAAATTATTTTCAAAAACTTTGAGTTTAAAATATTTTGATTGGAACTTTTTCATCAGATATTTTATTTGAACATTATTTTAAAGGTTTTTTTTTTATATTTTGATATTTTAACTTTAAACTTGAAGGATCTATTTAGACATTTTTTTCGAACATTATTCCAAAATATTTGGTCTTCACAAATTTTTTATTCTTGAATGTTGTGATGTGAGATTAAAAGTGGTAAGGCTTAATCCTACAAGCATTTATACATCCTAGAAATATAGTTCCTTATAAATATTTTAGCACAATGGTACCCTATTATGAGACTTCTAGAATAAAGTAGGGTCCTTTCTATTTAGTTTTCATCTTCCTTGGAAATTCTTTGAACCTACTATCATAAAATAACACTTCCTCTTTTGTATTAAACTCTTTAAATTAGAATCTATGATCCTAACATGCCTTGTGAATTGATGTTAAAATAAGTCTTAAAATAATCAATTCACCATTGATGAATATAAAATGAATTTCTAATTTAGAAGGTGTTTTGTTTATTATTTCTAAATATCTCTATAGATTCACTCATATAGCCATAACTCAACTATCCCTCATATACCAAGGTTATATCAAATCCCTTAAAATAACCTTTGAAATCAACATTGAGGGTATTATAAGGCTCTTCAAGGTATCCCATAGGAGATACCTTGAAATAAAATTCCAATTGTGTGCATGTTCAAGGTATTTACAAGGATAACCTTGAAGGTACTATAAGACCCTTCAAGGTATCTCTTAGAAGAAAACTTGAAAGGAATTGTATTACCTTAAAGGGTATATTGAAAGTATCTCCTAGGAGATACATTTCAAACATGCATAAGTTTACCCTTGAAGGTATTAAAAGACCCTTCAAGATATCTCTTAGGAGATAATTTGAAAGAAAATTCCAATCATATACATGCTCAAGGTAGATACTAAGAGACCCCTCGAAGGTATTACAAGTCCCTTCAAGGTATCTCCTAGGAGATACCTTGAAAGAAAATTCCAATCATATGCATATTCAATGTATCTCCTAAGAGAACCCTTGAAGTGCATTGTACTACCTTCAAGGGTAATTTTAAGGTATCTCCTAGGTGATAACTTTCAAACATGTAGAAAGGTACCCTTAAATCTATTATAATGCACTTCAAGGTATATCCCAAATTATAAATTATCTTATCAAAATATTATTCCATAAAATCAATGAGATATAGGATTTATCATCCCAATGAAATCCAAGCCTCACTACATGAAAGGTTCATTAGTTACAATCAGATTTAGTGGCATGTCTAAATTTTTTCACTTGACCATGAAGAATTGGCATTGTTGGCATTTACTCACCACTTGAAAACAATCCAAAAACATAGTTGGCCAGTAATATCCATGTGCATGATCTTTTTGGTTCTAATATTTTAGAATTTGTACTCAAGAGTGGAATTTTCCTAAAGATGTTATCTAGCTACTACTCATAAGGGAATGTATTGGCCAAATTAACCAATAATAATAATATAAGGTTGATTAAGAGGATGGGCATTGACCAAAAGTGGGAGTGGTAGATGCATCTCAAAATGGATTTGTGGGCCGACTAAATTACTCCCAAGAAAATTTTAAAGACATCCTCATATGAACTAGTATATAGGAAAGAGGCGATCATGCCCATTACAATAGAAATTCACACTCTACAATTGCTGAGAGTAGTTGAGATAGAGGAAAATATGGCAATGGAGGTTAGGTTGGCATAATTGTTCCATCTATAAGAAGTAAGAGAATGAGACAGTGATGTAAATGTCACCTGACAACAAGTAGTTAAGTGATGGTTTGATATGAAGGCATCTGATCGAGGGTTCAAGTTTGGAGACTTGGTTCTAAAGTATGATGAAAGAGCAACAAATTAAGGCCAACATTATAATTTTGATTCCTTATGGAGAGGACCCTTCTCCATCATCAATAATAGGTAGAGTAATGCGCTCAAGTTGACAAATAAAGAAGGCAATGCCTTAGAGATTATGGTTAACAAAATCCACTTAAAACACTTCAACTGAATTTTTAGTTCCCTTTGTACATAGTTAGTTAGTGTACCTTTTGTTAGTGTGTTTCCCTTTCTTCGTTATTAATTCTTTCAAAAATAAGTGCCATTGGCATAAGTTGCTATTGTCCTATGCTAAATTCTTACACCTTGTCTCTCTTTAATTTTGAATCATCTATTGATAGATGGTTATCTACCCCACCCCTATAATTAATGTACAAAAACTCCATATTGCATGATCTCCCATAAGGATTGCCACAAATATTTTATGAGATACTCCTCAAGCCTATGCGTTGCCTTTAACATTTATGAGTGCCCATTTTCAAAAAGGTTGCATGATGATCATGCTATAAGTATGGGCCTATAAATACTACTCTCATAAATGATCCAAACACTTAAACACCTTAATAACTCCAAGAGAATTGAGCTAAATTGAGTGAAGAGTCTTTGGTGTAAAAATTGTGTGTAGAATTATGTAGAATTAAGTACAAAATTACAAATAGAAAACTAATATTCAATGTTTTACTTAGATCAAATAAAAGATAATTGCAAGGGTTATAAGATGGAAACTTCTAGATCCTCATATAGTAAAAAACATCCTAAGAAATAAATAACCCATGGATTAGGTGATCATGAAAACCCTCCACCATATTTTCTTAAGATCAAATAATATGCTTTTGCCCTTGCATAGCCAAAGCCTGGAGTACCAAACATCAAAAACATCATAAAGGGGTACTGCAAGGACCCCACACTAGTCCTAAACTTTGTAAATGGGATTTTTTATCCCAAATTGATAAATAACATAGAATTTTAGGGATGGTACTGATGCCCACATTATAAAAAAGGTTCAAAATAATGACTTTGAGTCATTTATGTATAATATTTAGAGCTCCACACTAGCTTAAAACATGGTGCCCCTCATGCACCTGTGCCTAGAGATTATTTCCCTATGTGTGGAGAGATATGAGGCCAACACTAGCATTATTATAGGAAAGCACCTAAAAGTTGACATCACTACCAATGTGGTGAGAGAGATGTTACAACTCTTAAGCAACACCAGATCATAAATATATAGTATGAAGAGCTTAAAAAATATATGGGACACTCGTGTCCTAAAGTGGAAGTTAATCAACATAGATATCCATAGCAATTACATAGATGTTCCTCCTCTACACATCGATCTCATAAGCTTTATGGAAAAATATATGAAAGATGTCCTTTTTATGTTAGAATTCATCTTCAATATGAACTCAGATTCCCATGTCCATGATTTCTAATTAGGTATAGTCTTCCATTTGAAGACAGTAAGCAGTGAGAAGGATTACAAGATGGACTTTGTATATTTCATCACCAACACTATTCATAGTGAGTTGCCAAGTTTATCATCATGGAATACATTTAGGTATTCCTTCCTCCTCCACCTAATCTTATATTATATATCATGATTATTTTTACCTTACTTCATTATCAATGACATTAAAACAAGCACCTATCCTCACACAGTGATCCTTGTATCTACATGGACCCACATCCTATCAACCACTTAGGATTATTACAAGCTTTCAAAGTGCTTCTTATCCCTAGTCTTGATCAACCTCAGTCAAGAGGCCATCACTTTATTAATGATGGACCACTAGATATTAGGGCTCACTAGTAATATAATTCCAGTCTATTAGTTCTTTAGATCCCATTTCACTTTCATCAGAGTCCATGGGTTTGAGGAATCATTTCATCTCCCACACATGTTTACAGATAGAATATTGGCCCTAGAGTTGGCCTACCAAATCAATGTGGTGGACTTGGTATATGACATGCGATGAAATAAAAAGTTCATATATGACATCCCCTTTTCATGATGGGGTGTTATAGTTGTGAAGATGTTGTAGCAAATTGGTAGAACTTGGCCTTAACCAAATCAATGATCAATAAAACTACAATCTAAATAACCACATAGTTATGCTAAATACTACCACCCATTTCATCTAAGATCCCCAACCATACTTCAAGGGGTGAATGTTTCTAATGGAAGATAATATCGAGCACTACATGGATCTATCCAAGATCCCTTTAGACACTCATAATCCATGGGAGTCTTTTTATAAGCCAATTAAAGATTTTGATCCCATAAATAAAATGACAAAGGGACTGAGAGTGAATTTCATTCAGAGGGATTGGAGGTAAGAGAATATATAATCCTATTATAATTATAGGCAAGAAATTGGCAAAAGGGAGCTAAATTTCAAGGACTTGGACTCTGATGAGTAATTCAAGAACCTCTGGGATGAGTAAAATGAGAATGAGGCTCAAGAAGAGGAAGATTTTTTGGTTAAAGAAGAAGATGAGGATACCCCATTAGGGAAAGAGGAGGAAGTTTCAATAATTTAGAGGCTTACAACTTGGCCTCCTCCTCTATATGTATCACCCCAACAATAGGTGTAGGCTAGCCCAAGATAGCTTGAGGTAAGGTCATCTTAACATGGCTCTAAGGTGAAATATTTCAACCCTCCTCCTAAGATAAAATAAAATAAGGTAAACCTTTCTCACCTTATCCTTTCCTCTTCTACCTCACTCCTCACTTCATCTTCACCTTCCACCATTTTTATTATGTTTTCATCTTTCTCCACCACTTATCCAATCACATCACTTATGCCACTTTTCACTCATTTACCTTCATCTACCCCATATTCATACATCATAACATAATCTCCCACCACCCATATCTATGGCATCCTACATTTATCACCTTCCACATTAACCCTTCACACACTCATCCTTAGGGGAACAATGTCCACTACTTCAAGTAGTAAGTGACCATTCATTTTAGACTACCATAAGGATACATTTTTGTATGGGAAATGATTTAATTATAGGATTAGTTACATTAGTAACTATAAACTAAAAAATATATATTTAGAGGTTCAAGTAGACAAGAGAAGTGGAGAAAATTCAAGGCCCTGATGGTACCTCATATGTGGTCATTCTTTGACCCTATAAAATAATCTTTGACTATTACACACATGGCACCACAAGTAATCAAACCTAAAGAATAGATGAAACTAAAGTATTAATTTATACAAGCCATCAACATTAATCTTATCTATGTTAGGCCAATTTTAGGGTTTATTTGATGGAAGAAACCTAGAATTCCATCACTACATACTATCTCAAGGTAGGCTGCCAATTGGAAAAGAAAAAGTGAGAACTCACAAGAATGAAAATTACTATTCAATACTTAAACATAGAGGATAAGGCTAAAGACATAGATCACATAAAGATGAGGTCTAACCTATAGATACATGTCACCACTAAGATCTTATAGGTGTAATATAGCCAAAAGGCCCAACTATGGATCCAAGATACAATATTGAAGGTCAAAATTGATGGCCTAAAAAAGGAGAATCAGGTCATAGAGAATAAGTTATGTGAAAATGAAATAGATCTCGTGTAGACCCATATGAGACTCTTAGAAGTTACAAGCATGCAATAATATATGTAGTAGTAGATACAAGAAGATTCCTCAGCCAAGGACCAAGAAATCCAATAATTGAAGAATGACCTCACCACCCACTCCTAGAACACAGGTATCCTCCCCATGGTTTAATAGTTATATTTATCCTATTGGGAAAGAATAAATAACATGGTTGAAAACTTAAATCTATCACTTGGGTTCATCTTGGTCTCATAGCAACTAAGTGCATAAGCGAGCATGTCTGTAGACTAAGTCCTTGCATTCATATCCCCTAAGGTTTAGGATTCATAGATCCTCATCTAGAAGATATATAGTGTGATGGATGAGATGCTCTAGAGAATAGGGGTGGCTGATAGAAGGCAAGAGGTAGTGAAGGTGAATGAATTCTTGAGTTTTAGAAAGGTAGCATCATTAAGGCATTTCTAGATGCCTTAGAGAAGGTGTTCTAAGATATGAAAGGGCATATTGATTAATTGGTCCAATTAGGACTCCCTTCCTCATTCCTTGTAGACAAAACAATCCTCTCAAAGGAAAACATAAAAGAGATGCTAATCAAAAAGTAGAATAGCCAGACCATCTTTGTAACTCTTAGTCAAACGCCAAGCATCTTTGAAGTGGAGACCATTTTTTAGCCTCTTACATAGATTAAGTTCTAGATGCAGGTGGTAGTGCAAGGCTTAAGAGACATATTATTCAAGGAGATGATTGATCTAAATAGAGCCTTTAAATATTTGAAGAAGAAAACTTGGCCTAAGGAGGGAGAGTGCATGCCTTTGAAGGCTACTCTTTAGAAGTTGTAAGTTTGGTGGGCCTCACCCCTTTTGTAGTGTTGCTTTGATAAGTCTACAAAACCAATAAATTTTGGGTTCTTCCATCCAAAATTAGATTCCCCTAATAATTAATAGGAATTATGGATCGTAATCCACATTGTTAAGGTTTGGGATAGTTAACCTTTCATCATGGATGTACTCTATGTGTTTGGTATGTGGTATATCAACCTCTACTTTCTCAAGTTCCTCTTCTTAATTTTTGACTAAGTCATAGTCCCTTTCCCTAATGACATGTGTTATCATGATTCTCCTCAAAAAATAAGGGGTCTCTTCTTTAAATAAAATGTGTGTCATTGGCTGAAGGAAGTGGGCACCATTTATAATAATAATTCTAGAGGTTGTTCAAAGGGAAACATGCATCATCATAGTGCTTCTTACATATCTCTAAGATTTTGTACATTAAGTTAAATCTATCAATCTCTAGGTAAATGGGATGGAGACACTTGGCATAATCATGGATATTCACTCACTTAGTAAACTTGAAATATTTTTTTAGTGTTGAAATGTCATGGGTTCATGGATGCATGCCACTTGTCCTTAACTATTTAAAAATGAATTGTTAATCTTAATGTCATAAATACCCTTGAAGGTGTTATAAGGCCCTTCATGATATCACCTATTACTACCTTCAAACCTTTAAGGGTACCCATACACATGTTTGAAAGGTATCTCCTAAGAGATACCTTCAAACTTTCAGGTCCATAACAGAGATTCAAATCACATTCAGGATCCCAAAATATAAGAAGCTACTCATTTTACATAGTTTTTATCAAAACTCCCATTTTTAAATATCATTTTGTATGTTAATACAATACATGGTTGAATATTGACTTAATTAGCTATTTTTATCTAAGTGGATATTCCACTCTGATGCTTGTTTGAAATTTATCTCCTAGGAGATACCTTCAAAGTAGGATGGAGTAAGATTTTAAGTATGAAGTATATGATATTAAAATCTATTATTTATATGGAATGACATAATTTGTGTCATTAAAAAATGTTATGCATTACCTTTTTAACATTTTTAGGTTTTATCATATCTCCATGCTTATGTTATGATATAAATATAGCTTTATCTCTTACATATAGGTATAAATTGGACTAATTTTATAAATAAATTGATTAACAACTCTTCTCATGTCTTTTTCAAATGTCTAGGATAAAAATTCATATGTCAGTGGCTTTCCAATGTGGATACTATGTTTCTCTCATAAAAAATGGTGTTAGTGAAGTAAGAATATAGAAAGTGGTGAGTCCACATGTTGAATCTATGGAACCCACAATTCTCACTTCCACATGCCAAAATAAGGAAATACCTATTGAATGTGTAAGTGTTAATGTGACTAAAGCTTTTTATCTAACTCTACCACTTTCATTTCCTATAGCTTTTGTGAATAAATTTGGGGATGTAGTTGATATTTTTATTATATGGAGCACAAGAATGATTCAATACATCATATACAAGTTTTATATAGAGAATGACATGGAAAAAAGACAAAATAATTTGAGTTTAGTTCTACATATACAACCATTTCAACATGAAAACTCATGATTGTATTCATTTTTTTGATATATCGATGATCTTACCACATTTAAAAGACTAAGAAAAAAATTATTGGGAAAAGGGTAAATTTGTTGTACAAATGTACAACTCTTGGAAATGATGAAAATTTTACTTTTAGTTATGTTGAATTTGCACAACTAGGGGATACTTTTGGTTGCATTCATGTCCCAATGTTTGAAAATGAATTGATAATTTAAATAATTCAAGTTATAAAACATTTTGAGAATTAAATTATAGAGGTAACTTAAAAATATATCATTAGATGTCCTTCCAAAAAAATAGTGGACACTGAGACTTGTAGAGCAATCAATTTACCATATATGACACCAAAGGAGAAAGAAAATTGGAAATGTTTGTGATGTAGTAGATAATGAAGTCACTCCTTGCCTAAAATTCATAGAAAAAAGACATCTAAAAAAATTAACTCATGCCTAAAAATACTCAAGCCAAAAAAGAAATCATCCAAACACTTCACTCAGCTAACTAGATTTTGATGAAATCATAGATAGTGATATTTCAACAATGTATGTGGATAAAAGTTGCACCAAAAGAATGTTTTAAATAAGGATTATCATTTGAGATTTTAAAATTTTCTAGGATAAATTTTCTTGATTCCACCATAATAGATAGGAGGCAACATGTCTTAGATACCCTTTTTGTAGGTTTGTTTAAGAAAAACAAAAACAAAACTACCATTGATTTTTAGGGCATAGAGATCTGTTTGGAATCTTGGATTAAAATATATGGATTGAATAGAAGTAACTTTTTTGACATTAAAAATTATCACAAAAATGGGGAATAAAATGTATTCCATGCAGGGAGATTTTGATAAAAGGAACAAAAGAAGACAATGGTAGTTAAATATTTGTTGGATGATTTTGTAGATCTATCTCCATGACTAACATGCTAGGTAGATATAGATGGCTCATAATAAAATTTTCAACATCTTCCAACATATTTCACTCAAGAATTTATGAGGCACCACATCAATACACAACTAAAAACTATTTAATATGAGCGAATATCACATCCAAAATTCAATAACATGTGGATAACATTTTTCATGATGTGACCATTTCCATGTCTGATGAATTTACTAGGTGTAAAACATGCATCTTTTTTAATAAAGAAAATGCTCTAGGTCCCTCTCTAGATATCTATAAGATTGTATCAATCAATAATTCATGATGTAATCAAATCAAATAATTTCTACAAGATAAATGTATTACACACATAAAATAATGTCAAAGAAATACCTTAAGAAATGCCTTAGTATCATTCATGACAAGGTGGGATGTAAAAAAACATTTATGCCAAATAAAATGACAAAAATTAAAGCATTTAATGATAGAATATTAGAGTTATCAATGGCATGGATTATAACACATGGTCATGGTATAGGTGGGTATGGGCATTTTTTTACCTTACATTCTTGGAGGGTCTAACTTTACTATCACCTCATTAAACAAGTGCTTTAGGGATATGGAAACAACAATGCCAGATACTTATGGATATTTATTATATAAACTTAGATATTCAAAATATCAATTGTATGATGCAATTGTATCTAACAATTGCTACCATGAATGCAAGAAATACAAAAAAGAAGCAAAATCAATTAGTGCCTTCATGAAACTTCCTTCTAGGATATAACTTCAAATAGAAAATTATTGTGGGGACAATAATAATAGGTACTTCCATCCATAATTATATTTAAAAAATGTTGAACCTTATATGGAACTAATGTTACATTTAAAATTTCACAAAATCATAGTTTTTGAATAGGTATATATTATAATATTTATCTCTCCTTGTCTAAAAAAATGGTTTCCTCGATGTCAAGGTTAGATTTATCCCTATCGGACATACTCATGAGGACATCGATGAAACATTTAGAAACCTATCTGAATGTATAAAGAGGAAATATGTATGGAGTGTGGCAGAGATGATGGACACTTATAAGACGTGTGAAAATACAGGAAACTTCATGCCACATTTGATTAAAGAGGTAGTGGATTTCAAATACTATGTTAATAGTTACCAGTTGAAGGGAAGAAAAGAAATAGTAGGATTGATAAAAGGTCAATAATTTTTTCTATGCATGGAGAAAGTTCAACCCATTATGCATTGAAAAAAATCTATAAGAGATAGAAATTAGTCTCCCCTAATTACATTATGGAGAACAAAATAAAATGGTGAGACAAATGTTCCATAAGGTAATCCAAAAAAAAAATATTTCAAAGACTTGAAAAATAGATAAATGTATCAAGATTCCATTGTTGCAAAAGACTCATATAGAAGTAGAAAAAAAAGTGAAAAAGAAATTAAATATAACTTGAATAAGTATGTACATAAATTTAATTAATTTGGTTTGATCAAAATAGTAAGTGGAAGGATCTAGGAAATTAATTCTAAAACATCCACAACATAATGAAAGAAGACATGTTCCCTTCTGAAGTTAAGTATACAAGAGATTTTTGGCTTAGAACTCACCACAACATACCCCTACACAGATATCTACATAAAATGGTTTATGATAGGACCCTTGATTTTGGAGTGGCATCTATAGATATATATGTTGGTCCAAGAATTAAAAGAACAAAAAATGCATTTGATCCAGCTCAAGATTTGAAAATTAGAGATATGTTATTTATTAGACATGATGATTCTATAGAAGTGGACTACATAGTATGGGTTTTAGAGATAAAATCAATATTGAGATACTAAAAACCAATGGGGATATAGAATGAAGTTTCAATGTGGCTTGGTTAATCCTAGTTCATGCAGGGAAAAAAGATGCAAAAGAAGCAAAAATTTATTCAGATTGTTTGGACAAAAAATGGAAGCCAAACCCAAGTGACACATATTTACCATACATACTCATATATATTATCATCTATGATTTTAAACCAAATATAAATTAGAGAGGTCATACACTTTTTCTCACTAATTTTTTGAAAGGCATTGTAATAGACTATTTAAATGCATCATCCCATTAGGCACTATCAAAAATAGTGATAAAAGAATTAGGAAATTTGAATTGGTGTTTCCTTAATTTTGGAATGAGAAATATGAATGTTTTTTTTCAAAATTTAGTCCATTTTTTGAGAATGTATAATATTTTATTTTTTTATCTTTTTTTCTAGTGGCACTTCAAATTTTGGGTCTTTGAGAATACACTTCAGCATTTGAGTTTTATATTTTATACTATGAAAATTTAGTATTTCAATAATTGTGCATCTAATTTAATATCATTTGACTATTGGAACAACCAATTCACATTTTTTTATTCAAAATGGTCTTCAGCTTTTGTGTATTCCAAATATCTAGATCGTATTTTACAAATCATGAAAACCTCTTCAACTTTTTGGTTTTTTAAATTAAACTTCACATTTTTAATCCTTAAAAATGGTCTTTGTAATTTACACATCAAAATTTACACTTAAAATTTTGTGCATTGAAAAATACACTTTGGCATTCTTGTGTTTGAGAAAAGGTCTTCGGGGTTTACACCTCATAATGTCCCACTTTGTGTGTCAAGATTTGTTCTTTGGAATTTGTGTATCCAAAAATGGTATTTGACTTTTTAGTTATTAAAATTACACTTCATAAAAACACTTGAAATTGTTCCACATGGCATAATCCTAGTGATTTGGCGATGTAAAAGGATGACCAATCCAAACAAAATTCCTAAATAATATGAGAACTTGAGAGTACAACATGCATCATAATCTCAATAAGTTGACTATGTGGGAGATTATATTAAAAATACAATAATATAACACATATAATTGACATATGACATGTACAAAAATACAATATATAATTTCATGGTTACAATGACATCACCTGATTCAGATTAAACATATAGTTCATGATCTAATCAATTACTAACATGTGGTATCCCAATCATCCTAGGTGTTTTAAATCACCTATCACCTAAGTGCCCAATTGATATATGGATTATTTTTCCTTAAAAAATAAACCACCAAGTCTTATTATCTATAAATGCATGGTTTGTGAACCAATTTGAATGATTGCATAAATTCTGACTATTTTTCACATTTAGATAGATGAGATTTATTTGTAATTATTTTTTGTGTTAGAATCTTAGAATGTGTGGGTTTTAGATTCTATTTTTTATTATTTTTGGATTATTTTAAATAATTTGGACTTATTGAAAATATATCATATAGATGTGATTTATTTGTAATAAGTCAAGTTATTCTTGATTAAGTCTAATTTATTTATGATATTTTTAAACTATTAATTATTTATGATTATTTTAAATAATTTTGACTTTTAAAAATACATTAGATATATGTGATTTATTTGTAATAAATCTAACTTAATCTTGTTATAGTCTAATTTAATATTGATATAATACCATTTATTTTTGATAATTTGCACTGTTTATAAGTCCATATTATCTAAAATAGTCCTTACTAATGTCAATGTTAGTTTCCATGGTTTTATGTAGTGTCTAGGGAAGAGAAATGGTCAAAAACCTAAGTGAGTGAAACACATAATTGAGTTTTAGGACCAAGATGAAGCTATATAGTCTAGAATATAATAGTAAACAAGATATTCTTCTCTTGACCCTTATTTGTAGAATCATTATTATGTTTGTTTCACATGTTTGAATGAACTTATTGTCAATTATTTATTATATTGCATGGATCTAAATATCACACTATTGTATTCAAAAAAATTATTTATATAGTGAATATATGTAATAGACCCATTTTGAATAAAATAATTTGGTGAACCTAACCTTTTCTCTTCATTCAAACCCTAGCTTTCCCTAGGTTATTCAACCTCTTGAGGGTTTTACTTATTTTATATATATATATATATGTATGAAACCTAGGCGTAGCCCTAGATTAGGTGGTGTTTATATGTAACACTTAAAGATTCCTATTTTTTCCACCTAAGATGTCACAAACTAATTAAGTATAAAATATCAAGCCTAATGAAAGAGAAAATAATGAAATTGAAAAAATATTAAAGAGGTTATCATAGAATATGATTCTAATCCAGAAATAAATGAACCTAATAAAAACAATGAACATGAGAAAATATACCAAGATCAAGTATAATATATTTATATATTTTGAGAATGTATCCATTAAAACCCTAAATATATAAATGAGATCCTCAAAACCATATTGGAAACTAAAAAATAAAAATCATAAATGAACAACTAGGTGTATGTATTGATCTTGTTATCAAAGATATGGAACATCCCCATATTTTTTAAACCTACCATTGAGCACATGATCACTTCCTACATTTGATGGGGGCATGTGTTATGTGTTTACAAAATTATTCCCATAAAAATATACTACTATTAATTCATCCTCCATGGGAACCATTAGCACTGTAACCCAATTACTAGTTTCAATGACTAGATCAACTCAAACCATGGGTACACCTCATTTTGTTACTTATTAAACTTGAAACCTTAGTGAGAAAAATTTGAAATATATTGGACAAAAAAAAAATCAAGCTAGGGTTACTAATATTGAATAACGTTATATGAAATAAATTTATATTATTGACTCATAAGAAGTGTTACATAATCTTGTTGCCCCTGAAATATCATTACACATTTTTTCAACTAGTTTTATTTCACTAAAGTTCACATTTTATAATGGCAAGGGTGATCTTGAAAAACATCTATGATATTTCTATGAGACATGTTTTTATTATTCCTCTAATGATAAAATTTTGACCAAATTATTTCCAAGGACCTTCAAGGAATATGATTTATTATGGTTATATGATTTACCACTCCAATCAATTAAATAATTTATAGTTTTATTAGATCAATTTTCAACACATTTCTCTAGAAACTCACTGAAAATATATCATATACTCAAATTTTGAAGATAAAACAAGGAACCAATGAACCTATCAATTAATATTTTTTGTGATATAAAAAAAATTCTCCAAAATGACATATCCAATGGTAGATAAATAACTTCAAGACATATTTAGTTAAAGATTGCTTTCCCCATTAAATGAGTCCATTATTTTTTAAAAAATAAATTATTTTGATTTATGATTCCATATTGTTTATGATCATGAAATGGAACTTATTTATTTGAACAATATCAAGTATGTATCAAACACACTGACTACATATAATACCAAGTTTCATATCAAACCAAGCTATAAGGTGAAACTTACATAACCTAAAAATTAAAAAAAAACACAATGGTTAACATAATGTCATAGCAACCCAATCAAGTTATATTATCCAATGCACTTAATATAAAATTTAAATAATTACCTAAGTCTACAACTTCTTTACTTTGGAATATTTTGGAGTGTAATCTCATATATCTCATTCCTCTCATAGAGGTTGATATGAGCTAACCTCTACCCAAAGGATATCATGATAATGCATATTTTAACTAAAACCAAAGACTTAAGCATTCTAAGAACATATTTAATACCTTAAATAATAAAATTTAAGACCTTATTGATGATAAAAATATTACATTTGATGATCCTCCAAACAATTTTATTTCACAACCTGGTGATCACTAAAATCATAAAATTTTTAACAGTCCTTTACAAGGTCATTCTAAGAAACATCTAAAAGTGAAAATGGAATAAAATACACATCTTCCTCCATTACATTATGGAAACCCATTAGATGGGATTATTGGTACCTATGCATTAACATTAGCTCCTTTAGTTCAAATACATTTGATGACAATGAAATTATTGATGACGATTTAGATATTCGTTCATTATTTTTTCAACCATACATATACCATCAACCTATACATAGGGTTATGATTCATAATAGTGATAATGATAACATATGTATCATGAACCATTTACATATTTAATAAATACACATGATCATTTATACCCTTCGACCAAAACTATCAGAGAATTTGATAAGACACTACAACATGTTATTGGTAATATTTATTTACCTTTACAGGCTGGTCCAACACATGGTTACCAATTTCTTAGTTATAAAATATATAGTATTATTTTATATGTTATTGGGATTACCTTGGATACATATAATTTATGTAGTACCTTCCATAGTGCATGGGTGTATTAGATGCATTCATACCAATAGGGTAGTCACCATTCTTGAAATTCCATATGAACTTCCTCTTGAACAAGATAAGTTTATTACATGGAAAATTATAACACATGTTAAGGTTAATCCTGTATTAAAGGGTAAGCAATATGGAATCCCATTTTTTTAGGTGGCACATACTTGAGAGGCCTTTACATTAGAGACACATAATGGATTACATAGAATCTCGATATACTCCTATATAATATACTAAATTACCTAAAAAAATTAAACATTGTCCAATTATAACTACTCCAAAGAAAACACAAAGTAATAAAATATGGGTTCCACCAAACCTTACTCCTTTTATTGTTTTTTCATTACCTTATATTCATATTACACATATACAAGATACCACTAATTCTATAGATATAGATATGACACCCTTGCATGATCCTTGGTAGTACCACCGGTTTCATAAACCATATTATGAACTTGGAGATACATATGCACATTCATTAGATAGGATCATAGGAAATCATATTCCTTTAAAACATTTCAAAAATTCACAAACATTTAAATAAACCCCAAAAATACCAAAATATTCAGCATTCCCATATTTTATTAGCTCCTTGGAATTTATGTTGTTTGATTTATTTTAGGTAGATATCATATCATTTCATTATTATATACATATATGTTTCACGCATATTTTATTTTCATACATGCATATCCAAAAGCATGATCTATTAACTTCTATATGATGGACCATTCCTTTACTCACATCACATAGTATGTTACAGGTATCTACTTCTTTAATCATGAATGATACATGTTATATATCCTTTATGATCATTTCTAAAATATCATGTTTGATCATATGTCCCTATTACATGTTTATATCCATACTCATATCTTTCATAGTTTACTTGATATGCTATATTACATAACATTTTTACTAACATGTATATGTAGGGACTAGTCTAATATGCCTATGTTGTTGCTTATGCTTCATCTATTTTTCAATTATTTGATTATATTACATTTATTTTTATTATTTTTCTTGTGTAAAATTTGAATAGGTTCCTTACATATTGGTCCCTATTCCATTGTATTTTGATTGGGAATTTTAATATGTCATTCTCTAATTTTTAGGACATTTAAATATGTCATTCATTTTTGTTGTGCATCATTTGAACATGCCCCTTATATGAGGTATCCTAGGACCATTGCTCTAAATTAAATTGAGTGATATTATGTGTTTTGCTTGATATTTTATTTATATTTTAATACTACCCCCTATACATTACCATGATCTATATCAAGCATTTTATAACTTGATGTGATCACATACTAAAAGCCTAATTGATATATCTATTTTAACATCTTATACCTATATGATACATGACTCATACACAAGCTATAAAACTACCTTATCCTTTTAAGGTAAGGTACCTACTAGTTTCTATTTCAATCACCTCAAAAGGGGGGAAATTTTAGTGGGGGCATGTTATAGAAGGAATAACCTCCACATTTTCATAGTTTTCCATATTACAGTTGGGGCATGTCATAAGAACATTGCATACACACTTACACACTTACTAAATATCTTAGTATTTTAGTGGGGAATATCATAATAACATGACATACACACTTTCACAAATATTTAATTTAGTTACATGATTTGTATATATACTTGGGTCTAAATATTATACATTGCACTATTTTTTCATAGATTTGAAACAAATTTTTTCGGATCTATGACATGTATACTAAAGCTCAGACATATCATAGGTTCATATTCCATGTTATTGCACCAAAAAAAATAAAACTTTCTATTGCATCATATAATTAAACCCTTGTGGGAGAGATTTTCAAGCTTTCTCACTCCCATCTACTCATATTAGAGTAACCTTAGGCTATGGGTATATTGTAATAAGGTTGAACCTTTGGAGAAGGTTAGCTTCCTCTTGGTGGATAACCTAAAATAATACTTCTACTTGGGAAAAGGGATATAAATGGGGTATATGATGACTAAGAATAATAAAATGGTGATACACCAAATTAAGTGATACTAAAAAAATATTGAA
Organism: Torreya grandis; assembly: GCA_037957365.1. NCBI lineage: Eukaryota > Viridiplantae > Streptophyta > Pinopsida > Cupressales > Taxaceae > Torreya > Torreya grandis. Next base: position 74,857 of record JARHVA010007627.1, on the reverse strand, counting down.
AATAAACACTAATTTATCATAGGACAATCTTTGCTCACACAACCTCGCAAACTAGCTAATTTGCATAAGTATTTCATAAACTAGGCTCAATAAGAAATAAATGAAAAAAAAAGGATTTATAAAACTAAAAAAAGCATACATTAATGGTGTAAAAAGATAAATTTTAGACCTATAAGTAGCGTGAAAACAACTAAAAAGAGGTAAGAAAGAAAGATAATAGACATGAAAGAGCACTTCTTCACAAAGCCATCATACACAAGATTTATAAACACAAGTTAGAGGCAAAAGATAGGTGAAAAATGATCTTTATTTCTTTAAAATGTATTTCTTTAAAAAAATTGATAGGGTTTTACCTTGTCAAATGAGAATATCTTATAAATGGGGAAGAAATGGGAGATATTAGAGAAAGGGAAGAGAGAGAGGAGAACCAAGCACTCAAAAATAATAAATGAGTCACAAAAAGCTTCCATGGAGTCTCAACCACATTTTGATAAATTATCACAAATATCCTCTCAAAAAATTAAACTTCATTAGTCCAAAGTGTCTTCAAACCTTCCCATTTGCCTAGAAAGACACTAGAAGATGAAAACCTTTGAGGATGATGATATCATATCCCACTCACATGAGAAAAGTATTCAAATACTTAGAAAACACAATGAATGTTCCAAATTTTTCTCCCAACCTCCAAAATTATCTCTCTTAGACATTTATGCCCCCCTCCACTTGCTCTTATAGAAGATGTTTGGTAAAAGGTTAGTTGACTTAGTATTTAGTGCTTAACTAACCATGGAGGTTATCTCTTAGAGTGTGATTTTTTATTTTTTATTATATTTTAAACCTCAATTTTCTCCTCCAAACTGTAATAAACTCCATGAAACCTACAACTCTCCCACACCCCATTGATGGATGTCTTAAACTAGAGCCACCTTCAACCAAGTACCCTAAAACTTGCTCCCAAGGTGATTTGGCACTCTAAAGACCACTTCTAGAACTGTATAATACTTAAATATATACATGTAATGCATGTAATGAATAAATTAATATTTATATAGATTTAAGACCTGAAACAATGGTGGAATTCACCATTAAACCTAAAATAATCCATAAAATGTCAAAAATAGCATTTTTGACCCTTTAGCTTAGAAAAGCACCATAAAAACCATTTTTAAGAACTCTAAGTTCCATATAAAGATGATTTAGGTCCCATTAGACCTTTTACATGGCTTTAAACCATTTTTCTCTTTGAAGACCTACAAAAATAGGCATTTTTGAGCCATTTTGGGCCTCCTAGGAACCCAAACATGGAAAATTCTTATAAAAAATATGTTGGTAAGGATATGGATGGATTAATCTACATGATATAAATTGTTTCCAAGTGATGCTAGGCCATTTTATGAACCTATGGGTCAAAAAACCCAAAACTGGTCAAAAAGCTCCTTTGGTAGCTCAAACAAGCTCACCTTCAAGATGATTATTCATAAAATGTAGACATATATTGTAGTACTAATTTCCATGTATATTTATTGCATATACCCCTTTAACACCCTTGAAAATTTTGGGCTCCCATGCAGAAGGTATGCAAGGATATATATATATATAAAACTTACTTATAGGGTTCTACATACATTCTAGACCTATTTAGAGTCTTAAAAATTGTTCATAACCTCAAGCCATTAGATAAAATCAATCCATAATTAATTTAAATTAAATATTGGTACTCAAAACATACTAAAATCATTTGTCCCAATTCCCTCTAGTATGAAAGATATGAACATCTGAAGAGGGGCTCAAACTTGGTGCCTTATACTTGAAAAGTTTGAATTTATCCTTAGAATGGAATTGAATCCTCCATTTAAATCTTCCATGATTTAAACCATACTTTTGGTACCTTTAACACCTTAAATAATTACATGATACTTCAAAAAGACCTTAAACTAAGCAAGAAGTTTTATACTATGCACATAGGCCTATGTTTTACATCCTTTAGATAGCCCTAAAGGAATCTTTATATGAAAAAAATTGTTTAATCACTCTCATAAGGTGTATTAATACTTATAAAAACATTAAAAATCCTTTAAAAACTCCCAAAAGGTCAAAAAACTTCTATTATACCTATAATTTTAAAAAACCTTTTGAGCTTCAATGGTGGTTGTCAATGGATAAACACATGGTTATTGTTGATGCAGTGGATTTCCCCTGGGGGTAGGATGCCTAGCTCCTGCCCTTCCACATGCAATAATGGAAACTCCCCTCTCACCTATGGGACTAGCAAAGCTAGAGGGGAGAGTCTCTAGATAAGGGCTAGCTCCCTTTGATGTATCATTTAGGCCCTAGTTTCTCCTACTGCTAATAAATAAAATGTAAAAAAGGGGGGGATGAAAAGGGAGAGAGAGATGCTGAAAACAAAGCCTAAGCCTAAAAAAAAAGGTGATATACCAGAAAATGTGATCCACCCAGCCTGAATATACACTTTTCACCAAAAAGGAGCACCAATACACTTCATCTAAAGTGAGAAGACCTTCTGCATCAGTGGGTTAGGGGTTCATGGAGATATAGGGAGGAAATAACTACTAGAGGCATTCTGAGACACACTACAATAGTCTATCCACTTCACCTATACTCCTCTAGGGACACTTCTGACAGACCTATAAAAGGAAACTCACAAAATGCATCAGATGTACTGAAATCATTATGCAAAAGCATTAATAAAATGACTTAACACAGAATCAAGGCATAGACACATACTAAAGATGCAAAACTCAGAATGGAGGTAAAAATGTTGTGTTTCGATTCAGGGTAAAATTTTGGCAACTCTGCCTTACAAGCCCGAGAGATTTTTGGGCAGAGTTTTGCCTTAAGGATGAGAGTCGATCCCTTTCTCAAAAGAGAATTTTACAATATATAGGAAGAGGAAGAGAACATTAGCATTTTCAAGGAAAGATTTTGGTGCTCCTCTCTGCAAGTGGCCCATGTGCATTCTGAACCTTGGGAAGAGGAAAGCCATTATTACTGATGTCATCCTTCATAAGAGGCCTATTGGAACCATGCTATATAATCACAAAAATTGACTTTGGCATTCAAGGATTAATGTAAGAGCATGGCCGCACCTCTTTCTTGTAAATAGACTATAGTTTGTCCCCTCATAAATGCCAATTGAAGAAAAATAGGTCACACCATCCATGTAGAAATAACTCACCTTCCCTTTGCCACTTAGGGACCTTGTCTTTTCTACTCCTTATCTTCTTCCTACTCTTTCAGCCCTCAGGGTTGATTTTCTAGTGGGTCACTGTGTTCCTCAAGCTCCTTTCATGCTTGGAGCTTAAATAGTTTAAAATAAATGGCTACTTCACTGTGTTAAATTTGAAGTTCATGTGGCCGTCACCCAATGGCTAGTTTGTTTGCTTAAATTTGACAGCTTTTTGAATGTCACCGTCCTCGACAAAAGTCATTGGATCCTTTTCTATGGCTTTTCTACTTCGTGGGTTTTTATTTTAGGCTTTTTCTCACAGGTTTTCTATTTTGGGCCTTTTTCCCACAGACAAAATTTTGAAAGAATTGGCCATTCTTTGTCTTCTCTATCAGGCTCTTTGAAACATTCTCTGCCCTCTAGCTGCAGGGCACACCCTTGAACCAAGCCATTGAACCAACCCATTGAACCAAAATTGGTTCAATGGTTCAACCACTATGTGTCGAGCCCATTAAACCAAGCCTTTGAACTGATTATTGAACCGAAGTGTTGAACCAAATGATTAAACCAATCTATTGAACCATTTCAACGGTTCAAAGCTGCGTGCCAATGAACCAAAATGTGTTAAACTTCAACCACTGAACCAAGGCCTTGAACTTTGCCGATGAACTTTAAACATTAAACCCGCATTGAACCAAAGCCGTTGAACCAAAGGCATTGAACCAAGCTTGGAAAATGAAGTGATGGACTTGAAGCGATGAACCAGGCTTGAAATGGAGCGATTGAACTGCTGATTGAACTAGGCATTGAACCAAGGCTGATTTAACCAAGTGATTGAACTAGGCATTGAACCAAGTTCATTGGTTTAATGATGCCAACCTTCTTCATGATTTTCTTCATATAAGAGCCCGAAGAAGCCTTGTAAAACCTAGCACTCTTTGAACTGATCCTTCATGTGCCAAAGGACTAACCTATAGAGTCCATAGATTTAGACCTACAGAGTCTGTAGAAATTCTACAGAGTCCATAAAAATGAATAGATTCATGAAAAATTAAAAATTTAAATGGCCTAGAATAGAAGGGATAGAAGGGGACTAATTTTTGGCCTATTGGGCAAAAAATGGTCAACAAATTTGTGACTCCCAGGGGAAGGATGCCTGTTATGCTTAAAGACCAATTGCCTTACAATCCATTGGGCATGGAGTCAGATGCAACTTTGAATAAAGTTAGAGACAACCCCAAAAGATTCAAGAATCAAAACATGAAGCTTCTTACCCCACACGCAAAGGGAAACACATAAGGCTAAAAAACACTACCTATGCAAATTGCACTTAGGGAAAATAGGAAAGAAACTGAAAGTAAACTACTATGTACAACTAACTAGGAATATTTGCTTCCCTCTTAGATCAAAGGGAAAATTTCTTATGTCCCCTTCTTGGAAAGAAGATTTATGGTGGAAGGCAAGTAGTTGACTAAAAAAGAGAGTTGGTGACCTGCTCCCCTTGCCTATCACCTGCATTGGCTGGTATCTGAGTGAATCAAATTTGAACATGCTCCCAACATATGTGTACTCTATTTGTTCTTGGAAGCTTGTTAAATTCTAGTTCTTTATGTTGGTGTTCTTCACCAAGAAATTTGTGGCTGCTGGCTCATCACCATAAGCCCTTTGATCTACACAGTCCCTCTACAATGCCTCATGGTTTAACCCATTTCCTTCTACCTCATTAAAGACCCTATTAGACTCATCCTCTGCTTCCTCTTAGCCTTCTTGAAGAAGGGTGACTATGATGATGTTCGAAATGGACTCACATATTGCTCATCCCATAGAACATTGCCTCTTTGCTCAAAACTCTCTTCTTCAAGGCCTTCCTCTAGGAAGATAGACCTCTCCTTTTCCTCCTCCAACTTAGGCTCTTCAATATAGTCATCCTCGTCATCAAAGCAACAAGGAAGTTCATCAAAAAAGGGGGAAGAGAGCTCACTATGTTTTTGTTCCTCCTCATATTGCTAGAACATCTGCATGTATGCATGACCTGAGTCTTCTCCATTGCTAATGATGCCTTCACAAAAAGCCTCAATGATGATTTCTTCTTCATTGTCACTCATGACAGCCCCTTGGAAAAATGTAGATTAGATCTTTTGCTCCTCACCTGCCTCTTGCAAAATAAGTTCCTCCTTGAGAAGGGGTGAAGTGGGAAAACCGTGTGGAAGAGGAGGTAGTGCTTGAGCTAGAATCGAATGATTCTCCTCCTTCAACTTGGTCAGCACTTCATCTATATTAGGTGTGGCTTGATATTTCTCTTGGAAATGTGTAAGTGGGGTGTGTTTAGACATGTAATGTGTCGTTGGGTCTGAACCATCCATCACACACTGGCAGAGGAATCTCTCTCTGGATTCCAACTCTACAATTTTCCTGGCTAGATTTTCTTGGAAGAGCCTTTCTTAAAGATTATAAGAATCATGGGTAGGATTAGATTTATCTTCTTTAAGGTTTTGAGCAAAACCTTTCTTCTCTTCTTTCCTACCCCATGATTCCACTATTTCCCCCTAGGTTAGGAGGTTGCCATCATGGCGAAAGATTTTAGAATTAGAATTTGCCCTTTTGGTTAAAGGGAAACTAGGAGAGCTGCTTGGGGAGATACCATAAAAAGGCTGAGCTTGATCATGGTAATATGAAGGAATACAAGGCCCATGATTTTGTGTAGAGGGATTATACATACAAAAGTGATTTCTTAATGGCACCAGGGCTGCTTAACCAGCTGATTCAACTCAGAGTCGCCATTAGTGTTTGATGCAAAGCCTCCAAAGGCTAGTCGGTTGGAGAACACACCAAAAATTATTCAACTCTTTAGACACAACTTGTCCTAATTATTCCCATTAGGCATGCCATAAACTATTAATGCAGTGGTTTGCACCCGAGGGAAGGATGCCTAGCTCCTGTCCTTTCACACACAATAATGGAAACTCCCCTCTCACCTGTGGGACCGGTGAAGCTAGAGGGGAGAGTCTCTAAATAAGGGCAAGCTCCCTCTAATGTATCACTTAGGTCCTGGTTTCTCCTACTGCTAACAAATAAAATGCAAAAAAGGGGGGGATGAAAAGGGAGAGAGAGATGCTAAAAATAAAGCCTAAGCCTAAAAAAGAAAAAGGGGATACACCAAAAAATGTGATCCACCCAACTTGAATATACACTTTTCACCAAAAAGGAGCACCTATACACTTCATCTGAAGTGAGAAGACCTTCTACATCAGTGGATTAGGGGTCTGTGGAGATACAAGGAGGAAATAACTACTAGAGGCATTCTGAGACACATTGTAATAGCCTATCCACTTCACTTATACTCCTCTAGGGACACTTCTGATAGACATATAAAAGGAAACTCAAAAAATGCACCAAATGTGCTAAAATCATTCTAAAAAATCATTAAGAAAATGACTTAACATAGAATCAAGGCATAGACACATACTAAAGACACAAAACTCAGAATGGTGGTAAAAATGTTGTGTTTTGATTCAAGGTAAAACTTTGGCAGCTCTGCCTTACAAGCTCGAGAGATTTTTGGGTAGAGTTTTGCCTTAAGGCTGAGAGTCGATCCCTTTCTCAAAAGAGAAGTTTAAAATATATAGGAAGAGGAAGAGAACATTGGCATTGTTGAGGAAATATTTTGGTGCTCCTCTCTGTAAGTGGCCCATGTGCATTCTGAACCTTGGGAAGAGGAAAGCCACTGTTACTGATGTCATCCTTCAGAAGAGGCCTATTGGAACCATGTTGTACAATCACCAAAATTGACTTTGGCATTCAAGTATTAATGTAAGAGCATGGCCATGCCTCTTTCCTAAAAATAGACTGTAGTTTGTCCCCTCATAAATGCCAACTGGAGAAAAATAGGTCATGCCATTCGTCTGGCAATAACTCACCTTCCCTTTGCCACTTGGATGCTTTGTGTTTTCTACTCCTTGTCTTCTTCCTACTTTTTCAGCCCTCAGGGGAAATTTTTTGGTGGGTTGTTGCATTCCTTGGGCTCCTTTCATGCTTGGCACTCAAACAGTTCAAGACAAATGGCTAATTCACTGTGTTAAATTTGACATTCACGTGACTATCACCCAATGACTAGTTTGTCTACTTAAATTTGATGGCTTTTAGGACATCACCATCCTCAAAAAAAGCCATCGAGTCCTTTTCTATGGCTTTTATGCTTTGTGGGCTTTTATTTTAGGCTTTTTTTCCTATGGGTTTTCTATTTCGGGCCTTATTCCTGCGGATAAAAGTTCGTAGGAATTGGTCACTCTTTGTCTTCTCTGTCAGGATCTTTGAAATGTTCTCTACCCTCTACAAGGGCTTTTGGACCCTTAGCTGCCCTCTAGCTATAGGGCATACCCTTGAACCAAGCCGTTGAACCAAGCCATTGAACCAAAATTGGTTCAACGGTTCAATCAGTTCAATGATTCAACCACTATGCGTCAAGCCCATTGAACCAAGCCTTTGAACTGATTATTGAACTGAAGTGTTGAACTAAACAATTGAACCAATCTGTTGAACTAGTTCAATAGTTCAAAGCTACATGTCGATGAACCAAAATGTGTTGAACTTCAACTGCTGAACTAAGGCTTTGAACTTTGCCAATGAACTTTAAACATTGAACCCACATTGAACCAAAGCCGTTGAACCAAAGGCATTGAACCAAGCCTAGAAAATGAAGTGATAGACTTAAAGTGATGAACTAGGATTGAAATGGAGTGATTGAACTACCGATTGAACCAAGCATTGAACTAAGGTTGATTTAACCAAGCGATTGAACCAAGCATTGAACCGGGTTAAATGGTTCAATGATGCCAACCTTCTTCATGATTTTCTTTAGACAAGAGCCCAAAGAAGCCTTATAAAACCTAGTACTCTCTGAACTGATCCTTCATGTGCCAAAGGAATAACCTATAGATTCCATAGATTTAGACCTGTAGAGTCCGTAGAAATGAATAGATTCATTCAAAATTAAAAAATGAAATGGCTTAGAATAGTAGGGACAGAAGGAGACCAATTTTTGGCTTGTTGGGCAAAAAATAGTCAACAGTTATGACAAAACAATGAATAATACCACTATTTATGTGGAAAAAATAATATTATGTATTATTATAACCACTCATGAACATAATTATTACCAATTTTTATAGTTGAATCTCTATTAAAGGGACCTGTAGATGAATTTTTCTCAAAATTTTCTAGTGGACCACCTACGTGTATGATTGATTATGATTTCATGAGGTATGATACAAATCAGTGATTTTTTTCCATATTATATTATCCCAAAAAATATTATTTATAGGTATATAAAATAATTATGATCATATCCACCAAGTTTCACACTTGGATCATGCATATTGAGGCCTATATGTGAATTTTACCAAAATTTACCAGTAGGTTGCCTGAATTTTCATGGAGAGTGCCTCAGGTATAAGATAAAATAGTGGATATGTCCCTTGTTTTTAATTCCAAATATAAATTATAGGTATATATAATATGTCATAAGTACCACATGTACCAAATTTTAGGTCTTGGCTCCTTGTGTAGGTGCTCCAAAACTTTAAAGACCTTCAAAAAAGTCCACTAGGTGTTGACTGTGTCTGATAATGGGTGACTATGCTAAAAAAATGTCTAATTTAATTATTTATATGACATTTATTATATAATTTTAGGATTTATATGTTTATAATAATTATTTTTACCAAAAATTAAGGCTTGAATCCACCTGTAGATACCTCAAAATGACCAATTCCTCTAAGACAGGCTCCATGAGTTGAATGAGTTTGAGGACTATATTATCATTTGGATCCAAATATTTTTTTATTTATGATTTAATATAATAATTTTTATTTTTAATAATCCTTTTTAACATTTAAATCCTTTATAGACCCTTATTATATCAACTCCATGAGCTTGGAGATAGGCTTTTAGCCTCATGGTTGTAGATGTACTATTCATGGAAATGCATATTAAACTAAATTTGAGTCCTTATTTATGGTGTGATCATGATAAAAAAACCTTATATCCACTTAATTTAAACACTAAATCCTTCATAACACCATCCGTCTTGAATATCATCTTTTCTTGAAAGTCTCCCTTATCACATCACCCACTATACACAATCTCTTCTCCATTCAACATACCAAATCTTATTGTGGAATTCATGAGTGAAACATAACCAATTGGATGATATTTAATGATATTATCACACTTTTTAAAACCAATTTAATCCTATGATTCTTCAACCAATACTCACTTTCACGTCTCAATCTCATAACAACACCACTAGGATTGTAGCCTTTAGATAGCCATTTCTCCTTGTTTGAAAAAACTATCAACCTTATTGAGGATTTGAGACCACTTTACATCATCATTTATCTCCATTCAACCCTCACACAATTTTCAAGGTCTGACTCCAAGATTAAAAAGTAATTCCTTTGTTAGCATGCTTCTAATTAGGCCTCTCAAGCCCTATCACACACCTTAGACCTTAAATACATACTATATCATATGGAATAAAAATAAAACCTTTTTATTCACTTTTTATATTATAAAAAATACCTTATTACATTTTTTAATGATTTTTCATTGGTTAAAACTTGAGATATAGGGTTTTTTGGTTAGAAACCCTAGTTAAGCAAATATGTAGGCCTATAGTGGTTGAGAGCCTTAAAAAAATATTTTCTTTAGCTTGGGGAGTTTTTAATGGAACCAATGCCATATATAGTTCTATTTTTACCTCCCCAAAATTTAAAAATAGTTTATAATCATTTTTAAACCCTAAAACACTTGAAACAACTCAAAACACAAAGTTCTAAACTCTCTTTACATGATTGTATTAAAATATGCAAGGCTTAAGATCTATTTATTGAGTTTTATGAGGTTAAAATACCTAATTAATTTTTAATTATGCAATTAGTGACACAAAAAATATTAAAATAATTATATTCCCTCATATATCCCTTTAAATTCCTCAAAAACTTCTTTTCTGACTATTTACATTTGCATGCCAAAATCTTGAATGTGGCCAACTTTCATTTTTATTCATTTACCTTGAAATTTTGAATATGATCACTCTAACCAAGTTTTTTAAAACCTAAAATCACCCCAAATTTTTTTATAAACACTAACATGAGGTTTAAACCATTTTTGATATATTAAAGCCCTTCAAGAAGCTTGCCTAGCTCCATATTCTCCTTAAGAGACAAGCATATGACTAAGTAAAAATAGTGGGTTCTTCCACTAATTTTTTGGTAAAAGAATTTATAGGTTGATAAATTAATAAGTACAAATCCTAAAATATTTAATTATTTTTGGATGCATATTTTGTCTTATAGGCTCTTTTTATTAAAAGTTAATTTGAGTTGTCTGCTTGTTCTAGTCTCACTAGGCCTATGACTATGTTTTCCTTTTTTGTACCTTAGATTCAGTTAGATCATGGTGAAAATTACTTGTATGTATCATTAATATCTTCCTTGAATTTATATCACCCTATATTTTTTAGATTTCATACTTATGTAACCCATCACCACACCATTTCTCCTTCTTGCTTGTTAACCTTAAATAACACAAAAATACCTTAACATCTTTGAATAAGGAAAATTGTAATGTTGTTTCTAATAAAAACTAACTATTAATGATTAGAAAACACTAGGGTTTAAATTTTAAAATTTATTGGTTTATTTGACATCACTTGGTGTTCATGAACACTTGACTAGGCTCTTAAAATTCCATCAATAAGTCTTATGACATCTATTCCATGTGACTACTATAGGTGGAGATTTGTCTATATCATTTTCTATTACTTAACATAATAACCAATCTCATAAGATTATTTTATATTGATATTACATATTTATTTTATCAACAATCCTTTGTTTTTCTCATGAAATAAACCATTTCACTTTCAGACCTCTAATAATACCCTTGTTTTCTATAGGTGGTCATTTGACCTTAACACTTGCCAAGGATTTCATGAAGGTGTTGAATTGATCTCTCCATATATTTATAACTTGATGTTAGGATGATGTGGAGACGTAAATTTAGTTCTCTCAATGTTAACACATGACTATTACCATCCCTATGATCATAACCTATAAATCTGACCTGCTCACCAAGATATGGAGATGAAGGTACATTACTAGACCTCAAAGTGTTCCTTGGCACCTTGAGAGAGAATGAATTATTGAACCTAATTGGAAATAAATTACAAGACTAAAATATAATTATTTGGTCACTTTTATAGATAATTATAATGATGACATAATTTGAAACCATTAAAACACTAGAAACTCATATTTATAGCTATACCTTGTTGAAGATACTGAAACACCAAAATTGTCTCAAATCCCTCAATATGGAGGCTTATGAATCTTGGCTTGGATTAATGAGGTATGAATTAACTTAATATATTACTTGATAACCTATGAATATTATTTAATTTTCTTGATAACCCAGGTTCTCCTCCAAAACACCAATATGGACTATTCACAAGGACAATATAGGAAACATGTTTTATGACATAAGTACCTTCCTAAAAGGATTTATATGATGAAACCAATTTTAAAGGTCCTATTTTCCCCTATAATAACTCATATAAAACATTCTTCCTCATTGGATTTTAAAAAAAAGAAACATAAGAAAACATGTACCCTATGTAGATGAATAAGGCATCTAGACACCCCTTCACTATTAACAACTATTCATAAATATGGGGAGATGAACTAGACCAAAAATGACACAAAGTGGAAGTCCATTAGGGACCAAATATCTCTCTATTGACCATACCAAGTGAAACCCTGAGGCTCTCCTAAAGCTATCCAAGACTTCTCAAAATGGTTTTTCCTTAGCATGAAGAAACAAAAGCCTACCTATGCAATCCAACACTTGGGAAAGATTTTTTATGATTTAAATGACCTTTCATTCATTCTAAAAACTTTTTAAGTGCTTGGACCTACATTAATGGTAGAAAACCTATTTTATGCCTTGTTTGTAACTAATAGGTTTTACTTACCTCTACCAATTATTGTACTTAAATATGATTTTAAAGCCTATGAGAGGATATTAGGGACACCATGGATTCTAGGATATGATATATAATCCCATATATTAATAAAAACCTTCAAAAATCTAATTAGTTAAAGCTCTAAAAGGCTCCAAAATGCATCTTTTTTCTCCCAAACTCCTCTCTTCCACTCCCAATGACTTGAAATGGCCTTAAACATGTCAAAAATGGTAAAACACACCATAAGGAGGTGGGAGGAAACTAAAACCATTTTGACTTCCTCAAAAGTCACTTTTTCACTTGAAATTTCTATTTTGAAGACCCTTAAGTTATCTAATGCACTTGTGAGGGTCTTTTGGGCAAGTTATCTTTGTTATAACTCATTTTTACCCATTCAAATATATAAGAATTTTTCCAAATGTACTTCATGCCCTTAAATTCTCAAACACCTTGGAAACATGTTGGATCTTTCACTTGTAGTTCAAGACCCATTTCTAGGTCTTTTCCTCAAAGTATCTAAATTCACCTTAAAACTTGCTTTAAGTGTTTCAAAAGATTGCAAGGGACATGAGGTAGGGTCATGAGGATTTATTTTTCTTTCCATCATTGAATCATCCACTTCATAAGAAATATATTTAGCTCTTCACATCACACTAGGACCTTCCAAGATACTACACTGCATCATCAAGTCAGGAATAGAAAGAGACTAGTCATGGAGGTAAAGGGTTACTGAATGGTTTAGGAGAGTAGCTTGATCCATCTAGGAAAAAGTTTCATATGTAGGCCAATTTTGGCCAACATTTCTAGTGACCTCCTAAGATTGCATGCCTACTATGTAAAACGCTAGTTGCCTTAGTTTTCTATTGGGCTTATAAGGTCACAAAATTATTTTTCAATTGATGTTCAATTGATCACAAGGATAAAACCTATGATAAATTCCTCTTGAAGTAACAATGATAATAATAAACAAAAACAACACTATGCCTAAAGCACTTAGGGAAGGGAAACACATAAATAAAAAGCAAAATATATACAAGTCACTTAGAGGAAAGCAAAAATATATAATGTGGAAAATTAAAACTAATAAATACTTTTCACCTAGATTAAATTGGAATCTTTTAGCATCATTGATTTGTAATAGACAAGGATAAGGGCACCCTACATTTGTGAGCTCATGTTAGGTGGATGAAGATGCCTGATTGTTGACTCTTTTGGCTTGATCCTTAATGGAAGGATAGGGAAAAACATGTCTCCAATGTAGAAAAAATATCTTATTGGCTCAATACTTACTTGATGTTACACATCACTCTTTAGAAATCCTTGCATTAAGAATTCATTCAGGTTCTTGAGAGAACTACATTTTATTCACTTGGTGGCTCAAAAGGACCATATTTTTCCACCTTATTCTTGTGAAAATTAGGAATGATCATGCTTAGATAATCATGCTCTTATTTTTATGGAATATGGATCTGTCCCTTATCTTCCTCAAAATATTTGGTTATGGCATTGAACTGCTTCCACAACACATCAATATCTTCACTAGTATGTTTCTTAAACTATATCACTTGAGAACTTGAGATGTCTCCTTTATCAACCTTACTCAAGATTTCATCTTATTTTTCAATGGAAAATGAGAGTTGATTTGACCAACCAAGGTCTAAAACATCACACTTGTCTTGTTCAAGGTCTGATTTACCTTCTTCTATCTTCAACATATCAGGGTTATCTTTAATTGACACCTAATTTTGAAGTGGACCACCTTTTGGTACCTAGTTTCAAATCTCTTTTTCATCTATTTAGAATATAAATTTAGAATTCCATCCAAGATCTAATTCATATTCATCTTGAGTATTATCCACTTTAGGATATAATTCATTAGTATTGAAACCATGCTAAGAAGGCTAGTCCAAACCTAATTTTTATTCATCTGAGTGAAGTGGGATGCCTATCATGATCTCTTCATCATAGACACTTGTATTGTCTTCTTGTGCCTCACCTATTACTGCAAGATCCTACTTTAACTCTATGTATTTTCTCTTATATCTCCCATTTCTTCCCTATTTTTAAGATATTCTCATTTGATAAGGCAAAACCCTATCAAAATTTTGTAAGAAATACCTTTTGAAGTAATAAATATGATTTTCACCTATCTCTTGCCTCTAACTTGTGTTTATCAAGCTTGTGTATGATGGATTTATGAATAAGTGTTCTTCCATGATCATTATCCCTCTTTCTTGCCTCTTTTTAGGTGTTTTAAAGCTACTTGTAGGTCTGAACTTGAGCTTTTTCTACCATTAATAGGAATTTGGTGTGATTATTAGAACTCTTTGCTTCATTTATTACTTGGTGAGTGTAGTTTAATAAATACTTATGAAATTAGCTTGTTTGTGAGGTTGTGTGAGCAAAGATTGTATTATGTTGAATTAGTGTTTATTATCAATCTTATTTTAGTATCACTTAATTTGGTGCATCACCCTTTTAGTGTTCTTAGTCATCCTATACACCTTTTTTATCCCTTTTCCCAAGAAGAAATATTAGTTTAGTTGATCTACCATGAGGAAGTCGACCTTCTCTAAAGGTTCAACCTTATTAAAGGATACCCACAACATAAGGTTTCTCTAATATTATAGTTGGGAGTGAGAGAGCCTAAAAATATCTCCCACAAGGGTGCAAGTATATGCTACAACACTTACCAATTATAATACTGACTAGGAAGCACTGATTACACAAAGATATATTAGTATTGAGCCTTTTATGCTGTAGTAATGGGTTTATTTTATAGGTTAAAGTGATTAAATAATCCAACCTCTCTCTCTCTCTCTCTCTCTCTCTATATATATATATATATATATATATATATATATATATATATATATATATATTAATGATCTCAATGGCCATGTCACAAGCCACCCTTAAATGAGATTGGATATAGGGGATGTCAGCATCACTATTTCAATCTCAATATTGTAGTTACATATATATATAGGGGGATGTCAACATCATATGATGGGCATAATACCTTATAATATCCATATTCAAATCTCCAAGGTTTATGTTTCAACCTTCTCCAACTCCAATGCTTCATAAGGAAACATATTTACCAAGTCAAAGCATTAAGAGGAAACATGGTGGAATCGACATATAAGGGTACCCCTCCTTGTTGTCTTTATTTTTAAGAAATTCAATTATTTCAAATTTAAAATTATAAACACTTATTTATATTGTAACATGCTCTTAGTTATAGTTCATACACAAAAATAGCACTCAATATAGGCTTAATAAAATTCAAAGTGTGTTATACACACCTAGGTACATATTTATTTCCTTTAACATAATAAATTCATCTTTATGCATTACTATATTAAAGGGGAGAAATTTAGATACCAAATTTGAATATTTATAGCATCTCAATCTTGTACATTTGATAAATATAAATTAGGGATCTACCCTTAAGTTATATGCCTCCCTATTACTAAAATACTTGCATTTTCCATATCATTGTGCCTAAATTCTTAATCTCTTAGTCTGATCTATATCATTTTAGTGACCTAGGTCTCCTATAATACATAGAAAGCTTAAAACTTGATAAACATACTTCACTATCAGTTTTATAAACATTATTATTTTTTATCTTTGTACATATTGTTGGCCTTAGAGGGATATTACAAATTATGGTAGTATATATACCCTTTTATAATGTCTAGTTTCCAAAAGTCATCCAAATTGCAAAATGATCAAAACCCATGGGCTAGCCTAATTGTCTTATTGAACCCTACCATGAGATATTTTCAAAATGTGTGGTATAAATATAAGTCTAAGTATTTTCATTCATAATATAGAAAATACCAAACAAATTCATACTAAATCTAAATCAATCAACTACACAAGCACTCTAATTTACCCTAGTCATCTCTATTTGCATATCAAGCATAGGAGAAATCATATTATAGGTTTGAAGCATTCAAAGAGTATCTCATGATCTATATTTGTAAAATTAAAATATAGATCACTACATGCATATTCATATATTATATTTCACCCTTGTGCACATATTTTCCCACACATATGGGAGAAATACATAAGTCTGAGGCCCTTATTGGAGTATTAGTTATGTTGGTAGCACCCATTAATAGAGAGGTCTTTAGGGTCAGCTCAAAATCATGATCCTACTAGGCCATTTTTAGTAGATTCATTATAAGGGTGAATAAATGTAAAGAGTTATGGTTTTGATCAATAAGAACATAGTGATAGCTTGTGTGAAAAAAATAAAGACATCATCAAGAAGGGGAAAGAACCTAGAAAAGTGCAAGTGAAATATCTAAAAGAGAGTTTTTATTTTTGGTAGGATAGTATCCTAGATGAGGACACTAATATTAATGGTAGTGTTTATGGTTTTATAATAGTATCCAAGGAATAAAATAGTCAAAAACATAAGCGAACAAAACATATATCTGAGTTAAATAACTAAGATGAACTAGACAATAGTGACTATCTGCAATAGAATAATAAACAATATATGCTTCTCTTAACCCTTATTTTTACCATCATTATTGAGTTTATTAAATTTTTTTGAATGAAATTATTATCAAATATTATATTATATTACCTATATCTAAATATTACATTATTTCATTTAAACATTTTATTTACATAGTGTGTTTATGTAATAGACCCATTTTGAATAAAACACATAACTCCTACTTGTGGTGAAATTATTTTAATACTAAAGAGCCATAAGGACTATAGCAACCATAAAATTATAATCCATAACTTGAATTTTCCTTAGTTTTGATTAAATGGATGATGGATTATCACTATGAATGTATCATGATGTCAAAGAATGAATATGGTACATTTGTTAAAAACCATAAGTGGATATGATATAATATATATTGGTTTTGACTTAAATAGATAGAGATATTTAAAAACCATCTTCCTCAAGATAAATATTATATATATTATGATGATTTCAATACAACTAGTATGAAATAAAGTCTTTTTACAATACAACCTTAGCATAAGTGTTTTTTGTTGTTTTGAAACATTCATAATATATATACTTGTTGAGATGTTATATAGATTGCTTTAAACTTATCTTGAAATAAAAAGACATGTTTTATTAATTCTCCTTGATAGGATATGGTAATAATAGGTGGAATGTGTTATCATGATCAGTTGTAGCACATCTTTGTGGATTTGATTTAAAATGGTGGTTGTGTATTGATGTTTTTACCTTTAGGAAATAGTTTAATTTTTGTGATGGTTTATCACTATGAGGTTGTAGTTTATTTTGATATTTTGATATTTTTAATTGATTATTTAATACTCAACTCAAGGTTTTTATCTAACAACTATAATATATATATACATACTTGTGAATCTATATGACCATAAATTACTTGAATTTGAATTACCAAGACAATATGGTTGTAGCTTATCTAGCTTAAATGAAAAACTATTTGAAGATATATATGAATTATATTTTTATTTATCTCTGATATTTGTGTGATTTAACTTGAATTATATTATGGCTTGTCTAAATTTGGAAATAGTTTTAAGAGAGCATTTAATCCTTATAAACATGTGGGCGTGAGTTCACTCTCACACATGGGATTATAAGGGTAATATGTGTATTTAAAATTTAGAATTATATTAATTTTCCCAAGTTTGGTTTGGAACCCATAAATCCTTGATTGAATACATCTCTAACCAAGTTATAAATTTAGTGTAATTGTCATAAATATGGAAATTTGATCTAGTTTCAAGATAGTTTGAAATGTGTGCTTGTAAATACAAATTACATAGGTATGTAGGCTATGATAAATAATTTTTCATATAATTTTAACACAAAAAATTCAACCAATCAATGGTAATTAAGTATGAACCTTGGTGTGTTTTATATTTAAATTATTTTGATTGAAAATGGATATATGTGGCTAGTTTAAGTAGATAAAGAAATATGTTTATATTAAATACATTAAGTGTTATATTATGAGATGATTGGAAATTAAACCTTATGGTATGTGGTTTTGTATGATGGAGTAGTGAGATTCATGGTATGATTGAAAATTTAAAATGAATCATGTGATTCTTGTATTTTTTGTGTGAAAGATCATAATATGGTATTTTGTTAGTACATTATTTATGTTGATTATCTATGTAGTTTCATTATAAATAATGGTAATTTTAATTTAAGTATTAAAATAGTCATCCTTCTTGTTAAGGGATTATGAGTGACATGTAGGAAGTCTATCTATAAATCTCTCATCATCGGTTAACAATAAATGTAATGATAACCATGTATTATATCATAGATTAATGTTGATGTGGACTATTACCTAGATTATTCATATCTAAAAATACTATAAAACTCTTTGGCCAAAGTAATGTTATAGTTGTATACATTGTTTATCCATTATAATTTCTAGTTTATGTGTTTTATTGAGGTTATAATAGATAGAGGTATACCTAGTACATGTATGATTGGTTACATGTAGTAGTGATTGTATTTTCACATGTGTTCTTAGTTGGTTCTATATTATTGAATCATCATCATCATCATCATCATCATCATCATCATCATCATCATCATCATCATCATCATCATCATCATCATATTACCATCCATGAAGGGAAGGGCCAATCATAGTGGGGAGTTGTGTGGGAGACTATGAGTTTGTGGTTTGAGATAAATCACCCATATGAAGTTATCCCTCTATATAGCTGAATTTGAACCAATTTTGATGATACTCATGGCTACTAAATTAGTTTTAGAGTTATTTTATTTATGCTCTACTATACTATTTTACATTTTTTATTATTGTATTAAACATATTATTACACTAGTGGCTATTGGATTACTTGGGTTCTCATTATTTAATATTTATTACTTTTAAATTTAGTTTAATTTGATGTTTATATATGGATTGGCATACCTATATATTCATTATTTACCATGTTGTACATTTAGTTGAGATAATTTATACTGATGTGTATTCATACATATTTTTACCATTGATACCTAATTGGGATGATATATTTATTGTATTTATGTATAGATCATTGTATTTACCATGTATTATGCAAACTATTGTTTATTAGTTGACCCTAGCATATTATCAATAAAATTTATGTGAATATGGCATGAAAAATAAATGATTACACTATTACAAACCTTTAATATTTGAATGGAAGTTGAATGATTTTGGTTAATATTCAAAAAATATATTGTGTTGAATACTAATCTAAACCTAAGTAGGGTTGTAAAATGTGGTTTTAAATCTTAGGTTTAAATCATACCTAATGAGTACACTAGTTCTAATTTTTTATTTTTCATTGTTATTGTAGGAAAATATGATTTGTTTGAGATATTACATTGATGAAAACCCACCCCAATCAATATCAATAACTTGATATAAATAAATTAGTAGTAGAATAATTTGTAGTCTTGATCAAATCCTAATAACCCTAGATTTAACATGAGGCAAAATAACATCTTTGGAGTAAAAATTTCATGGTCAAGACGAGCAAGAAAAATATCATGGTCAAGAGAATTAGGATACAAGGGCTCAAGTTGCAATAGAGATTGCACATGACATGAAGAAGGTGAACACACCAAATTTTTATGGTATGATTTTAGGGGTGGAGATAAAGGGTGGCTCATATGAATGGATAAATTTTTTAAATTATAAATTACTCTAATGTGATGAAATTAGTATGGGGAGCATACCAAATGGATGATAAAGTGACAACTTGGTGGGCCAAAAATAAAATATATATGGGTCTTTAATCCACTACCACCATGTGGGATCAATTTTTTTCTTTATTTAGGGAAATGTGGCTACCAAAACTTTAATTTGACAAAAATTTGATAGATTTTAAAAATTTGAGATAAGAAGAGGTATCAAGGATTGAGTATTAGGAGTAGTTCATAGAACTTCTCAAGTGTGTTCCTCAATATCATAAGGATGGATGTTTTCTAATTTTAAATTTCATAATGGGTTTAAAATCTCAAATTGGATGTGAGGTATATATGAATGGACATAGTTTCATGGATCAAGTCTTCAAAAATGTTGTCAAATAATAACAAAAGCTCAAATATCTTATTGAAATATGAGATAAATATCAGAAAAAGTTTGAAGGTCTAAAACCTTCTTTCAATAAATAATTGGAAAATAAGTGTAGATTTAAGAAATAAGTTCAATAAAATGAATATCAAGAATAATATTATTTCTTGAACAAGGAAGCTAGGAAATGACTTCAAGGATGAAAATAAAGGAGGTGACTCATTTGAAATAAAAGGACTACTAGAGGGATTTTTTTACTTGTAGAGGAGATCATTAATTAAAATATTTCCCTTCGTGTAAAATTGGAAACCAATTAAATAACCCTTCCTCTTCATCTTCTTAATAAGATATGTTCTAAAATCAAATTCACATAGTAATTGACAATCACCAGTCTAAATTTTAAATCTCACCCCTAAAGATGTTAGGTACTTTATTTGGACATTTTATTTCTATTTTGGTAGATATTAGAACTATTGAATGTTTTATTTCTCCACAACTACTTAATAAACTTCTTAGATGATTTATGCATATGTAAAATGTATAGACTATGAAATACAAAAAATAATTTATGATTAAGGTTGATAAGTTCCTTGTAGAATAAAAGTTAGGATTACCCAATTTCACTATTGTAGTAGACTTGTTTGCAACTCTATTAGGTTCATATCATGTGATCTTCAAGTAAATTGTATTTGGAAGAATAGGGTAAAGGTAAATTTATTTTCTAAGAAAGTGGAATGTTTAGATGATTTGGGGAATCAAACTCAAATTTAGGGTGAAAAAAATGAACTTAAACTATGACAAATCTAAGTATTTTAGTACATAAATATTGACATAAGGATTATGATATTTTTTTCTCAAGATAGATGAGGTAGGATTATTTACGTAAAATGATAATTTTATATTCACAAGAGGATGGAGAATGGAAAAATGAAAAGTGATAGGTAGGTGAAATTTTTGAATCATTATTTAGAATGTGAGAAGGGAAATGGGGATGGGGAGGGGTCCAAGGAGAGTGGTGATAGGGTTGGTGATGGGGATAGTGCCAAGATTAAAAAAAAGGCTCTAATAGTCATACAAATAATGAAGATGTATTCTTAGAAGGAGATCCTAGTGTTTCTAACAAAGATGGAACTAAATTAGATATAGGTAAGGCATCTTAGATCTCTAAAATTTAAGGGTTGTCACAGGACAAGAAGGAAATTCATCCTATATAATAGCTTGAGACCATTAAAAATGGTTAAAATATTAATATCAAAGTCTTTTTTTCACTCATTAATAAATCCTCATCTATAATGGACCAGGAATTGGTGGGAAAGTTTATGGAGGCTAGACCCAACATTGACCTATTCAAATCATGGGCCATGGAAAAATGAAAACCCAGAGGGAATATAAAACTTATGGCAATGGTGAATGGGTTTTTTATGATAATAATTAACAATCCTAATGATTGTAATTGTATCCTAGTAGGAGGTACTTGGTTATTTGGAAGGTCAGGACTATTCCTAAATAAATGGAACCCTAGTTTTGATTTGGAAATAAAAAACATAGATTTACTACCTATCTAGGTTAATCTCTTTGATCTCCTAGTGTAACTCTAGGATGAGGATCTCTTCATCATCATAGCTATGATTTTTGGCTATGTGATCACCTTTGATCTAAAAACAAAATCTATATCTAGATTCATATATGATAATTTCTATGTGAACACTTTTATAAATCAATATATTCCTTCAACGGTGTTTATGCACACTCTTTTTGGTGTTTTTACCCAAAAATTGATTTTGAAAAGTTAGTTCTCCTCTATGAAAATTGTCACAAATTGGGTCATCCATCCATGGTTTGTCCCATACTTATTCAACATATATCAACCTAGTTTAAATATTCATGGTATATAAAAGGAGGGGTGACATTTAAAGAAGTAAAATTGCATCAGAATCTAGATGTTTTACTAGAACAAGAGAAGTATAAAGATAAAGTCACACTTTTCTAAGAAGAAAATATTTTAGAAAATTTAGTTCAGGAAGAAGATAAGTAGTTTGAAGTGGAAAATGATAAACATTTATAGGTAGGTGACTCAAAAGATACAATTCATGTATAGCCTGAGTCTTAACCAGGTGATTAACTCTCAGGAGTTAGATACAATAGTTTTAAAGATAAGAGGAAGGGTGGTAGAAATTTTAATTCAAGAATTACCATAATATTCAAATTAATTTTATCTCCTAGTGTAAATTAAAGAGGATCAAGAGATATTTAAACATCTTTTCCTTCATAATGTCAAAGACTCAACCCTAAAATTATCAGAGGAAAAAAAATCAAAAGAGATAAAACATCATGTATTTTCATCCCCAAATTATTCCCAGGTTGGGTTGGTTAACTCCCAAGAGATCCTATCAATCCCTAAGAATAGCATCAAAGCCAAGTCCTCATCCTCTATTAATACTGGGAGAGGTACTAAAGGGCTTAATATTCATACACCTCCTAAAATTTGGAAATATTCTAAAAGATAAGTGTTTAAAAAGATCATAGATGTTGAAATTAAAAATGGACTTTAATCCATGCTTACTTTTAATGGAGGTAACCCTTCTCCTTTTAGTTAATTATGCTAACATTTATTGGAATATTAGAGGAATGCATATTTCCTCTAAAATAAATGTTTTTAGATATTTTATAAGAAGTTACAAACCTCTTATTTTGTTGATTCAAGAATCTAAAGTTGAAATTTTATTTGAGAATAATAGAAAGTCTTATTGGAAGGATGTTGGTTCTACTTGTTCTAATTCAGTAGGATATTTTGGGGGAATTATTACATTTTGGGATAGTAATAAACTAAATGGAGAGCCTTTTCTCAATTAACCTAATCACCTAGTGGTCCTCTTCATTGATTTGTTATATTTTAGGCAATAGATTTTTTCAAACATTTATGCCACTAACTTTATTGCTTCTCAAAAAATAGTGTGGGATGATTTAATATTTTAAAAAACTACCTATAAGGATTTTCTTATATTTTTTTTGGATATTTCAATTTTCCCCTTTATTTAGGTGGAAAAAAAGGAGGTAATGAAGAATTATTAGATACTATGGAAGAATTATCTTCTCTCATTAATGATATTGGTTTGTTTGATGTGGAATTAAAAGGTTTTAAATTAACTTGGAGTAACATGATATTGGAAGAAAATTTAATTCAATGTAAGCTTGATAGAATTTTCATTTTTATGGATTAGTTGGTTTAGAATGATTTATTTTTAATGTCCCTACCTCTTTTAGGGTTGGCTCATAATCCCTTGGAATTTAAAATAGTGGAAAAATATGTTAAAGAGGATAGATATATTTTTAGAATGGAGCGTATGTGGTCCACTCATCTAGAGATCCATGATAGATTATGAAATTGTGGTATCCAAATGTGAATGGTATGACCATGTTCTATTTGGCTAAAAAATGAATAATGCCAAGATTACAATCAAAGAATGGAATAAACAAGTTTTTGGAAATGTTCTTATTAAAAATAACTCTAAAAACTAAAATTTTAGTGCTTGAGTATGAAATAGAAAGTAATGTTTATGATGTAGATACTCAAAATAAATAAAAATAACTCCTTTTTGAGTATCATGTGATTCATATGAGAGAGGAGAGTCTATGGAGACTAAAATCTAAAAATATTTGGCTTAAGGAGGGGGTAAAACACACATTTTTTTCATATGTCCACTTTGAAACATAGAACTCATAATTCAGTCAAAGAAATAATTGATAGAGAAGGGAAACTATTTTTTGACAAAGATCTCATTAATTAGGAAAGTGTGATTTTTTTCAAAAAAGTGTTTAAGCCTAATTTCAAAATAAACATCAGATTTGAGAAAGAATTTATGCATGTCATTTCAAAATTGGTAACTTGAGAATATAACTCATCTCTTATTATGGCTACATCTAATGAGGATCTTAAAATTATTATTTACCAAATGAACCTTAAAGAAGCTCCAAGTATAGATGGATTTCCAATATCCTTCTTTCATAAGTTATAGGATATCATTGGGGATGATGTGGTGGATGCATTTAATGAATTTATTGACTATACTTAGATGTTAAAATAATTAAATCACACCTTTATTATTTTGATTCATAATAAGGAAGGAGTTGTAAATTCTTATGAATTTTTCCTTATTAGTTTGTGTAATTCCATATATAAGATCAGTATTATGGTTTTATCTTTAAGATTATAGCCTATTATGAAAGTTATTATTGAGGCTCAATAAGTTGGTTCTGTCCCTATAAGACAAATATAATATAGGATTATTTTATTCCATGAACCCATCAAACAAATGGATAAAATAAAAAGTGTTGGAATGGTGATAAAATTAGACATGGCTAAGGATTATGACAAATTAGACTTGATATTTTTAGATAGAATCATCAGATAATTTGATTTCTAAGATAAGTTTAAAAAAATTATAAGATCTTGAATCTCTATTTACATGTTTTGATTATTTTGAATAGAGTGGAACAAGGTTTCTTCAAAAGTGGTAAAGGAGATAGATAAGGTGATCCCTTATCTCCTTTCATTTTTGTCATTATGGTTGAATCTTTGAGCAAATTTATTTCAAATGTAGTGAGAATTAAAGATTTAAAAGGTTTTAAAATGGCTAAGAATGTGGATCTGGTGTCTCATCAAAAATTTGTAGATGATACCATTATTTTGGTAGAGATGTCTATTATGGAAGCTAAAATTTTAAAACAAACTCTTTTCATGTATGACCTAGTTTCTAATCAAATAGTGAATTTTGAAAGAAGTTTTATTTTCTTATTCAATATGCCTTTGGGAAGGAAAGCTATAATAGCTCATATCTTGGGATTCTAAATAAAGAAACTCCATATTATTTGGGAATGCCTCTATTTAAAAAAAATATCCCTCTTATATCCTAGGATCCTTTGGTTAAAAAATTTTAAAGAATTTTTTTTGGTTGGAAAGGGTGGCTTCTCTCTTAGGCAGGCAAACTTTTGATTATCAAAAGTGTCTTTTAGAGACTTCCAATTTATCTAATGTCTCATTTTAATATGTATAATATTATAGAAGATAATATTAATAAAATTCAAAGAAAATTTTTATGGATAGAGTTGAAGAGAGCAATAGAATTCATTTGGTGGCTTGGGAAAATGTTTGCATGGCCAAAAGCAAAGGAGGTCTAGGTATTTGACGATTAAATATGATGAATAAAGATCTTATCTATAAATTTGTTTGGAGATTTATCAAGAGAACTAGTAATTGGGATAATATTTTAATATTCAAATACCTAAATGGCATAGATCATTTTTGTATTTTTAAATATGAACATTTTATTTTTGGATCTCACTTCTAGAATTTTCTAAATATCAACACAAATATTATATCTTCTAATTCTAAATGGCAACTAGTAAATGGTAATCATGTTAATTTATGGAAAGAGTCTTCAATTTTATACCATCCCTTAATAACTTTATAACCATGGCAACACATTCATGGTCACATTAAAAAAAATTATGGCAATCGGGTTCAAGATTATTGGTAGATTATAAAAGATACAAGAAGCTGGAAAAAAACTGAGTATTGACAATTTAGATCAGGAAGAAAATATAATTCTAGCTCGCTTGAATAATTTGGTGAGAACAAATCATTTACCAGAATCCATTAATGAGGATCATTTGATATGAAAATAGTCTATTAATGGACATTACCAAGTCAAATTTACATATAATTTGGTGGATAATCTTCCAATAAATGATGTGAATTGGGATAGATTATGGGACAAGTTACTCATACCTAAAGTAATTTTTTTTCCTATGGATGGATGTTCAAAATAAAGTGTTGACTATGAAAGAGGTTTGAATTTGATCAATAGGTGTCATTTGTGAGAAAATGACAATAAATAGTTTTCCATTTGTTTGTTAAAAGTCCATTTTCCTATGAGGGAGGAGCTTTTTCCTTAACATATTTCATGTCTTATCAAAAAAATTTAGTTCTCTATTTGAATTATATAAATTTTTGGAGTGTCCTTTTCAAAATGAAGCATTGAATAAAATTTGGAAGCTCACTTTTCATCATGTTATTTGGGTAATTTGAGGTGAAATAAATGAAAAAAAATTTAGGAGTAGAAAACACCCAATTATGGTTTTAGAAAATAAGATTTTCTATCCATTATGAAATCTTTTAAAGATATGACTAGTATAAAAGGTAAAAACTTGCAAATGTTTGAAAAATAACCAGCTTTAAATTGGCAAATTAATACACTATGCATTGGTAATATTGATCCCAAAGATGAAATAATATATATAACTAAATGGAAACTTCCTCCTATGGGGTGGCTAAATTTAAAATTTTATGTGGCATCCAAGGGAAATCTAGGGCCCTCAAGAGGAGGAGGGATTCTGAGAGACCACCAAGGAAGGTCTATTACAACTTATGTTGGTGATATGGGGGTCAAATCTAACCACTAAGTAGAATCTCTACTTCCCTTTGGGGAATAAAATTGTCTAAATAATTAGGTCTACACCATATCATCATTAAGGGATACTCATTGAATATAATAAATTGCCTTTGTAATAAAAATATAGTGAGTTGGAACATCAAACAAGTTGTGGATGAGTCTATATCTATTTTAGATTCCAAACAAGAGGTTTCCATTCAACATGTTTATCACTAAGGCAATAAGGTTTCTGATTTGTTTGCCAATAGAGGAGTTATTTTTACAAGTTTTATTAGCTAGACCTTGAAAGAAAAATTACCTCAGGATATTTGTTAGAGGATATATGAGGAAGCTCCTTATCCCCTTTAATGTTGTTCAATGTGGTTTAAAGTTTAGGGTCTTCTCCGTTTTCAAAAATAATGTTTTCTATAACATTATTGTTAAGTCTTTTTTTATTTTTATGAACCTTTTTAATATTACACGCATTATCTTTTTAAATGTTCCTTGAGAAAAGGTTCTAGATTATATAGGGAGAAGACAACATAGATTAAATATTTATCAAGATTTCAATAAACTAAATAACTAATTTAAGTGGGATGGCATGAGGCACTTAAGGGGGATTATTTTTTTGCATCTAGGTAATTCTAAAAACCCTTATTCAAATTCAAAGTGCCATAATAACTTGTTATCTATTGGGATCCCTAACAAAATTGAACCCAAGATGCCAGATTAAGTAAAAGTCAATGAGGAGGTTTGGGAGATCCTCAAAATAAGGGGAATGGAAAATTTCATGTAACAAATGAAAGGCCATGACAAACATGTTTCAAATTTATTTATTTACTTCTGGGATTAAAAAGTGCTGAATATCAATAGGGTCTTTCTTTAAATTTATGAAAAATTGGTTGTTCATGTCACTAGGATAGAAATAGAGGTAATCAAAGTGTACTAAATTAGGCTAGATTACATGAAAGAGAAAAACATCTTTTTATGATAGGGAGAAACTTTGGAGGTGCTTCAAAATGGTATTGATCATGATTTTTTACCAAGACCTTATGGAGATGTGGCCTTCCATATTATCCAATATATCACACTGGAGGGTAGGTTTAATGTTGTGAATTTCTCTCTATTTATATTTCTAAATTAATTTAGACATTATATTCCTTTGAGTTTACCTTTTTACATTATAATCTTTATGGATATTTTTATTGAAAAAGTTAAAAAGGGTAAATATACGGTTCTAAGGCCTCAAGGAGTTATTTTTATGATTTAAAAATATTTCAAAGGAATGAATCAAATCGACCCTGATCTTCCATAACCTCACAAAGATAAAGAGGAAGTTAGGAAAGTTTAGAAGGTTTGAATTACGTATCTAAGTATCAATCCTACTAAAGATAAATAACATAGTACTACTAGGAAAATCCCAAAAGTATAAGGGTTTAGTATTCAAAACTAGATAAGAAGTGTTGCCAAAGATCCTTTGGGGACTAATCAAAAGGTAACTAACATAAGTAAACTTGTATTTTAAATTAGGTAGTTTATTTTGGTTTATGATGCTTCTAGAGATAAGTAGGAGACTAATACCCATAACATATTTAAAAAGGAAAAAAACAAGACTTCAACTGAATAAGTTGACAAGGGTAAGAGTAAAGTGAGTGATTTCCCTAAGGAGAAAGATATAAAAGATACATAAACCCAATCTCATGATCCTATTGAAAATTTCAATGTCATGGTTGATTCTCTAAAATGTAAACAAAATATGGAAAATTTTATAGAAGAATTGTATTTTCAAAATTTGATTATGAGGTGGTTTATGAGGGAACTATCTGGTCTCAAAGGCAAAGTGAAAATTCTCCAAGAGGATAATGAAATATTGAGTCAAAATATGTTTTTAAAGAATACACTACCCAAATTCAAAGACTTAGAGATAGGTTTGGTTCCCTAAAATGTGAAAATGACAAGCTTAATAATAATATCATCTACTTGGTTAATTGTAGTAAGCCATCCATGCATGAAGGAATTAATAATATAGAGAGTTTGAGATCTCATATAGGAGGACTAATTGATACAAATATCTCTTTAAAGGGTAAGGTCAAGAATATATAATGCATTGAATGTCCTAAATACATAGGCAAGGAAAATATGTTTCTTCAAATTGTCTTGAACATAAAATGTATGAAAGTCTAGTGGGAGGATGTCGTAAGATGCTTGGATGTTTGGAATTCATATTGTTGTTTTGTATTTATCTTTTATCTTTGGTGTTACTTAAGTTATTATTGGGTTGTATTTTGGCTATTTTTAGATATTATTGTGACTGTTTAGTCTTGTATATCTTTGGGACTCAGAGAGTCCTCTTGTAATTTTTTGTTTTTGTTCTTCTTTTAGGGATTGGGGTCCCTAGTCAAAAAAAACCCCCACCTTTAACCTTAATAAAAAAACATGTATGTAAAAAATTAAGATAGTTATATGACTTATCCTACTTAGTAATTCTAATACAAGATAAATTAATCAACTAACATATATTAAAATACTATTTATATCAGGATTATTATCAAATTATATCTACTAAACATAACTAAAGGAGTACTTATCACACAACACTAAAGGAGAGGGTTCTAAGGCATCTAGGAAAAAATACTATGCAATATCCTTATCTAATTATTAATACATAAAATAAAACTAATCTAGTGTTGTCAAAGCTTATTAAAAAAGTGGGGATGGTTAAAATTTAAAAAAACTATCAAGGTATCATGGTAGGAAAATGGGGGCCTAGACCACCTAAAGTGGAAGATGGAAAGAAAATAAAACCTATATCTATATTAAGTTTAAGTATAGATGTAATAGAAGCAAGGAGTTAAACATTCAAACATATTACCTTGTGAAATATCTATCTATCAAATGAAATATCAACAATTAGAGATAATTATCTTTGAGTGAACCTATCGAGTCTTAATATCCCCTTGGTTAATGGTGTTATGCAAGGGATTATTGTGGATTTATAAGAATAACATTATATAAATCATATTTAGCCTAAAATACTTGTACTTTTCATCCATTAATTCTCACAAGATAAGTTATCTTACATCCAAGGAAAACCCTAAGCAATGGCTCCTTCAAATGTAGAAGTAGGATAATTAGAAGTTGTACTAATATAAAAATGAAAATTCATCTCTATTAGATTGATGCGAAGGTAATATTTATAGTAATGGATAAGTATTAACCCTTCCAAAATTTTATCCAATAGATTTGGCTAACACAATCTTATTTTGGAAAAAATTCTTGTTAGTTGGAAAGGTTGACTTAGTTTCATAGTGTGTGGAAAATCACTCCAAACAAATTCAACCCATCTAACTTAGTAGGAAAACTAGGTATTTGCTTAGTTAGGGGCTACTTGGAAGGATAATTTATTATGGATTTGGATAAATAGGGGTTATTTTATTGGAAAGGTGGATAAAAAATATTTTTAATGCATTTAGATATGATAGAATTGACCAACAATCTTGAAAAGTACCACTGGTCTACACACCCCTTTCTTGATGCATGAAGGCATGCACTCAAAAAGATTGAAAATAGATAGGTTCCCATAAAAGAGAAAGTGTTAGTAAATGATAAAGTTTAAAATTATTATGTATATACATATGCCCCACTCTAAGCTCATCATGTGTCATATGAGTGTAAATGGAATGATGATTTAAGAAATAACATAGAAATGCACAACACTAAGCTAATAAATTATAGTACAAATCAAAAAATAAATGAAAGTAAAATTTTAAATGTGTACCTTCACTTATCATGTTGTTGTTATTGAGTAAGAGCTACATGGGAAGAAAATTAAAATGGAATCCAATATGTGGGTAAAGAGATGGACCTAAAAAGTGAGATAAAATTTGAAATTTTACAAAAATATGTTGTTTAAACTAAAAAATCTCTATATTTCTAATATCCCTTAACTTATTTCAATTTGTTAAAAGATCTTGTAGAAACAAAGTTAAGAATAAAACATGGAATTTTTTAGTAAATAATTAAAGATTTATAAGTTTGTAAATTTTACTAAAAAAATAATAAATTATTATTCATTTGTTCATTTTATATTATTAACTATCAGAGCTCTAGGTATCCTAGTTTCGTAGAGACAAAAATGATGGTTTGAGCTTGAGGAGGTGAATGCATTGGAGGATAGATTACAACTGTACTTGGTGTATTCTAGTTATGAAGTGTAATTTATATTAATTTTTAGAATTTTTGTGTTAAAAATAATTAATTTAGGAAAATTAGATGTTAGGTGAAATCCACATAGTAGAACTTGCCCCAAAATTTTTAATAAAAGAGTAAAAATTGGGACAAACAATGGGTAGGATTTAAAAGTTAAAAATTTAGTCCTAGCATATTAATTATGTTTTATTTAAAAATCACAACTAAATTTGAATGGATTCAACCTAGTCAACTTAGTTTAATATTTTGTATTTATTAAAGTGACCAATTATGTATTAGTTAGCTAACTTAGTGTATGGGATACTAGCT
The DNA here is from genome assembly GCA_037957365.1 of Torreya grandis. NCBI lineage: Eukaryota > Viridiplantae > Streptophyta > Pinopsida > Cupressales > Taxaceae > Torreya > Torreya grandis. The sequence continues at coordinate 43,630 of JARHVA010007627.1, read as the reverse complement.
GATGATGTACAAGGTGGTTGACTTAGTTTAGAAAATAAAGATGGTTGATAAAATATAATGCATATTTATTAGAAATAAAGTTGGTCAACTTAGTTTTAAATTTGGCTAATAATTTAGGAAGTTGGTTGATTACATAATATCTAGTTGACGTAGTCAAGGTAAGTGGCTAGTTGAGTTACACCTAGTTGATAGTAAAAATGAGGATTGGCCAATGTAGTAGGATAAATCACCGACTATGTATAAATTAAGTTTGGTCAATGTAGTAGGATATAGATTTGACTTATTATGAAAGAATATAATGGGATTATGTAGTTATATACATGGATGACTTTGTTATAAATGATGGATAATAAAAAAAAGAGTTGATAAAGTAGTTAAATATATTAATTAATTATGTTTTTAGTTTTTAAACTATATTTGATTATTATTTGGATAGTGAACTGATATATGTTTTATTGTTTGATATTTTACATATATGATGGAGGTTATGGAGGTTAGTACATGCAATGTGGCTACTAAATCTATTAGGTAGCTTATCTGCAGGAGATTGAGCATAACTAGTGGCCATGGGGTTGGGTGGAATTATGAAGTTGTTTTAGATTCCATTGAGTTTTGCGTTGGTCACCATTTTCTTAAGAACATGAAAGTGATTGACTAACACTTTTAGGTGGGAGGTGTATAGGGATACCATTAAGGTGGGTATCACCCTAAAGGATGTCCATGATTTGTTGTGACTTTATATTATGGGAAAATATATGGTGTGTGATACACTAGAGACATATGAAAGGAGGTGATACTTAGCCTTATGGGTGACTATATTGGATATATATGTCAATGTATCCTTAAAATTACATCTATTTTATTTTTGTGTTAACTATTCTAGATATCTAAAAGGTCATTATTGGACTTATGAAAATTCAAGTGATCTATCAAAATTTATATGGGAAGGTCCCCTTGTATGTTTTTTCAATGTACCATTCTATGTTAGAGTAGGTCACATTGTATATAACTAAAAATTATATTTTAACATGTCTAATAATGATTCAGTGATCACCTAATTTACGCTCAAGTGATTTCTCTCTAAAATTCTAGTCCTTACCCTCTCCCTATGTTTACACTTAAACCATTTTTGAATCGGTTTTTTGATATTTTAATTTTTTTTTATTGATTTAAAAACTTTTCATTAGTGACAAAACTACCATATTAGGTGATGAAAACACCCTATGGGGTTATAGAACTACCCCATGAGTCACAAGTTCATCAGGGTAGTTGTGTAAACTACATTAACAAACCTATTATATAAGGGTGGTTTATTCCTCAATATTGGTTGTTATGAAACCACCCTTGCAAACAAGGGTGGTTTTGTCAGTATTGTTACACATTCTAATTTTAGCTTTTGAGACTCATTCCTTGATGCATTTTACATACTTATTCTCATGTTTCTTATTTTTTACACCTTAAGTTTAATTCCAATTAGTCTTAGCTCACTCCTTATTCTATTTCTAATAAATTTTATTCCATCCTTAGGTCAAATCCTAGTTAAACTTAGTTAAACTCGTTCATGCAAGCTTCATTGATCTTCTAGAAGTAAGTCAAATTTGGATTAATTTTGTATCCAAAAATTTGCATTAGGGCCTAGAGTTTTGAATATTTTAATAGACATAGATTTATACCTTTGTTTTTAAGCTCTACCTTTGTTTATTTCACTTTTGACTACATAATTTCAAGCAAAGTAAGTAGTTATTTTCATAACCAAATCTTTGCATTGAGTGTACTAGCCAACCATAGTTAGTTTCTCTTTTATTTGGAGTTATGTCTCTTTGATCTTCCCCTCTTTTTTATTTTTATTTGATCATTTTCCTAGTTAGATATTTATTATAATCATTTATTGATCAAAGGAGCTAGCACGTTGAGGACCACATCATAAATACTTCTCTTGCTTTCAAATGATCTACACCTTGATCAGTTTGGGAGTTTCTAGATTATATTTATTTATTTTTCTCAATATAATAGAGTATATTAGTTTCTTTTCTTGTATTAATTTAAATATTTAATTTGAAAAATGTAGATTTGATATTAAAAAGAATTGTTCTCTCTCCTGTATTTTAAAAAAAAATATTAGTTAGTTTTCTTTATTATTTTTAATCTTTTAATAGATTATTTTAGAGAATATAAATTTGATTCCAAACCATAATTTTATATTTTAAAAAAAAATAAAACACTTTCATACATAATCATAATCAATTTTTAGTTTAAAAACAAACTCTAATTCACACATGAACAAACACACGAATAAGTAGAAAACCCTAGTCAAACCTAGGTAATCAGTAGGTGTTGTTTTATTCTTTATTATCTTTATTTTATCAAATTAAAAATTTTGTTTTTGGATTACTAATTAAGAAAATAATAATTCAAAAATTATTTTATTCATAATAATTCATTCAAACCTAGTGTGTATCCACATAAAAATACCAAAACTTAGTCTAACTTGCATTTTCAAAGAGAATTCCTAATTAATTTTGTAGTATTTCCACTTAGGATATATACTTGAGTTTAAATTTACTTACATATTATAAAAAATTATTTTTCACAATAGATAAATTCATATACAATCTGAAAATACAAAAAGAAAACAATTTATTTTAGTTTTCACCTTGAAAAGTTAGAAATCAACATTTGTAAATGTTAGGCTAGATTTCATTTTTAGTATTACATGGATCCAAAAAACTCAATAAAAGGATAAAAATAATCACTTCTCTCTCTCTCTCTCTATGATTTTAATAATTTTTAGTTCTTTGTTATTTTTTCTTTGTTATTTGTATTTTTATTTCAGTAATCAATTCAATTAAAATTTGTTTACAAAAACCTTGTTGATATGTGCACAAGTACCAAAACTATTTGTAAACATAAACCTTTCCAAGATGAGGACAAGTAAAATAATATCTCACACATTTCCAAATATTAAGCACTTACCTTAAAACATAGTAAAAATAAGTTATACACTTAATCATTACCATTCTATCTTATACTACCATTAGATGACACTCATTGAGCCTCTTTATCCTTATAGTGTTATTAAATCTCCTAGAGTTCCTACTCCCATTATATCAAGTTCACTTTATGTTGATATCAATTGTGAACTTAGAATTTAGGACTTTCACTCCATACATAGTTTAGATATTATCCTTAGTTAGCATGAATCCCTATATGTACAATCTAGACCTATATCCCCCTTTATTAAGACCCATCCATATTCTTCCCCTCAATGTAAATAACATTCAATTTTTATCCTTCCATATTCCCTTTCCTTTGTCCTCAAGTTTATCAATGTCTTATTTCATTTAGGCTACCCATCAACTTCTATTATGTCAATTTTCTTGACCAAATCTTAAGAAGTTAAGTACATAGTTTAGTGTTTGTTATTAACGTTCATACAATTTTGTGAACCTAATGTTAAAGGCATATACTTTTATGTATCCATTTTTTCTCTCTTCTCTCAACTTTTTATTTTCATTCATATTTTGAGAGTATTATATATTCCCTTAATATTTCTAGTCAAGACATTTTTGACAAAACTATTCACTTTGAAAATAATAGGAGGAAACTTCACCTTAGTGTAAAAGCCTCCTTTCATAGTTTTAATAACAACACTCCTCCAAAAAACATAGGACCCCAATATCAAAATCATCCTAACAACTCACAAACTAGATTAAGTGTAGTCATCCATGATCTACCAAATCCATTAAAAATTACTAGTAATCACCCTACCACTAAAAATATGTCATTTAATAGTGGAAGTAGGACAAAAAACCACATTATAACCAGACCATACATTATTTTACAAATTCTATATGCCCAAATTACATTAAAAAATGATTAATACATTGATAGAATCCATAATTTGGAAGAAGGGCTAAGTAGACTACAAACACCTTTGCATAATTTTACCAACAACTAGAACATCACCAACCCATGAGATCAATAACCAACAAGCCTTTTAGAGACCTATAATCCCAATAAATCTATTATAAGTCACAAAAACATACCTCCTTTAGTTATTACCAAAGATATCACTAGAACCACCATTCCATCATCCTATAATAAACTCATCTCAACCTTAGTGGGTTACATTTGAGATTTCGAGAGTAACCAAGCCTCTTTGAATCAAGTGGTGGCCACTAACCTCTATAATAAAGTCTATTCCTATCCTATTACTACTCCAATGGAAACTTATCAGCCATTGATGTATCCATTTAACCCACCTCTTGTCAATCATGTCTCAAACCAATATCTAAGGGACATCCTTACTCATGGCATCCCCAATACCTCTACTTATTAAATTATTACATCATACCAATTCCCTCTTTGTAATCTTATGCAAAGTATTTACACATATGCTCTTACCCATAATATGGGGCCAACAATCCACCACCCTACATCCCTCCTAATTGTATGCCACCCATGTACTCTCTCCTTCACACACAAACCATTTAATACCTTATACACCTCTATTTTATGTTCTCCCATGTATACTTATCCCCAACAAACACCTATCCCATCTTAATCTAAAATTCTTTCTCATTACCATCATATGTTCTCTAAAACCACTCAATTAGATAACTACTTTCTATCCTACTCTACATCACTCTAACAAACACCTTATTTTTCCACCAATGGGTATGCAAATCACCCATATCTAAACCCATTCATTTAATCTTATTCTATCATGCCTTTAATATACTTTAGTGACATGGGGACATACATTGAGTACTTGAAATAAGCCCTCGATCATAATATAAAAGGAGGTATTCTACTGAATCCCTACCTAACCTCCCTAAATTCAAGGGATAAGGAGATCCTAAGACACATGTCAATGCATATGATACTTTTATTTGAGAACTTTCACCTTGGGATGGGGTGGTTTAAAAAAAATTCCAAATACCCTTAAAGGAATAACACTCGATTGGTATTATTTCCTCCCTAAGGTTTCTATACATTCTTTTCACCAAATCATGGCTAAGTTCATCAAATACTTTAATATGAATAAGCACCTAATGACTTTCATATGAGATTTCTTTCACATCAAGTAATATCAAGATGAATCATTTTCTTACTGCATTATGAGATGATGACAAGTCTTATACTCATCTTATAACACACCACACATGGACCAAAGGGAATTATGTGATATCTTCTTGTACTCCCTAAACAAAAATATAAGAGAATACATGGAAAAATTACCCTATTAGTCATATGAAGCACTCAAAAGTGCTCTTAGAATTGATCAAACAACCACTAACAATGGTGAAAAAGCCTATTGGACTAATGAAAAGATAGTTATCCAAAACCAAAAAATAAAGGCTATAAAAAATCTAACCAAAACAAATGTAGTAATTAAGATCCTAATATTATCAACATGAACCATAATTTCACCACTAATGGCATCATAAATCAAAAAAATAGGGTGAATTTAGCTAACAAAAATCCACCTCAACCTATGAACAACAATTATAATGCTAATAAATACCACATGGGTTAAAATAATCAAAAACCTCCACCTACCATTCACATGGTTGAATTTAATCTACCTCCTCCTCAGAGTACCCAATGGCAAAACCATAACCAAGGATAATTTCAAAATCAGTTCCAAAACACTGACCTTCATCAAAATCAATGCTTCTATTATAATAATAACTAGTAAAGAGTTAGTTATCATGGTCAACATGAAAAGCCACAAGCATATGATCCTAATGTATACTATATTTTTCACAAATTCATTGGATATGATACTTGATCCTGCATGGAATAAAATAAATTCATTTAAAAACTCCTTTAGTAAAAAAATAAACATTTATAGACATATTCTTATGGAATACCAATACAAACCCTCAAGCCCAATAAAATGGTTTGATATCACCTTATAATATTAACTTGGGCATTTACCAAAACCCCTTTCCAAACCATCAATGATATAATATCTAAAACCAACTACATGGTAATGGAAATAGCTAACCCCCACTAGCTAGTACTCATGACATCAAGGCCTCTACCTATAGCATAGTCAACCCTAGTATATCTCCATAACTAGGATCACAAGGAGAAACCCATGTGATAGTATTTATGGAATTGGAAATCAATAATGATGAGAACATTGTTACTCACATGAGAGAGTATAATTCCACAACCCCTTACACAAAAAATGTCTTGGATACTAACACTAACCCCAAACCTATGGGGAACTATGATTTAATTTTTTATCACACAAAGACATTTTCCCACATCTATTTCCTAGACCTCCTCAAAAACTTTCCATCCCATCTTTGAGATTAATCTATGTCTTGCAATTATTAGGCCATCTAAGTAGTAGATTGCCTCCATCACAAGCTCAAATCAATTATATATACTTGGATATGTTCCCACCTAGAAAATATCAATATATTTTGGTTACTTATTTAACCTAAGGAGTCTACCTAAAAATGCAAAAATGTCTAAGAGGGGAAATCCAACCTTTTATCTATAATTATGGGTCTATAAAAATTATGTAATGCGATCTATGGTTGTTGATGGAGTGGATATCAACATGTTTCCCTTTTCATTCCTTCATCTATGGTTATAATAGGAACACGTTATGAGGTCACAATAGCCTCAATTCTACCTCAATATGGATTATCATGCTTCCAATCACATCGGGTCCCAAGACCATGTTGACATAATTTTATGTGAATGATAGAGATAAAAATTACAATATAATCTTGGGTAGACCTTGAATACATAGGATGAAAGAAATCCCTTCTACCATGTTTCATCAATTTAGGTTCTTCCACTTAGAAAAAGTCTTAATTGCTCAAGGAGACCCTAATACCTTTGATGCCATTTAAATGACCATACAAAAACAACCAAGTCTACACATTTATTATCACTTTCCCATAATGGTTTGGCAAATCCCACATAGTTGGTTAAAGACAAAAACCCCTTGGTAGCCAAATTAGTTGTCTTAAATAGGGTTACTATAATTCATAATCTTCCATCAAATGATAAATACATATAAAAGGGAGTTTAAACAACATAAATAGTAAGTGAAGAGACTCCGATGATAGTGTTATCTACCTCAACCAAGTATAATTGATATTATCAGTATTATTGAAAGATATAAACTAATTATACTTCATTTTGATACTTATAGGATAAAAAAATATGTTCCTTGCACACTTCTCATCTTATAAGCTCTTAATCCTAGTATTAAAAGACACCATGTTGGTATGATAAAAATATTGGTACATGAAGATAAACCCCTAAAGAGCTTGATGATCCATATCTTTAACATAATCTCCCAGCACCCTATCATTCAAGGGAAATTAGTAGTTTAGATAATTATTTATACTTTAAGATAGATTAAAAAAACCATTTGTCTTCTCTCATCCATGTCAATGATTTAATGAATGATTCCTACATTAACAATAGGCACCATTGAAATTAAGATCTATTCTAATGATTACCCAAACATACCCAATGTTTGATCCTCTCTCTCCTATAATATAATAAGACCACAAATATATATTCATTAAACTCTCTCAAATTATCTTAATAATGACAAAAGGAAAAATATTCAACCATGTCTCATCAATAATATTGTTAGTTTTGCTAATATGATCACAAACCTATTATACAAGAAAAATTTCATGGAAAAGAACCCATTGAATGCTCAAAATTTTGGCTTTCCATTATCCACACATTATGAAAATACAAATAGAGATAATCATGCCCTATCAATGGTATCATGATATTCATAATTATGCACATAATCATCCTATACATGTAAGAGATCTTGTTCTTAGACTTGATAGTTAAATTGACAAAAATAAAGGAGAAAGTCACAAGTTCAGACCTAAATGGTTAGGCCACTACCTAGTGATGAAAGACTTAAAAAATGGATCCTATTAGTTATGAAATATATAGGATAAGGATTTTAGTGATTCTATGAACTCTTTGCACCTACAACATTTCTATATCTAGTTCTTGTATTCCACACTACCCTCATTACATTTCATCTTCCATTGTTAATATTTTGTCTTGCATATCAAAGGTAAATTTTGGTGATTATTTTCTTGTTAATTCACATATAAATAAACTTTCATAATCAATAATATCATATCATTCCATTCTCACACTACCCTATTATCACATAGAAATAATTTTCAAAATCAGCATTACATTGGCTCTTGCCTTAGTTCTTATGAGCATAGTACATCTAGTTTCCCTACATTTTCTTGAACAACTTAGAAAGTATTAGCCTACAATGTAATATAGAGGCTTATCCATGGTGGAGTCTCCTCTTATAGTTCCTTCTAAATTCAAACATTAGCATGATAAAAAATAGGTAGACTTTGCTCACCTATCTTGGTACTCAGTGATGAGCCCTTTTATCTTGTTAGTTGCATGGGGCCAAAATTGGGATTTGGAAGTAAAGGCCATAAAAATGGAAAATTAAATAATTTTATGCAAATACAAAATTCAAAATCCACATCTCTTACTCTATTCTAACCTTTGGTTTTGATCCCTTACATCTTACTAATTGCATAGGGTTAACATTGGGGAGATATGCCCTTACTTGTATACATTTAGCCTTTGGTAATGATCCCATGTGTATTTTTGGTCACTTGAGACTAAGTTTAAGGGGTCATAAAATGAATTAAATTCCAAATTTATGTGTAATATCAAAGAGTGTCAAAATAGAATTTTTTTCAAAAATCTTATCTATATGTATATGATAAAAAGGTAACTTTATCCCATTTACCAATTCTATTAGGAATAGTTATCTCTAGATGAAACAAATAAAGTTAGTGTTTTATAATTATATAAATAGGTATATTTTCACCTTTTCTCATAAGTATTAATTTATATTACTTTTTCTTGTGAAATTTTGATATATGGTTTTCATTCTTTATCACCTCACATATATATTATTCTCCTTTTCATCCACTACTACATATTGAAAGTCATTTTTTGTGTAAACAAAAAAATGGGTCATCACCTACAAAATGATTGTTAGTGCATTAATAATTACATGCATGTTATAAATAATTAACTCATTTACATAAATTACGTTCCCACATATATAAGCATTATCCATAACATTTTATCAAAAACAAAACAAAAAAAAGAAACATGGTATATCATCACATGCCTAGTCATCTAGAGTGCATAAATTGAGAATCAAACCTAGAAATTAAATACATAACAAATGAAAGACAAGTAAATAATATAATAAATAATATCTCCACATACACATATCATAATAATTGTCAATTTTTTACAATCATGTCCTAATATAGTTCACCTTCGTAGAGGGCAAGTGAATCAAACATCTTCAAAACCCAATTAAAAAAGTGTATATATGTGTATACATTTTCAATATTGGCCATAACATCCTTGAATTATATTTCATTATTAACCTCCTATAAAATATTCATCCAAAACTTGAATCCATATATACATCTTTGTGGGTGAGTGATCTCTACATATGTGTGATAAGGTGGGGAAAAAACATTTTATGCCTACCTATCCTGACAGGTAGTCCTGTATCAAATAATAGCTTTTTCCTAACTTACTATAACCCTTAAAACCATCCATTTAAGAAATATAAATTCAATTTAAATTTACACATTTTTATTCAAAAGGTTAAAATTAGGGAAAAAACATAAAAACAATCAAAACCTACATGTCCATGTTTGACTCCACCTCCCGCTAGAGCATTAGACATCCTCATCTTGTGTTATACCCATCGAAATCTTGTTCATTAAAAAACAAAATATAAAACCCATAGCTCAAAAAAAATATCAAATCAATTTTCATAAATGAATCTATTTTTGGTAAGTTGTTGAATAAATAAGCTAGCAAACTAGCCATTTTAGTTTAATTTTTTTCTAAATTTGGCATGTTCTTTCATTTATACATGTTTTCATGTTTAGGAATCATATTATTTATATATTTTATGGTGAATTTTTTTAAAAATAATGTTTTAATGTAATTTCTATAATTTTTATCATGTTTTACAATTTTAAAAGTACATGATGACTTGGTACCAGATTCAATCCCCCAATGGGGCAATTTAGGTCACATGGAGTCTCAGCTAGCTTTGTCATTACATTAAGGTAAGTGAGGTGGGTATTTATATATTCATAATTAATTTATTCATTCTATTACTCAATAATACACCCTCATAAATTAATGACAAGGCATCCTACTGAGGGGGTAATATGTATGTACTTAATAATTACATGGTGTGACATGTCCAGTACATTATCCAATGATGATGTAGTGATCTCTTAATTTACACTCAAGTAGTTCTATCTAAAATTATATTACCTTCCCTCTCATTTTTTTTACTCTTATAAAATTTATAAATTTATTTTATATATTTTTGAATTATTTTTAATCAATTCAAAAACATCTCATTAGTGATGGACCACCCTATTAGGTGACAAAACTACCCTATGGGGTTATAGAACTACCCTGTGAGTGATGACTTCATTAGGGAAGTTGTGTAAACCATATTTATGAACCCATTATATAATTTTAGACATATTTTAAATATATGGTGGTTGTGTAATAAAATATTATAGTTTTTTCCTCAAGAGTAGTGGTTATGAAACCAACCCTACAAATAAGGACAATTTTATCACTATTATTTTGCCTTCTAGTTTATGCTTATGAGATTCATTCCTTGATGTGTTTTATATGATTATTATCATTTTTTACACCTTATTTTCACCTTTAATCAGGCCCACCTCATACCCTCTTCTATTTATAATCATTTTGAGTCCCTCATAAGCTCAACTCCTAGTTTAGCTTTTGTTAAACTCCATCATGCAAGCTCCATTACTCTTTTATAAATAACCCTATTTTGGCTTGATTTTAGGTCCAATAATTTTCATTGGGGATTTTATTTTTTAATATTTTCATATAAATAAACTACTACCATTATTTTTAACCTCTCTCTTTGTTGTATTCACATTCAACTACATAATTTCAAGGGAAGTCAATATTTTCAGAACTAGATCTTTACATTAATTTACTAGTCAAACACAGTCAGCTACTCTTTTGTTTGGATTTGTATCTCTCTTATGTTAC
>JARHVA010007627.1:0-25000 GCA_037957365.1 Torreya grandis | reverse complement strand
ATGCCCCTCCCTTCACAGATGAGTAGATAGTCATGACATGGGAATCTAGAGAGATTATCAAGTACCTATGTGTTGTATGATTCTAAACTAAACATGAACTGTATGATAGAAATATATTTTATTGTAAAATATCACACAAACATGTGAATCACACTCATGAAATGATAATGCCTCACAAAACATAATTTTTTTTGAAACTTTATAAATAATAAATGATAAAGATATTGATCAATCAATTTCATACACAACACTTGATCGGACTGTCTTCATCTAAAATTGCAATGCCAATAAGCTAATGAAGTCCATCTCACTCCTTACTCTACATTAGAAATATAGATTGGTTAAATACAATTCAACCACAAGATTCATTAGCTTACATCCTACTAGAAAATGCATCAAATGACACACTATTTATAGGAGTAATAATAACATACATTAAGTCTATCTAATATATGCATGAATAATTCATTATATTCTATAACATAATATAAATAATGATTAAAAACATACCACCTAGGTAAACATATAATTTAACTATACATTTCAATAAATATAATTGGTTTTTAGTTATCTACACCCTATGTCAACCCATATTACCACAGTCTAATGTTCTAAGACTTGACTACCAGTTTTCCATAATCAATCATATAAAATAGCCTCAAATATATAGAAACACAAGTGTTATACAAGTAACTATATATAATAAATCAATTCATCATTCCCTGAGAATAAAATAACATTCTAACATAGTATTTGATAAATTATCAGAGTTTGCATGCATACATACACAAGTCTACCAATTGTAAAAACATATGCTATCTATAACAATAACTAGTATGTATGTAGTATAAAGATAAATGCAGATCCAAGTTAGGTATAATGACTATAGTAAGTACCATTTAGATACCATATAATTTTAAACTATAGTACCCTATGATATCCCATACTATCATAGCTTCCCAACCACATAAAAACATATAAACCAAACTTATGATTTTCAAGACATAACTAATTCATGTAGATAATAACAAGTAAATAATAAATAATTATACCATAAGGGTATAATATATACCATCAATATGTACCACTATAATTAAGTATAATAAAAAATTTATAATAACATACTTATAATATGTAATTCACACAAGTATTCCATCCCGAATAAATATGACTAATATTCATTCACATTAATAGTGAGTCATATAACCCATTATTCTATTGACTCATTTTCTTCTAGGAGATTATTCCAAAGGTTATGGTTTTTTATTCCTGTGAAGCTTAATGACTTATTCCAATCATCTAAAGAGATACCAATAAAATATCCACATCTAAGCACTTTCACACCCTAATGTGCTCCACATGAAGGTATTATAATGATATGCCACTTTTAACCATGTTTTAGTGTTTTAATCATAACTACTAGGTATAATAATCAAATCATGAAGTAGTTTTAAACAAAGAGATCACACTCATTACAATAATAACCCAGAACATTGTTTTTCTCAAAAACACAAGATATCCAATTTCATAATTATTTTATATTTGGGGGTTAATAAGAAATAATTTGTTAAAAAAGTAAATCATTCCTTTCATTTTTATAGTTTATTATTTCACTCAAGAATAATAACTAAGTAATCCACCTTAGATTTCTAATTATGTAAGTAGTCATGAACACATAACTCAATACATTGTCAAACTCCAGTTAATGGTTTTTTATATAATAAAATATTTAAAAGCTCGATAAGGTTTAACTAATAATAGAGAGTATCTATGTTCCACCATTCAACTCATATGATTCATCTACTCTAAGTTTGACAATAATAATTTAGTTAGTCAAGTTCCAAGAATCAAAATATTCCATAATTTTTTTATATCCTAAGTGATATATATAGTATATTTAAATATATATATCCAATTTAATATTAGAAAAATACATATATATTCTAACAAAATATATATCTGAACATATGAACCCTATTTTGTACTAGGTTAATGACCCAATCCAATGATAATATAATTGTCAACTAAGGATGAATAATTACTATGATAATACTTTTTTGGTGGATATATCATAGTGAGATATTGGTAACCTAATCTATATTACCACATATATTAATTTTTTTTAATATATATTCACCTTTATGTTCATCTGCTATTACCATAGATTTATTGTTATATGTAATCTATGATTGATATTGGGTACAACATTATATGTCCAATTTATATTACAATATTAAATTACCAAATTTACTTAATAAGCTACAATAATTTTATGTATATTACGAGCACTATACAAAAATATGAGGGCATCATAAATCAAGGTTTTCATATAAAATTTCTATAGATGGGTAGACAACAACACCACACTTATATCCCAACACACACACACACACACACACACACACACACACACACACACACACACACACACACACACACACACACACACACACACACACACACACACACACACACACACACACACACACACACACACACACACACACACACACACACACACACATTATGGAGTTCCCAATGCCCCAATAACTAATCATAATTTACTAACCATCTTAAAATGGATCTCCCTCTACCCTTCCCATCAATTCATAATAATTTAAAATCATATATGCATCAGCCAATAAATAATAAAACTCATGAAAGAATGGAAGAATTTGGTTTCATGATTGTTAAATGTAGGAAACACACATGAAATGGCTCACACTCCCAAAAATAAACATGACCATAGTACATATACATTATATATATGTCATCTTTAGACATGGAGATAAACACATATTTGTAGTCTATTGAAATTGCATAGGGATTTTTTGAGTCCATTGAAATTCTTGACTGAAATGGATTATAACTCCACTTGAGTTGAAATAGCTAAGATAAAAATAATGTTGGAGGTGTTTCTCTTGGGCTGATTTAAAGAAAATAAATAAATAAACTTTATATGGTAACAACATTAATGTTGTTAGATGAAGTGGCTGCTTTGTGAGGTTTGAACCCTAGACATGGTGATAAAAAGGATTGTATGAAGGCAATGAAGAAGGTAAAGATCAATAACATTACATAGAAGAGGTTAATGTAGAGAGGGATATTCAAATATTCACTGGATACAACAAGATATATGTGTAAATAAAGATGTTGGCTTCTTGTTAATCCCATAGTTTTATAAGACCATTAATCTTTTTAATTACATCGCTGGCCTTACTTGTTTCATATTTTATCAATGAAATTTTGCCTAATTAAATTGTTATGTTTTATACAATGAATTTATACATATCAACCTATTATATTAAGACTTGTAATATACATATATCAAAAAATATCCTCAAACATAGAGCTAATTTTTTTTACACCAAGAATAACCAAAGACATTCGGTCTAGTCATCTTTGTAATGCTAATTCACAAGCTGGCTGATACTAATATAAGTTAATCTATATAATATCCTTCTTATGTATATATATATATATATATATATATATATACATATACATATATATACATACATACATATATATATATATATATGTATATATATATATATACATATATATATATATATATATATATATACATATATATACATACATATATATATATGTATGTATATATATACATATATATACATATGTATATATATATATATATATATATATATATGTATGTATATGTATATATATATGTATATGTATATATATATATATATACATATATATATATATATATATACATATACATATACATATACATATACATATATATATATATATACATATGTATATATATGTATATATATATACATATATATATATATATACATTTATATATATACATATATACATATATATATATACATACATACATACATACATATATATATATATATATATATATATATATATATATATATGTATGTATATGTTTATATATATATACATATGTGTGTGTGTGTGTGTGTATAGTGTAAAAATGTAATTTTAATGCCTTACAATGTGACACCAAGTGTATAAGATGTTCCCCATAGAGTTTCATAACCCCCATTCCCAATAACACCTATATTTGGGTAGTATGCATCGATTTAAAACATTAAATATATATTTTATTATTTTATATATTATTATCTACATTTTATTCACAAATTATAACTATGCAACATACCACTTCATTTTACTTATATGAACATATAATTATATAAAATACTCCATTTCTATATGCAAAATTTAAGGACAACACCTACTTGACCATGGTATGGATAGACACTATCTAGTAAGAGTTTCTCCACTTCTCATCTCTTCTACCTCCTCCTCCTATTAATTCCTTTTTTCCCCTTAAGCACAACACTCTTTAAATATATTTTTCCTTGCTTAAATATTTTAGTTTAAATGGTATTTTCTCCTTTGGTTCTCTTTTTTTTTTAAAATCTCTTTTATAGTTTTCTTTATTCTTATTTATTCTTTTCATTTGTTTTATCTTTTTACTTTATTCTATTTTATTATTTCCCCCTTTATATATATATATATATATATATATATATATATATATATATATATGAAATGTTAAAGTTTATAATTATATTAAATTAAATTTATTCCCAATATATTATAACAATTTTAAATGACATATCCAAAATTTGCAAATAATCCATATTTATAGATTATAATTTTTAAAAATTTCCCCACCAACATAAATATAATAACATGATAAACACAAAAAAGAAATATTTATGATAATTTTACCTACTATGGCAAACCAAGATAAGCAATACTTCAAGCAACTAATCAAACACACCAATAAACAAATTGTTCTATTGCATTTCTACCATAACTAATTACTATGTGTGTGCAAGGTTTTATAGCCCTCTATTAACTTATGACATCTTCATTTACAACATCCTCTCTCTAATGATGTTCTCCCTCTAATATGCTCATGGTAAGAATTCTCCTACATCCACCTCATAACACACAAGTCATTAGATCTTTTCACATGATAATCATAAGCAATAATATATAGTCAAATCAATACATGGATGTGGTTAAAATGTAAATGCATATATAAACCAATTCACAATAATCAATCATGTATTTGTATCTAACTAAACAACCTTCTATTATCTTGAAAGCATAAATATCAAACTTAGAAATATATCCAAATCCAAATTTGTCAACTATAGATATCCATGAGTAATCTAGCAAGTTTGTCTAGTGAGGAATCATTATTTAACATCCTCCCCCCCTAAATATATTCATCATCCCTGATGACTCTTATTCCTAGACAAGTTCCTAATCAAAAACATTTCTTAGCATAACAATAACATGATATACAATGTCAAATTAAGAAAATAAATGGAAAATTACCTACAGAACTCACCAAAGTCCTCCAAGTTGCCCTATTTATAGAGTATTTCTCCCACAATACCCCATGGAATAACATATCCTAGTTTATCAACCATATTTGTGAGTATTACTTACTCTCATTGATTTTATCAGGACCACCCCAGGGTCTAAAATCATCAAGACAAACCTATATGATATAGGACTAGCCACTTCTATTACCTTGAAGGGTACCATATATCTTAGTGAAAGTTCATGAACTTTTCAAAACACATAATATCATCATTCAAGTCAAATTAAATGACCAAGGAGACTTTAAAAAAAATCTTCCATCCCTCAACACATCTCTCTATCCTAGAGAGTGTTTTTTTCATCCCAGAGAAAAGTAATTAGGAAATCTAGCAGGATTAATGTGTATATGTTAATACTATCACTACTCTACATAGATTTGGATAATTATAACATGTCAATAATTTCACTACTCCATAGATCTCTTGAAAATTATGATTATGAATAGGAATGGTAAATATAAAGTATATAACAATCATGGAATACTCATCCATATGGAATCTCTATCCACCGTATACATGTGTATGATCATACAAATGAATTTGATAAGTTCTACCTATCAAATCTTGGATTCAACAAATTCATATGTCAATCCAAATCAATATCATAATCCAAATTAATGTGAGGCTAAGTATGATACCATCCTATTGCTTATAACTCACATTCCTAATTCACCACTCATCCCTTAGGTCTCCACAACCTAGTGATCTCTAAAATGTGCACAATGTTTCAAAGAATCACAATTTTATGTTATCAGATCATTGAAATCAAGGATACATGATAAATGATTCTATACTTATTACCATACATACAAAATATATCATACAATCAATCCTTAATTGTATTGAGTTGCTACCAACCACACATAACTAGTTTCATATTTCATAGTTAAGAGAAAATAATGTTAAAACTAACATAACCTACATATGTTAATAATCAAATCATTATTTTAACCTTATAGAGGAATAAACAAAATAATATCTCCTTACTTGTTCAACTAGTATGCAATAAGTTAAAAATTTATTCCAACTACTATATTGATAAAATGTTCCACACCTCCTATACCCTACTCGCTTCTAAAAACAAGTATAAAATAACTTTTTTTTTTTTTTTTAAATGTTTTTAACAAAAGGAGAGAAATATTAATCTAATAATTAATGTATAAAATATACTAATTATAATTAACTTAAAATTTTTAGAATAACATTTAATATATAAATCAATGTTTGCCACCTCTCATGGTCTTAAAATCACAAGTTAGATCAAGTAATTACTGAAAAGATTTATATGTAAGAAGTAGAAAAATATCATCTCAAAAACTCCTATTTACTCTCCCAAGGTAAAATAAAGTACCATAAATTAATGTTGCCCAAACACTACCTACTTACCCAATCTTGTAATATGTTACCTCAATCTACTTCTATAACTTGGAGAGATATATGACATCATAAATATGTGTCTATCCATCCAATATTAAAACTTATTTCTCACCAATAGTAGAAAACATTCTCTCAAAAATTATAAGGGAGTATAGTCAAACAATATTCAGAAACAATTCCCATTTAAGATAATACTAAATCAACATCATGCATAAAAGACTCCTTTCAACAACAACACAACAATGTCAAAAGAGAATAAGATAATATTGACTCAACTCTAATTCAACTAAGAGGGATGACACCACATATATTAAGAGTGTAAATTCCATAAGTGAAATCCTAACATAAAGGAATTATCAAGCAATACAAAAACACTCTACTAAGAAGGTTTCCACCACCCTAGGTGGTACTAAAATAGAAATGGTCTTCTAAGATTTTCCACTCTTAGGATTTATAAATATAGACACAAAATTAAATCACATAGATTTTAAATCAAAAACATCATGAGCTTATCAAACATTCATAAAACACAAATGGAAAAGGTGACTTGATAATCAAGAAAAGGTTTAGTCACTCTCGATGTGTTTTTCTCAAGTGATCAAACTATGGTAGAAAACTTTTGTTCATAACTCAAGAACTATGCTATATACTCATCTACCAAAACCTCAAATACAACCTTTACCAATGGGACACTTGATAACCAATATCCTAAACAACTCAAAGGGATACGCGTGCTCTTAAGGTACACATTAAATGTCCCACACACATTTTATAAATGTCATAAAAAAATCCAATCATGGTGTAACATGGCTCCACACTAAGACACCAAAAGTCCAAGTTCTAGTGTAATACTTCATAACACTAGGTTCACATCAATGAACAAAAGACATGAAAATGCTAATGGACTCATTAGGTCATAGAGTTCAATCCACAACTCTGATACCACATGTAATTATCCCATTAGGTTAGAATTAGAAATATATAAGATATTTTTTTATTTAACACAAATATTAAATATATATTACACCATGATAATATATTGAAACCTTAAGAAACACATAAGGTGATAATTGAAACAAGCATAATACATCACATAACACTAATCTCTAACATCATGGGAGTACACATCATAATGTGAATATAAAAAGTAATTAGATTAACTTGGTTACAATTGAATCAAGTCTACAACCACCATTTATGATTTATAATATAAAGTAATTACAACTCAATGATAAATACAATACCATACAATGTACATATAGATAAATGGCTCTCTAGAGCATGAGTTCCCCAAACTCTCTAGTACATGTAAACATATCAAATGTCATCTCATAGGTAGTATTGATATGGGGAGGGAGAGAATCATCTAAGTTATTTTCCATCCAACCACATACCAATAATACCCCACACTATCCCATTAGGGAATGGCCCTCCCCTCATAGATGAGTAGATAGTGATGATGTGGGAATCCAAAGAGACTAAAAAGTACTTGTGTTGTATGATTCTAAACTTAACATGTAGTGTATCATAGAATCCATTCTAGTAAAATATATCACATAAACACGTGAATCAAACTCATGAACTACTAATGTCTCACAAAACATACTTTGGCCCAAAGCTTTACAAATAATAAATGATAATGATCTAAATCAATTAATTTCATACACACCACTTGATCAAACTACCTTCATCTAACATTGTAAGGTTAATAAGCTAGTGAAGTCCATCTCACTCCTTACTCCATATTAGCAATGCAAATTGGTCAAATATAATTCAACCACAAGATTCATCAACTTACATCTTACTATAAAATGCATCACATGACATGCTATTCATAAGAGTAATAATAAAATACATTAAGTCCATCTAATATATGCATAATATTTCATTATATTCTATCCCATACTATAAATAATGATTAAAAACATACCACCTGAATAAACATATAATTTAACTATACATTTTAAACCATATAATTGATATCCAATTATCTACACCCTATGGCAACCCATATTACCATAGTCTAGTGTTATAAGACTTGAATACTAGTTTTCCATATTCAATCATATAAAGTAGCCTCAAATATAATGAAACACAATATTTATACAAGTAACTATATATAATAAAGAAAGTCATCATTCCCCTAGAACACAATAACATTCCAACACAGTATTTTTTGAATTCTCAAAGTTTGCATACACAAGTCTACCAATTACAAAAACACATGTTATCTAAAATAATGACTAGTATGTATGTCACATGTTTTCTACCAATTATATATAAAAATGAAGATATGAGTTAGGTATAATAACTACAATAAGTACCACCTAGATACCATATAATTTTAAATTGTAGTACCCTATGATATCCCATACTATCATAGGTTCCCAATCATATAACAACACATAAACCAAAATTATGATTTTAAAGACTTAACTAACTCATGTAGATAATAAAAAGTAAACAATAAATAATTATACTACCTAGGTATATTATATATCAGCAACATGCACCACAATGCACCTCTACACTTAAATATAACAAAACATTTATAATAACACACTTATAGTATGTAATACGTACAAGTATTCCATCCTGAATACATATGACTAAAAATCATTCACATTAATAGTGATTCAAATAACCCAATATCCTATTGACTCATTTTCTTCTAAAATATTATTCTAAAGGTTATAGTTCCTGATTTCTATAAAGCTTAATGACTTATTCCAATCATCTAAAGAGCTACTAATAAAATATCCACATACAAGCACTTTCACACCCTAATGTTCTCCACATGAAAGTATTCTAATGATATGCCACTTCTAACCATGGTTTAGTGTTCTAATCATAACAACTAGGCATAGTAATAAAATCATGAAGTAGTTTTAAACATAGAGATCACACTCATTACAATAATAACCCATAACATTGTTTTTCCTAAAAATACAAGATATCTAGTTTCATAATCAATTTATATTTTGGGGTTAATAAGAAATCATTTTCTAAAAAACTAAATCATTCCTTTCATTTTTCCACCTAATATTTCACCCAAGAATAATAGTTAAGTAATCTAACCTATATTTCTAATTATGTAAGTAGTCATAAACACATAGCTCAATACATTTTCAAGCTCTAGGTAATGGTTTTCTATATAATAAAAGATTTAAAGGATCCACAAGGTTTAACTAATAATAAAGATAAGCTATGTTCCACTATTCAACTTGTATGGTTCATCTACTCAAGTTTCACAATAACTATTTAATTAGTTAAGTTCCAAGAATCAAAATATTCCATAATTGTTTTATATCTTAAGTGATATATATATATATATATATATATATATATATATATATATATATATATATATATATATATATATATATATATATATATATATATATATATATATATATATATATATACTCTAACAGATTATATATATGAACATATCAACCCTATTTTGTACTAGGTTAATGGCCAAACCCAATGGTAAAATAATTCTCAAATAAAGATGAATAATTACAATGATAAAACTTTTTTCGTGGATATATCATAATGATCTATTGGTAACGTAACCCGTATTACCACATATATTGATAACTTTGTTAATATATATTCACCTTTATGTTCATCTGCTATCACCATAGATTTATTGTTATATGTAATCTATGATTAAAATTGGGTACAATATTATATGTCCAATTTTATATTATAATATTACATTACCAAGTTTTATTAATAATATATAATAATTCACTATATATTACAAACTCTATATAGAAATATGAGGGCATCATAAATAAAGATTTTCATAAATTTTTGCTATAGTTGGGTATATGAAAGTGCCACACTTCTATCTCATCTAGGCTGAAAATATTTTGTTACATATATATTTTTTAGAGTTATCAATGCCCCAATAACCAATCATAATTTACTAACAAGGTAAAAATGGATCTGCCTCTACCATTCTTGTCAATTCACAATAGTTTAAAATCAAATATGTGCCAGCCAATGAATAATAAAAATCAAGACAGAATGGAAGAATTTGGTTTCATGATTGTTAAACATAGGAAATAAACATGAAATGGTTCACACTCATAGAAATAAATATGACCATAATACATATGCATTATATATATGTCATCTCTAAACATGGAGATAAACACATATTTATAGTCTATTGAAAGTGTAGAGGGTTTTTTCTAAGTCCATTGAAATCCTTGTCTAAAATGGATAGTGGTTCTACTTGAGTTGAAATAGTTGAGATAAAAATAATGGTGGTAGTGTTTCTCTTAGGCTGAGTTAAAGAAAATAAAATAAGAAAAAATTATATGGCAACAACCTTAATGTTGTTGGATGAAGAGGCTACTTCAAGATTTTTGAACCCTAGACGTGGTGATAACAAGGATTGCATGAAGGTAATGAAGAAGGTGAAGATCAATAACATGACATAGAAGAGGTAACTGTAGAGAGGGATATTCAAATATTCATTGGATATGATAAGATATAGGCATAAATAGATATGTTGCCTATCCATTAATCCCACAGATTTCTAAGACTATTCATATTTTTAATTGCATCATTGGCCTTGTTTCATATTTTATCAATGAAATTCTTCCTAATTAAATCTCTATGTTTTCTATAGTGAATTTATGCATATCAACCTATTATATTTAGACTTTTAATATACATATATCAAAAATAAAATATCAAAAAATAACCCTAAACATAGAGTTATTTTTTTATGCCAAGAATAACCATAGACATCTGGTCTAGTCATCTTTGTAATGTTAATTCATAGATTGGTTGATACTAATATAAGTTAAGCTATATAATATCCTTCTCATATATATATATATATATATATATATATATATATATATATATATATATATATATATATATATATATATATAGTGTAAAAATGGAACCATAATGACTTAAAAAGTGATTCCAAGTGTATAATATGCTCCCCATAGAGATTAATAACCCCCATTCCTAATAATGCCTACATTTGATTTGTATGCATCAATTTAAAACATCAAATATCTATTGTATTATTTTATATATTATTATCTATAGCTTATTACAAACTATAACTATACAACATACTACTTTAGTTTACTTATATGAACGTATAATTATATAAAATACTTAATTTCCATATTCAAAATTTAAGGACAACACCTATTTGATCATGGTGATGGATAGACAGATCTGGAAAGAGTTTCACCACTTTTCTTCACCTCTTCTTCTTCCTCTTCTTGTTAATTCCTTTTTCCCCCTTAGGTGCAACACTCTTTAAATGGATTCCTTCATTTAATATTTTTGTTTTAATGGTATTTCCTCCTTTGATTCTCATTTTTTTTAAAGATATTTTATATTTTTCTTTATTATTATTTCTTATTTTCATTTATTTTATCTTTTTACTTTATTATATTTTATTTTCATTTTACTATTTTATCTTTTTACTATATTTTATTTTCTATATATATGAAATTCTAAAGTTTATAATTAAATTAAATTAAATTAATTCCTAATATATTATAACAATTTTAAATGAGAAAGCCAAAATTTACAAATAATCCATATTTATAGATTTTACTTTCGCCAAATTGCTCTACCAACATAAATAGTAGAATGTGCAAAACACACAAAAGAAATCTTTATGATAATTTTACCTACTCGAGTAAGCCAAAACAAGCAAGTAATCAAACACACCAGTAAACAAGTTATTATAATGCATTTATACCATGGCTAATTATTGTGTGTGTGTGTGTAGGGTTTCACCAACTCTCTATCAACTTATGATGTCTCCATTTAAAACATCCTCTCTGATGATGCTCTCCCTTTAATACACTCAAGGGAATAATTCTCTTGTGTTCACTTCATAACACATAAGTCATTAGATATTTTCACATGATAATTATAAGAAATAATATATAGCTAAATTAATACATAAATATGGTTAAAATGTAAATTCACATAAACTAGTTTATAAAAAGTAATCATGTATTTTAATCTAACTAATCAACCTTCTATTATATGAAAATAACATAAATCTAAATCTTAGTTATAAATATATCCAAATTTGAATTTACTAACTACAGATATCCACGGGTAATGTAGTAAGTTTGTTTGGTGAGGAATCAAGATGTAAAATATGAGGTAGAATATTCCATAGTAAAATAATGTGATCATAAATACTGATAGATTACATGTCATACACAATCAATAACATCAAATAAATATTTTTGTAATTGGACTCTATCCTTAGCCATAGTCTCATTTATATTCACTGAAAGATGTGTGAGAACTTTCTAACACATTATCTCAATGGATAAGGTGGGTATACTAGAAGAATAAGGATGAGTATGTTACATCTCATATGAGGGATAATCAATGTGAGAAACTAGTGTTATAATTTAATTAAACACATATTATATCTAAGATGATGATGGATGTCTGGAAGGTTGAACCTTTACCCATGAATGACCATGGGTATGTTTCTTAAAATGTGATATTGTAGGTTATGTAAATCATAGAAATGTTGTTGTAGGATTATAAAACTATCTATATGATGTGTAGCACACTAATACCAAAAATAATAAACCTCCCCATGTTTAGTTATGTAATCTATAAGTAAATTAAGAGGAGACAATTTCTTACTATTAGACCATGTCTTCTCTAGACAAATCACATCAATGTACTGCTTAAGTTACTTATAGTTTGTATAGAGGTATGGATGTTTGTTTCATGAAAAAAAAAGTGCATCGAGGAGTATCAAACTATGGAGGCCTACTATCTATAGTAGAGATAGATATTGATGTCTAATACTATGTTAATAAGCTATGATGTGCATGACTATCCTTGGCCCAATGACCAAAAACCTTATTAAATTCATAATATGGTTCATATGCCCATCATGTAGGTAGGGGATCAAGTTTTAGTAAAGGTAATATGCCATCACCACCAATAATATGAGTCAAAATAGGATAAAAAGTAAGTTCAATAGCTATGGTATAATATCACAATGCAAGTCATTGTAATGTGAACAACATCTCAAGAGGAATCTAATTCAAATGATTACAAAAACTAACAAACTAGTATGGTTCTATCATGTC
This sequence comes from Torreya grandis, assembly GCA_037957365.1. Classification (NCBI taxonomy): domain Eukaryota; kingdom Viridiplantae; phylum Streptophyta; class Pinopsida; order Cupressales; family Taxaceae; genus Torreya; species Torreya grandis. The sequence continues at coordinate 11,082 of JARHVA010007627.1, read as the reverse complement.
ATGATCAAGAATAATACTCCAAAGAGGAGTAGTAATAACTATATGAGAATTAGTATGTGTATGAAATAAATGAGGATATTTTACTCCTCATTAAGTGGGTTGAGAATGATTTTATAATTACAAAAGTTGGTTTTTCATTTATATCATTTGATTTACACTATTAGTTTAAAATGTGACCAATTGATTCATATATTATAATAGAATTTGATTAGTATTAATAGTGGATTGAATATTAAAATTGGTTTGAGATGCACTAATTGTATGATGAACTTGAGTATTAACATGGGCATTTTGAGTAGTCCTAGTGGAGGAAAGACCTACCATACTAATTGAGATATTAGGCAAGGTAAACTAATAAGTAGTAGAGAAATTTGAAGGTATGAAAGAGGAAAAATTCATGAAATAATAAAAAAGAATGGAATAATTCATAGGATGACTTTCCCCAAGACCTCTATAAAATCTATGTGTGGGTTAATGGGGGAAGTCAAGGTAAGGTCCCATCATGAGATTATATATTATCATCAGATATTTTCCTTAATGTTGAGGGTTTTCATTGATGAAAAGGATCATTTTGATAGTATATTAAATATCACTTTCATTCTTGACAATAGTATTTTTTTGAGGATAATTAAGTGGATCTATGGTTTTGGAAGGAGATTACCCATATTTTTGGTTCTAGTGGCCACATGAACATTTCTTATATCTATATTTTATATACAATTATAAGGAAGGTGAGAATGAGGATGCTTAGGAGGGGTTAGTTAAATTCATCATATCATTTTTTTTATAATTAAGTTTCATATAAAATGTACTACATGATGAAAAAGGTAAATGTATGATAAGGAGGAAAGAGACTGATTAAAACTACTAGGTCAAGTTGGTCAACTTTGTTGGATATAAAAGGAGAAATAACAGTCTATAAAATGAACTAAATTGAATCGGTTGACTTATTTGGACATAAAATAAAAATAAAATTATAAAAAATGAATTGAGTTGAGTTGGTCAACTTAGTTAGAAAAATAGGAAAGGTAGTAGTCTAGAAAACAAACTGAGTCCATCTTGTTGACTTAGTTAAATAGATAGGAAAAATAATAGTATATTAAATAAATTGAGCTGAGTTGGTTGAATTATTTGAAAAGAAAATAAAAATAACATTATATAAAATGAATTGAGTCAATCTAGTCAAATTAGTTGCACAAATAGAAATAAATAATAGTCTAGAAATGAACTAAGTTGAGTTGGTCAACTTAGTTTAACAAACAGGGAGAAAGAGTGGTCTATAAATGAACTAAGTTGAACTGGTCAACTTAGTTAGATAGAAAGGGAAAATAATAGTTTGGAAAATGAACTAATTCAAACTAGTCAACTTAGTTGGATAGATAAGGAGAAATAATACTCTATAAAATGAACTAAGTTGAGTTGGTCAAATTAGTTAGATAAACAAGGAGAAATAATAATCTAAAAAATGAATTGAGTCAATCTGGTTGAATTTGGAAAAAAATTGCCTATAGATTGGATGATGTTGTCTCAAAATAAAGGTAAATAAATAGAATATAAAATACTAAATCAAGCTAGTTTATTTAGTATGTTTGAACACATTCAAATAGGTTTCCATTAGTAAATCTGATTGAGTCACATAGCACATAATTGTGTCAATGCTAGTCAACATAGTATACAATACAAAGGAGAGAAGAAAGTATCAAGCATGAATGAAGTTTAATAATAACTAACTACTCAAAAATTAGATTAGGTATATTCACTACAATGATTTGATTTATTTATAGGTTCCCAAATATACTTTCTTGTCCATTGGAAAGTGATATCCCAATGTTTTAGAGCACTAACTATAGAGGATTAGACCTTTACTAGAGCCCATTAAATATGGTTTCAAGGGTAAGCTATAAGTAACTTATTATTACTAACCATTAACTGATTCACCATAAGATCAAAATGATGGTTGGATTCCTAAGGTTCAATATAAATAAGAATCCTAGATGTTTCCAAAATGTTGTTAGGTATGTGGAAACTAAAGATCATGTTTAGCTCTATATTGTGGCTATGAGTATTGGGGAAAGCCCCTCATATGATGATATTTGTAAATGATATACAAGGACTATAATAAATTATAGCATAACCCTTCATGATAATAGCTAAGTATTTTTTAAATTACTAGTACATAGTTTCTAGGGAATTCAAGACCAAGTGCAAATAAAGGTGAAAATTAAGTGGCAAAAAAAGTTGTAATTTTTAAAATTAAATAAATAGGTAGCTAACACTTTTCAAATAAAAGTTTGAAATTAATTACTAGGAAAATAAATTGAATTTCCTTGTTTATGCTTAGAATCAAAACACATATAATAAAATCATCTAGGCTGATGTAATTTGGGCAAATAGAATAGAACATCATCATACAAGATGATCTAGTCAAGTCAACCAGGTCAGCTTAGTTTTTTTTGGTAAGACAAATAGACACATAACTAAGTCACCCAGGTCAACTTAGTTGATTGTGTGATACATTTTTAATATAATTAAAAACTAGAAATCATATGTAAATCTAAATTACTAAGTAATTTTAATGAAAAATAGGAATAAGAAACTAATAAAAATGACAAAATTTAAGTATTAAGTTGGTTATAAGGAACCTATATATAGGAAACCAAGTTGAATTAGTTTTAAGAAATTGAAGAGTGAAATATAAGATCTAAAAAAATGAACTAGTTTAACTAGCTCAACTTAGTTGAAAGCCAAAAAGTACATAAGATTAATAGGATAAACTAACTTGATCTTGTTATCTAGACTAAAAATTAATATTGGCATATAATTAACATGATCAACCAAATTTATCTTATTAGTTATGACTGAAAAATGAGACTGCAAAAAATGAACAGTTTTGACTAGCTCAATTTTATTAACTATGATTGAAAACTTATAAATAGAGAAAAACATTAGATTGACCAATGTAATCTATTTGACTATAAATACAAAATATGCACATAGATAATAATATTAGGTCGATCAATATAGATTAGTTGACTATAAATCAAAAATTAAAAATGTAAGGGTTAGATTTAATCAGGTTCACTAGAATGTATACAACAAATTAATATATATCTAAAACTTGTCCCACATATTAAATGGATAAAGTAATCAATTAAAATCTATTGCAATATTTTTTATAATGGGAACATGACCAAATTGGATCTACTAAATCTAACTAAGGGAACACTTATCATACAACACTAAAAGACAGGGTTCTAAAACCTCTATGAAAATATTAATATTCAATAACCTTAACTAATTAAGAATAGATGAAATAAAATTAGTCTAGTGTTATAAAAACATATAAAATAAATGGGGATGGTTAAAACAAACAAAATAATCAAGGGATCATGGTAGGCAAATGGGGGCCTAGATCACCCATGGTGGAAAATGTAAATAAAATAAAACCCTATAACTATAATAAGTTTAAATATGGATATAATATAAGAAAGGAGTTAAAAATTCAAACTTATTACCTATGTAATATCCATTTATCAAATAAAATAACAAAATTTAGAGATACTTACCTTTGATTGAACCTGTTGAGTCTCAATCTCCCTCTTGGCCAATGGTGTTTTACAAGATATTTGTGTGGATTTGTAAGGATCAAACAATATAAATTACATCTAGAATAAAATACTCCTACTTTTCATCCAATGCTTCCCATAATACAAGCTATCTTCCCTCCAAGACAAACCCTATGTGATTTCTTCTTCAAAGGTAGATGTAGTAGAATTGTGAGCTATAATAATATGAATAATGAATGTTCCTCTCTATTAGATTTATATGAATTTCATATTTATAACAATGGATAATTCCTAAACCTTTTATAATTTTAGCCAATAAAATTGTCTAGCATAACCCTATTTTATAAAAATTTATCATTATGCCTCAAACTAAGTTAGCCATGATGACCTAGTTCTGTAATGTGTGGAAAAACTTTCACAACAAATTTAACATGAAAACTTGGTAAAAATAATAGGTATTTACTAAGTTATGGACTATTTTAAAAGATATTTTTTTATGGAGTTGGATAAATGGGATTTATTTTCTTGGGGAATTAGATAAGTGGGATTTGTAATGGGTTTAGGTATGATATAATTAACCAACAACCTTATAAATCACCAATAGTCTACCCACCTTTTTCTTAGTACACACTTTAAGGCATGAACTCAGAGATATTTATACTCAATAGGTTCCTAAAAGAAATAAAACATTGTTAAATGATAAGTTTCATAAATAGTGTATATACAAAACATACCATTGAGGATTATCCCTTTTTTCATGAGTTTGGGGATGTGTTTCTAGTATAGTTTCCCAAAATACCTCCAAAAAGGGGAATTGACTTTACAATTGCCATCATTATAATATCTAATCCTCAATCCAAGGAACCATACAAAATGATAATAATTGAACTTGTATAATTAAACTACAAACTATAATAAATGTTATCCAAAGGGTTGATATGACCTGGTTTATCATAATTAGGAGTACTTGTCATTTTTATCAAAATAAGAATGCAAATATTTATCTATGAATAGATTATAGGATGTTGAACAAGGAAAATATTAATAACACATATTTTACCCTGTATTTATGATCTTTTTGATCAAATGTAAGAAGAAAGGATATTTTATAAAATTGACCTTAGATTAGATCATTAGTTAAGGATCAAATAAGAAGATATTCCTAAAACAACTTCTAGGATGAGGTATGGACATTATGAGTTTATAGTTATACCTTTTTGGTTAACGAATTCACCTACATCATCCTTGAATATTTTCAATAGTTTATTTAGCCATTACCTAGATTAATTTGTGATTGTCTTCTTAGATGATATTTTAATATACTTCAAAGATGAATAAATACACTTATGACACTTATAACTGGTGTTGTAATTCTTATGAAAACATAATATCTATGGGAAAATATCAAAGTTTGATTTATTTTAGAAGAAGGTATAATATTTGGGTCATTTCATCTAAAATAATGTGTAGATATAGTATAGATAAAATCTAAAAGAGTCGTAAATCAACACCAGTGTTACATGTTCCAAATGCAAATGACCATTTTGTTGTGGTAATAGTTAATTCATGGCATGGTATAGGAGGATTATTATTGTAATAAATATTAGTAGTATCATATGAATCATGAAATTTGAAGCCTTACGAATTAAATTATTCTCCACATGATTTGGAGTTGGATTCCCTATATGAATTGTAGGTTTGGAGGCATTTACTATTGGGAAAGCCTTTTTAATGTCAATATTAAAAATATGATACTCAAGTATATATTCACGTATTCAAATTTGAATTCTCAACAAAGGTGATGGTTTGATTTTTTATAAAACTATGAATTTGATATAATTTTGATAAAAGGAAAAGATAATAGATTTGTAGAAGGTACATAGTAGTTATGGTTAGTATCATAACTATTGAAATTTTCTCCAAGAGACAAATTCTATGAGAAAGTTAAGAAAGATATGATATAAAACCCACAAGATCATATAAATAAGGGGTTTAATTTTGGAAAAAAATGGAATCCTAAGGCTCAAAGGTAGAATATATGTTCTAAATCGAGAGGATTTGAGAGTCATAGTACTCAAAGAGTTTCAAAATGATCCATATTTAGGTCATCTAGGAGTGACCAATATAATGGAAGAATTGAGGCCATTATTTTTCAGTAAGGGAATCAAGAAAGATGCATCTAAATTTTTTTTAAGGTTTTTATAATTCTAACCAGTAAAATCAAAACATATTCATCCTATGAGATTATTGTACCCTCATTATATTCCAAAATGTAAGTGGCAAGTTATTAGCATGGACATTATCCAAGGATTATCCATGTATAGAAATAAGCATGATATTATTTTGGTCATATTTGATAAGTTGATAAAGGCAACACATTGTATTCTAGGAAAAATATCAAATGATAATCTAGTTTTAGCAAAAAAAGTTGTGCATTAAATTTCTAAGTTACATAGAATTCTTAAGAAAATCATTTCTAATAGAGATACCGAATGACCTCTAGATTTTGTAAAATGCTTAATGTTAGGACTGGAAACATAACTCTTCTTTATTATATCCTACCATTATGAAATGAATTAGAAAACATAAAGGGTAAACTAGGTTTTAAAAGATATTTTGAAGATATACTATATGTACTAGAAGTACAAATGGGAAGAATGCCTTATATTAGTTGAGTTTGCTTATAAAAAATTATTTTTACTCAACTTTGAAAATGGCACCATTTCAAGCCTTATATGGAAACAATGTATAACACTTATTAGTTGGGACAGGTTAGAATACAAAATAGTTTTTGGATTTGAAATGCTTATTGAAATGGAAGAGTAAGTAAATTTGATTCAAAAAATTATGGCCGAATCCAATGACAAATAAAAAATATATGTTGATTTAAGGAGGGAAGGGAAATTTTTAATTGGAGACAAAGTTCACTTGTGTGTGAAACCCAAAAATAGCCCAATTAAATTTGACAAGTCAGATAAATTAACACCTAGATATGTAGGACCATTTTAGGTTTTATAAGTGATTAACCATAATACATACAAACTTTCTTTTTCACCAACACTTTCTCAAAGTCATAATTTTATCGTGTCTTATTTGAATTAATATGTAGTTGATCCTTCACATGTGCTTGAGTGAAATATCTATACGTACTAGATCTAAGAGTGGTAATAATAGATCCCCTCAGAATAATTGAGACACACAATATTAGATTTATTAACAAAGATTTGGCTCAATGCAAGGTCTAGTGGGACCAATATTTTGAAGATAGTGTGACTTTGGAGGATTATAAATATTTCCATTAACTTTTTCATTTCTTATTTTATTAAATATGTTGAGCTTATAAAATTTACATATATGTTTTATTTTTAATAATGTCATTAAGACAATGACTTATTTAAGGGGGATGTTACATCATGTCCTATCCCTAATGAACAACAATTATTTTAAAATGAGTAGTTAGACTATAAGTTAATGTGGGATATTCAGTTGTACATTATTGTGCTCGTTATCTTGTGTCTACTATATTTTTCATTCTCAATCTCTATTTTTATCATATATATTTAAAAATAAATGTATTCTTTATGGTTAAATTTTATGCAATGCGATATGGATATTACAATGGTATTTATATAATTTATTATGAGTTAATTCTTACATATATTTGATATGAATGATAAAATGGTTTAAATACATTTCTTATTGTATGAGGTGGATTCAGGATAGTTTTAACCTCTCATATTAGTCTTAAGGGAGATCATCATAGGGGAGAGGGCGATAGATCATGAAATTTGGGAGTACACATAAGTTTATAATAATTCTCTCTCTCTCTCTCTCTCTCTCTCTCTCTCTCTCTCTCTCTCTCTCTCTCTCTCTCTCTCTCTCTCTCTCTCTCTCTCTCTCTCTCTCTCTCTCTCTCTCTCTCTCTCTCTCTCTCTCTCTCTCTCTCTCTCACACACACACACACACACACACACACACACACACATTTGTTTAATTTTAATTTATTGAATTATATTTTAACTATGTATTATTTTATTTTGAATTATGTTTGATTATTATTGAGAGTAATATTTTTAGTAAATCATGTCACATTGAGTGTTTTGTGTTTAATTGTCCTTGTTTAGCTAATATCATATTACTTTTAATTTAGGTCCTAGAGATAAATAACATATCATTATTTATGACCATGTTGTTTATTATTCTCTTTATGTATTGTTTAGAAATTTTATAATCCATGTCTCTAACCATGTGTATGATTTGTGTCCTTGAAAACCTATTTTCATAGTCACATGAGCTTATCTTGTTCTACTTATATCATCATTATGAATTTATGAGTATATATTACATGAATCTTATGGTCTTGGTAGGGTCACTAATGGATTTAACATACTATCCAACCATGTGGGTGGGACATTTGTATGTTAATGTGACTATTTTAACCACTTTTAACCTTGGTATGGTCATATTAATTCTTGAAGTCTTAAGTGGGTCAATAATAATTTGATGTTTTGAACAAAATTCAAAAAAAGGATATGATTAGGTTTTTAATTGACATGAAACTCCATGATAAACACTTGAGTTAGAGGAATTGAATGAGGAAATGAAACTCAAATTAAAACCTTATATGGAGTCTTTGTGGTTGTTTTATCAAGCCCATTTTATATGGTTAACCACTAATAATAATGCATGCTAATATGGTAGTATAAGGTAGAGTAAAATTATGAATTTGTTGATAGAAAAAATTAGGGGTTTTTAATGATAAAATGGGATTAAAATATAAAAATAAATATAAACAATGAAATAGAGATCGAAGGAGGATAAAAGGTGCAAATGGAAACTTTTGGGAACAATGCAAATTTGAAGGAAATATTGTGAACTCAATCCTAGGAAAGTAATAAGAACTTAAAATAGTATGAATATGTTCTATCTTTGGAAATAATTATTTTTGTCTTGTTAAATTAGTTTATAAAATGTTTAAAATTATTTATGTCCTAAAGACTGCATAAAATCTATGTTGTTCATAATTTTTTGTATTAAGTATTTGTTAATATTTATGTGAGTCATAATAGCTACTTAGTTGTTGTCTGTTTTCCATTTAGTGAGTTAATCAATTTAGGAGGTATTTATTTACAATTTATGGATGTCAAATGATGTAGATATCACTTGTGGTAAATTAGGTTTAATCTAAAGATCCCTAATGGCTATACTAACCATAACATGATAATAGGTAACTTGAATTTTCCTAAGTTTTTGACTAAATGAATGATCACTATGACTATAGCATGATGTTGAGAAACAAGTATGGTATGTCTATTTAAAACCCTAAGCAACTGTAATATGATTTATATTATTTTTTCCTTTAATAGATGGATTTATTTAAAATTATCTATCCTACAATAACTATTTCAATAAAACTTGTTTGAAATAATGTCTTTTATCGATACAACCTTAGCACAAGTGGTTTTTATTATTTTAAATATATTTCATACACACACACACACACACACACACACACACAAATATATATATATATATATATATATATATATATATATATATATATATGTATACACACACACACACACACATACACACACACACACACACACACACACACACACACACACACATATATATAACTATAAACTTGTCTTAACATAAAAATCCACATACATACTTGTTGAGATGTGATATAGATTCTATAAGGTTGTAAAAACTAGTTGGTTTAGAGTGGTTGGATTTGTTACACGAGATATATGGCAATGGGAGTTATTTGATACTCCATTATTAGTTTTGGTAGGAGGAGATGGCGCAGGGTGGTAGCACAGGTAGATTTGACCATGGATGTGATTACTCACATAGTGACTATAGTTCAAGTTCACTAGCTAGAGATATAACTAGCAAGAGTATGAGGATATCTATAAGGATTACAATATATGAATTAAAAATTAGAGAGGACACTCTGAGAAGTTACAATTATATCCTCTTGATGGAGTGTGGTTCCTTGTCCATCACTCAAGGATGATGGTTAACTATAAATATGACTGTGTGTGTGTATTTATGATGTATACATTTATATCAAAAATGTATATATATCATTATTATTTTATACATGGGTTTGTACTTAAGGTAATAGATTATAGTACATACTATGGTTGTAATATCATGCTATGAGAAAATTTCGTTATGTGATGTATGTTTTATTCTTTTATATAAAATGAGAGAAAAATGAATGACCAAAAATAATAAAGAATAAATTTTGAAAAATGACATCTTAATTAGTTATAAAAATCAATAAACAAAATATGTGAATAATTAAAATGAATAAATGAAGGTAAAATAGACCAAATTTGAGTAAGATGGAAATCCTAAGGTAAAACCTAAGATATGTAATACATTATGACCATAAAGGCATGAATCACATCAATATGAAAGATAAATCAGAACATAAGATGCGATAATTTTTAAAAAAAGAGATATCTAATGTAATAAAATGCAAAATTTATTTAAACATTGATATGAAACAACTATGTCTAAAGTATCATCTAATGTAGGATAAGTGTAAAATCATTTTAAACAATGGGGAAAACAAATGTGAATATATATACATCTAATGTTAGATGAAGGAACATTGAAATAAAATGAGGATGTGTGAAATGGAAGAAAACACTATAGTGAGTGAAAACTCAAGATCATTGCTTGTGCTAAATCAATGTGTGGGAAAGTAGAACAATTTAGAGACATAATTTGGGTTTTGCAACTCTAATAGGATATAAACTAGTAGAATAATTTAGATTGATAAATATGGAACTCAATTAAACATATGGATGTAAAATAGTGAAATTAATTACAATGATTTGATAAGTGAAATATGTTTAAAATAGTAAATACAATAAAGGGATGAGTACTTATCTTTCCTAGTTGATTATTTATGTAATGGATTGAGTTGACCCTAATTACCCTTAGTTGAGGATTGACTGCTACCTATGTATTTAATACTTATAAGATGTAAATCAAGTCACATGTAGTTCTACAACCTAATTTTATTGTGAAATTGTTCTCATTCACTATATGTATGCAACTAACTATTTAGCTTTGATATTTGACAATGATTGCTTTGACTTTGATTTAGTATGATTCAAACTTGGCTTATGATTATTATTAATGATATATTTGAAGCTAGAAACAATAGGAAAGATTTTATCAATGTGCAATAGTGTATAGATGTGCACCAAATAAGTGGTAAGTCCCCTATTAAAGGAGACTTTGATTTATTTATATATGAGTCCAATTGAGTAATTTATATTGCCATCACCATGCTAGTCATATGGACTAGCCCTAAGGAAAGGTTTTATTTTAAAAATTATATATTTATTTGAGAGGGTAAATTATGACTAGATCATGTCAGTATTAGTTAGCAATAATAACCAAAACTAACCTATGTATAAGTAGACTAAAAAGAAGGTCTAAATATGTTTGTTTAGGATATTAAGTAGATTTAAAATAGACAAGGTTT
>JARHVA010007626.1:617500-639482 GCA_037957365.1 Torreya grandis | reverse complement strand
AGGCATCTTTGGTCACTTCATCAATTTCTATTAGAATGATTTCCTATCCTTCCCCATCACCATCAAACATCATGTGTATAGTATTTTTCCCCCTATTATAGAATATGGTTGTAGGTAGGGATTCCTATGCCTTGGGTGGTGTATAACAAAAAGGAGTGGGATATCCATGGCATCATCAAGGCCCATGCAAGGAAGTTCAATCCTAACTCAAGATTAATTATGGCCATGACCCTAAGGAATATGACAAGGTCCCACCTCAACCCCACAAATGACAAGGAGGTTCTCACCCAACTCAAGGTCAAAAAGAAGAAAAAGGGGAAGTGGGTTCAGTCTGGGATATCATCCTAAATTGGGCCCTAGCTCTTCTACATTAGCATAGGATAGGAAGTATGTTCAAGTGACTCCCTATGGAATTTCAAGGAGGATATTATGAGGGGTCATATCCCCTTATCCTCCATAAGTTTCTCCTCCACAAGATTCTCCTCCCAATCCTTTTGTTCCACTTCCACCACCTCTTATGGTTATAGTTGCTTAACTAGAATCTATACAATCACTAGGGTTTGATATTAGTATTACTCTAGAGGCAATCCCAAAGAATGAATAGTATATAGTAGATATGGATATCCCTTTGCCTACTATTATAGTCCCTCAACAACCTAATGGATCACCCCCTAGTTTCTCAATCCTCTAGTGTCCCACTTAGCTGGTGCCTCCCCTCTTTCTTAGTTCACCCACTTCACAATTCACCCAAGTGCCTTTGAGTTAAGATATACTCCTAACATCCTAATTTATTTCCACCTAAGCCATTTTAAATATAGGGATCTTGATAGTGCCTCTATTGGTTCTTCCATCAGTTTAGACACCTCTAGTTGTTCCTTCTTTAGTAGCTCTAGTTATGCCCCAAATAATAATTACACCTATGTGCATAGATCAATTTCCCTCAACCATCTCAAAAATTCCCACATTAATTAAAAAAACTCTTTAGACACCCCCCTTGACACTGTAACTCCTTTCACTATAATATCAAAGTTGATCTAGGTAAGAGGCCTAAGAAGAAGCAAAAGTTAATTCTTAATCTTCAACCCCCTATTTTTACCTATATCATTCCCATGCCTCCATTTTAAATTATCCAAAGTGATTAAGTATTTGTATTTAACCATTCAATTTCCCTCCTTCCTGCTAAATTCCTCTCTCTCTCTAGCATCATTACCTTGTAGGTCAATTTGACGTAGAGCCAGGGTTAGCCTCAGATGTTCCCATGAGATTACCATTTTTATCCTACCTATTTACACCTCCATACCTCCCCCCTCATACATTAATCTCATCCTTTATTCCCTCTACTTCATCCATTCCTCCTCTACCTAGGATTTTGCCCTATCACCTCTATCTCTACCACCCCACCAATACCCTCTTCTACCTTAGGAGTCACCATGGTGTTTCAGGCACATAAGATGATAGTGTAAGGAGATAAAAAAGTGTAGTGGGAGTTTTATAGGACCTTAGGGAACATAAGGAGGATCATAACATAAAAATTCATTCAAGGAAGAGACTCCTTATTTTATAAAAACTCATTATGACCTCCTCTCCCTAACCAAAGTGAGAATATCTACAAGAGAAGAGAGAGTGGTTGAGAATCTAGTCTTTGTGTTCTAGGACATGTATGACATGTCTGAGAAACTCATGGAAGACATGAGAGAGAAGGTCCAAGTGCTTGAGACATATGTTAATAGCCACCCGTTTCTTATGGAATTGATCATATGAGTCAAGGAAGCCTTCATACAACTCTTTTCATCTCTTGACAAGGTGGTTTAAGTATTAACCAAAATTAGGGAACATCTCTAGTGAGCCTAGGCATACTTAGAATGAATATATCTTGTAGATATAAATTGAAAAAAAAATACCATGGTTATCCATAAGGGAATGTTCCTATAGATGAAATTCATGCCTACCTTAGACTTGAGCCTATATCAAACCTATGATGGGAAGATGAGGGCTTAAATTGAAGAATGGTAGGCTTTGGCATAGACAGTTTTGGGACCTATAAAAGAGAGAAGGGTAAATGATGTTGACCTACTTCAGGGAGGTAAACATCACTAATGTTATTCCACCATAATTGAACCCTACTAGATAGAAGTGAGTTTAAATTTCACTTGGGTCACTTTGACCAAGTCATGAAGAGAAAAGTGGAAAAGGCCACCAAATATATAACTAAGGTAGTTTTATAACTCTCAACTCAATCTAATACAAGCATCAACAAGTACTTATAAATGAAAAGTGTCCCTAGAGGATACATTCCAAGTGCATCAATGATTATTGACCTAATAAAATGTGATATTTTAAGAGCTACTTATGAACCTGGCTAAGCTAGATTGAGAGTTTGACTTGGTGGCAACTGCACTAGCAGCCAAAGAGGCATAAGCTAATAAATTAGGAGGTAGTTCTTCACCAACTCATTAGTATATCAATGAAGTGGGCCCCAATGGGGAATCTTTGGGAGAATGGAAAATCTTTGGTTTATTTTTAATCTTGGTAGTTGTAACAAACTTGAGTGTCTATCATAACCAAGGATGGGAATATTATGTTACTTGGAGGCAAGCCCTATCCTTATGTATATTTTAAATTACATTCTCTTTGAATGGTAATTAATTTGTGTATAGAAAATTTGTTAAAACTCTAATAGAATACTTTTAATTCTCTTAACATGGTTCTCTTCTCGTAGCAATTAGTCCATCATTTCTATGTTCTAAGTGAATTCTTTTGCAAGAGAAGTGATTATGTGCTTATGTTATATATATGAATATGGTATTTATATTGTGTATTTTCTAGTCTAAACCTATGTATCTTATTTTTAATCTTTTCATGAATAATTCATGTTTTATATACTTTAAGCTATAGAGTGTTTCAAATTCTTTATGTGTCCATTATTGTAAATTATTTTGAGTATTTACATTCTGTGGAAGACCTGTAAGTAAAATATTCATATCAGTTGTCCCTTTATAATTTTTATATTAGCTAGCTAAAGTTTGTGCAAATGTTGAACTAAGCATATAGTGGTATAACTATGACTTGGTAACTGAATTAGAAACACCCCTTTTCTACCTTACCTTGCTCTCCTTTTTATGTTTAAATATAAGAAGTAAAACATTATCCCATGTTTTAAAAATTAGTAAATCTTGGATTAACATCAATATTGAGTAAGGGTTTCTTCACTTGGTAATGAATTCTAAGTTGAAGCACACATACATTAAACCTCTAGTGGTAATAATTATTGATCTCTAAGTATAATAAGGTTAAAACTACTCGATCTTCAAAATAAACTAGAATTAGTCCTAAAGTTAACAAGGGGGATATATTTATCTCATGTATTATCTCTCACTTTCAACCTATGAAACACTGAATCTCATGAGTGCCTTCAGATGCCAGGATCTTAGGCATGATAGCACCACTGAGATAACACCGCCTTGATAAACCTCCTCAAATTCACCCAATATCTTAGTTCCTCCAAATTAAGTACTTTATTTAGTCATCCATTCATCCTCTTCATCTATTTTTTGTCTCACCAAATGAATATGTTTCCTCGGTATTTGTCTTGGACACCCATTCTTCTTCAAATACCCATCTTTTATCTTCTGCACTATCATAAATTTGAACAGGGTTTGATCTTTGTGCACCCTTTATTCTATCCACCCTTTCCCTAAAAACTTCTTCCTATTTCCATTCTAATTCCACATTTTGGGGTGAGATTGGAGGAGTCTTGGGTTTCCTTTTATAAGTAATTGGTGGTTCAGTAGTAGCAGGGGTTGGCCCAATAGAATATGGAGTGGGAGATGAAGGGACTCTAGTAGTGGTAGGTGATAATAAAATGGGGGGAATAATGACCACTAGAGTAATTATGGGAGGTGAAGATGGTTACCCCATGAGATTGGGGCACTATCATTGGTGGTGGTGTCAAAATAGGTGATGACCTAGGATGATAAATAATAGAAACATGAGATAATAAATCATGAAGACTTACTTGATTTGTTATAGTTAATGGAGGTAGTGGTAACTTACAAAATATCCCATCCATTATAATAAGAGTTACATGTCTTTCCATAATAGTTATATGTTAAGGAGAAACATCAGTATCTAAATGTGTTAGGGTAGTCTTAACTATATCTTCAACATTTACTTCCCCACATAGACCAATTTGTTCTTATATGTCTACTTATATGTGAAGAGGAGGTCCATGAATAAGTTTATAATTTTTTTTGATCGAATTGTCATCTTCCTTAGTAATTATGGGATCATATTAGATCCTTTATACTATGATCATTAACATTTTTTACACTGTGTATCTTGATAGAAAACCTCAATATCATCTTATAAATTCAAGAACACATTATCATGATTATAGGATTGGTGACCATTATTTATTTTCACCTTTCCTCTCATAACTCTTGATATGTTTCCCAACACTCTTCTTCGGATCCTAATGCCTAAATGGTGATAATTTAAATCCATAATGCATCCTTATTATTCCAACATACTATAATTTCTCCCATATTATATATTGCACTAAACCAATGTTGAGAGAATTTGTTTAGATAGTGCTTGTTTATCCCTTTCATAACTCAACATCAACACTATCAGCTAATTGAGCAACAATTTCTTGCTCAGTGAATTTTTCAAACATAATTTAGGGTAAGTACAAAGGATATGCCTTGGTACCTATTATCACTCTAAATTTCACCCTTGAGAAATTTTTTCAAGCCTTCTCACTTAGGTGATAACATGGAGAAAACCTATAGGCTATGGGTGGCCTAATCAATGAGATGAATTTCTAGATAAGGCTAGCTCCCTTAATGCTTCACCTTGAAAATACAAATAAGCCTATTGATTGCTAGGTAAAATGTTAAAAAATGACAAAAATAAGTAAATGAGAGGTGATGCACCAACATTAACACCATTTAATTGCATATACTACACTAATAACATGAACAAATACTGAAACTTATCATACTAACTCAATATGAGCCTCTAATCATCAATATTTTAGTATGAAAGTGTAAATCAAAACAATATCTAAGAGGGGATGATAAAGAGGTCTCATAAGAGACAGTAATGAAGAAATATCCATAATTAGACAATGCATGACCATATAATACACTCCATATGACTTATTGAGATGAATATAACCTAAAAATAGGTAATGAGATAATACAAATGAAAGAGAGATATGACACTATTACTAACATTCATCAACTAGTTATGAAATATACACTAATTACAACATTAATAAGTCTTTAAATCAGTTTTTAATAATATCAAATTAAATTACAATTGTTTACATGAGTAAGGATTTAGCATACTCAGATTAAGGATTCTTTTCAATTCCAAAATTAGGAGAGAGAGAGAGAGAGAGAGAGAGAGAGAGAGAGAGAGAGAGAGAGAGAGAGAGAGAGAGAGAGAGAGTGAGAGAGAGAGAGAGATGAGAGAGAGAGAGAGAGAGAGAGAGAGAGAGAGAGAGAGAGAAGTGGTGTCAAGAACCAATGATGGATACCGAGAAATCATGTAAAAATTTAAAAAAAATATAAACTACCAATAAATATTCCTAAAATCTCTATTCAACATGTGTGTACTTAGTTTGATGATGATCTTCTCAAGGTAGTGTAGGAGTTTTGTCTTGATTGATGTGTCATCAATCCTTCTTGAGACTACCACCTTATTATATATTAGAGAGTAAAAAGTCATATCCTTATTTTGAATATATTTTTCCTTTTATTGGACACTTTTTTAATACCTATATCCCATCATCTTTCCACCTTTACTTTGCAATCTCATTCATAGCTTTCCCACTAGCTCTTTTTAAGATCTATTTCTTGTATCCCTATTTTGACACAAAGATACTAAGTTTGATTTATCCATAGAGATTATAGGAAATAAAAAGGAATATTTGAGTCCATTTACCTTATTTCAACTTCCACCATTTTTTTTTGACTCAACTCCCAATGTATACCTACTAACTCAACACCCTCCTTCCCAATTAGGCCTCTTTAAGCCTAAAGCAAACACATATACTAAAGGCCTTACAATACCATATTTTAATACTCTAAAACCATAAAAAAAAAAAATTATATAACATTATAAAAGGTTACATTACAAAGTTTCATGCAATTCCAATGGTGTAAACTCAAGTTATACAAAATTCAAGATTCTAGCCCTAGGTTGGTCTTGGCACTTGCCTGTGTAGGTTGAGAGTTAAAAAAAAAGTATGAGAATAGTTTTAAAACATTTAAAATATTTTGATACATTTTTTATGTTTTACCCATATCTCTTCAAATCCTCCAACATTAATTTTCCCTTTAACACTCTTTATACCTCTCCAACATGCCAAGTTTTCAGAATTTTGTATGCAATTTTAGGATTGTCAAGTGGGTTGTGAGTTTTATTGTCATTTTTTATCATTATATAAACATATTAAATGGTATATAATTAATAAAAAATTCATATTATATCCATACAAACCCTAATCCCAATATAAATAATGCATACTCTCTTAAATTCTTGGAAATAGACTTGTAGCTCTTTAGCACACCTATAGGTCTTCTTTGGGATTAATACTTATTAGGGTAAAATAAAGTGTATTTTATTAAATTTTTATTATTATATCCTAAAAAAATATTATCAAATCTTACTCATGTCTTTCATAATTAATTTTCTCCTCAAACCTCATATTCTTACAAGATCTTCCTCTTTTAATTAAGAATATGGACCTATGGGCCTGCAGACTTGTAGGTCTACATTCACCTTTATTTAGGGAATTTATGAAATTTTTATTCATTATATAACCCATTTATTCTTTTAATTTACCTTTCATATATATTTCAAGACCAAATTCTTCCTTGAAACATCTCAAATGTGTCTATATGCCTAGTTTTGCTTGTAAGCACTAGACCAATGATCTTAGGTCTGTGATCTACAAGTTCACTTCAAGAATGATTACAAGAAGTTTTAACATTAATTAATACTCCTTTATATTCTCATTTATCTACACTAAATTACTTAAATGTATATCTCAGGTGTACTACCTCTCAAAACCTCAAAGGTGTTTGCTCATAAGACTATCTTTTTTGCCCTTAAAGACTATAGGTTCACATTTGAACTGTGCATGCACTAAATGTATGATTGATAGTAATTTATAGGTTATTTAAATTAAATTTATCTTATTTTATATAAAAATTACCATTATTTCTTCTTGTCTAGGCTTATTACTTACCTTCTTACACATGAAACCCTATGAGAGAGTTCCAACCAACGTTGTTAATGAGCTACCACCTGCAATCATCTACTGGAGATGTTTATGGATAAAGTTAATAAAATTTATAGATGTTTTTTTTATTTTTATAGGTAACTAATATAAAATATAATTCAATGTTCCTATTGGTTTCTTAAGTAAAAAAACTCAAAAGCAACATTACTCTTTTTAGATCCAACAAGCCTAAAACCACCTACAACAAGATCCTTAATTAAAAAACCATTTAGATGACTTATATCACTTATTTTATTGTTTCAACACTCTTAAAAAATTAAAATTAACATTAATGAAATTTATGTCTCAAATATTCAAGCCAACACAATGAGTTTTCCTTTTCTATGCACTTTTTGATAACCACTTACAGGCAATTTTATGCACGGTCATTTGGTTATCATGCTTTGTTAATCTCCTTGAAATTTGACCCTATTGATACTTTTATGAAATATTATTAATATAGGGTAGGATTTATATAATTTATTAAAATTATTTCATTTCAAACACAACTTCCTCCATGCTTGAGAATGTCATAGCTTCAAAAACCATGCATGTTATCTTTAAAAATAATTAATTGCAACATTTTTTATATATTGACTACTCACACATGCCAAATGATGGAAAAATATGATTTGGGACTTTATATACCCTTTATTATCTCAAAAAATATCCATTTTCATCCATAAACTTTCAAACTTAGTGAGACAAGAAAAACCATGCATGTGGGGTTTTATGAGGGTTTAAAGGTACCTTATTTTGTTAACGATTGATCATAGATCATAACCATTAAAACTAAGAAATAATTCCTATAATTTAAATGGAATAAGGAAACATATGTACCCTAAATATAATTTGATCTAACTTTCCTTCCTCTTCATGAACTGAGCCTTTGAAAGTGACCTTCACTAGCTTGCAAGGAGTCTAATGAAGGAGATGAAATGTTTTTATCTTATTTAGACCTTAAAATCCTTAAAAAATAATTTTTTTAACCTAAAAACACTATAAGGACCTAAAACCATCCATTTTTTACCTAAACTTCCCATCTCCATGCTCAAAACTTGATTTATAATCCCTTGGTAAGTGTATTACTATGTTATATTTCACTTTTTTGGCCTTTAGAAGATCCCACCACTTAGTGTACATTGAAACTAACCTTTATCAACTTTTACAAGGAAAAAAACACCTTTTTATAGCTTGGATACATATTATAGACATCAAAATTCACTTGATCATTCTAATTTGCATAGGCAACAATTACCTTTATTTTTCCAAAACTACCTTAATCCTTGCTAAAACATAAAATGACAATGTTTCCATATTACCATATCTTGTCCCTAGAATCTCTCATCCACGATAGGACATCATGTCAACATGTGAGGTTAACATATCAATAATCTCACCATGGATCAACATGCCTTAACCTTTTCAAAGTGACCTCAAACTCTACTAAGATACCTTAATTTCTCCAAACATCTAAACAAGACCTTCATAAAGGGAATTGATGATAAGAATAGTATTTTGGCTCATTCTCCTAGACCTTGTAATAGGCATTAAGATGACCAAATACTTGACAAGACACCTTCCTATAACATGGCATGACCTATATGCTAAGACAAAACTATCAAAAGGCCAACAAAAAATTTAAAGAAGGTTTTACATCAAAGTTTTTAATTGTACTTACTCATGGTGGCTAATTTTGGCTAACAATACTTTCTACCCTGATTATAGTACACTCAAGATAAAATTAGTAGTCACCCATTTTTTAAATATTCTTCTTTATTTTATATGATAGTTTGGGCATTTTAGACTCATATATGGTTTGGTATACCATAAGGTAAAAATTATTTTTTAACCTTTTCATTTATTTTTTAAACCTATGCACATGAAGGATATCAAATTCATCATAAATCATATTTTTCAAGTAGTATATATATGGTTTAATTCACTATTGTAGTGACATCATCTACCAAATAAGACATAATATAGAATTTGCCATATGGTAATCATCCTATATTTTTGATTTTTAGAATCAAATTGGAGGTAATTATCTCTCCCAATTCTATGATTGTGTTGGAGGTTAGGATAATATCCAATGATGGGACCCATATATTATTGACATAATAAATGGTTGAGAAACCATATAATTTGTTTAGTAGTGCCATGGTAATTTTTATCCCTAGTCTAAATACAATAATGGGGATAGTATAAGTAGGGCCCTGAATTGCAAAGTTTCTTGGGTTACCATCCCATTCTTATTACTTATTGTGGACATTGTTTATAAGGAACCATGAATTTTACATATCTTGCTTATAGGACATTTTTGGTTGAGGGAGCTTGTAGTATATTTGAAAATCATTACCACTTATGTATGCTATTGGAGGCTTGTTAAGTCTAAAATGTAATATTTTCCTAGACATTTTCCCATTCATAAATAAATCAAATAATAGGTTAATGTAGGGAATTATTTATGTTTTGGATGTAGTGTTATGTAGATCAACTAATTTTATTGCCAATAATTTGTCCTTATACCTTTGTTTGAAAATTAAAATATCATCCTCATCCTTGTGTGCCTTGACTACATTTAACTCATCCCAAATAGTAGATTAATGTTTGAAATTATGGTTGAGAGCTATTAAATAAAAAGATGTGCCGGTGTACTCAATTAGTCCTACAATTAGATATACATAAGGAATTAGAGTGGGAGATGAAGAGGCCATTAAAACATTGGGTGAAAAATACATGTTCTGTGAAGGGTATGTAATCTCTTGGTTCGAATATAGTTATGAATTTGTAATATATACTTGATAAATATAAGGCACTGTGATTAGACTAAAAATGGTAACCTAAATATATTACTTTGGATACGTTTTCCTTTATAATTAAATCTATTAATTCACCAATTCATGTGAATTAATGGAAATAATGGATTTCACTCCATTCCATATCTATTTTTCATTTGAATTTCATAACACTAATTTCCATGGATTATTTTACCATGTGGCTTTTTATACCTTCTA
This sequence comes from Torreya grandis, assembly GCA_037957365.1. Taxonomy (NCBI): domain Eukaryota; kingdom Viridiplantae; phylum Streptophyta; class Pinopsida; order Cupressales; family Taxaceae; genus Torreya; species Torreya grandis. Next base: position 629,174 of record JARHVA010007626.1, on the reverse strand, counting down.
CTAGGTGCCTAGTTATCATAATGTGATAGATGTCTCTTTTTTGTGATTTTAGTATTGGCATTGATGTCTTTGTTGCCTACTTATGTGACTGAGGGACACATGTACACATATTACTATTCCACTCATAATTGAGTCATGAGATATTGTACTTTGTTATTTTTAGCCATGGGTTAGCAAGATGATGACACATGGATGATTCATTGCTCCAATTTCTCAAGATATACATATGAGGGATACTACTGACATCACCTTCAAGTGAGTAGGATGATGACACATAGATAGATCTTGATACTCTACTTTCTTGGGATATCTATATGAGGGACTTCACTTATTTCACCTCTAGGTGAGAGGGATGATGACACATGGGTGGGTCTCACTACTCTACTTTCCCAATATATTTATATGAATAACTTGTTGATCTCACCTCTAGGTTAGTGGGATGGTGAAACCTTGCAAGATCTTGACAATCTACTTGCTTGAGTGACTTATGTTCTTCACTTAGGCCCTAGGTTAGTAAAATGATGTTGCATGGAAAAAGTAGATGAGGGTGAAAGTGTTTTGGGGGAAAATTTAATCATGAAATAACCTATTCAAGACACAATATAGGTAAATAACCAAATAAAATCATAACACATCATCTTAGTTATCCATTCAATCACAAATTAAACATGTACATAAGTACTAAGTTAAAGGAAAATCAAAGGAAAAAAGTGAATTGTATAATATGGATTATGCATAGCTTCAACTCTCCTATAACTTTGAGACATTATACAAAATTTGAAATTACCTTAATTTTATGATTTTAAATTTCCACATCATACTTCATAGACTTCTAGTTCACAAGATCTAGATATCCAATCAATAGTGGGTCCCTATTTGTATTTTAAAATGGGGTGTGTGTGTTAAGGCACAACACATAGGAATAATCTTAGGATTTGTTCATATAAGTAGATTAATATTTATTTAATTTCCTACCATAAACAAAATGTGAAACATATGGGTTGACCTAAAGGATGTTTTTGAATTTTAAAAATAGTTTTTTGAGGAAATCATGACACTATTAGAATTGGTAAACACTAGCAGTAAATGGAAGCATCCAACCAATTTGACACTATCTAGGAAAGAAGAAACACTAATATAGAATATGGTGATGAACTTATTAGGATGATAGATAATTAAGGTACAAAATAATTAGACCATATATATTAATGATGGCAAATCAGGTTGGCCAAGTTGATAGATGGGCAAATGGATAGGGAAAAGGGTGTGCAAGAGTCATATACATATGCACAAGTCATATATGTTAGAGATAGATAAAAACTGATATTTTCAAGTGTTTAATAATAAACTTATGTTTCAATAAGGCCATGGAATGTGTTTCACTTATTTAAATAATTAAATCATGGACATATAATCCTAATCAAAGAAGAGATAAAAAAATGGGATGCAAGGAGTTTAGTAGCTATCGTGAGAGTATTACCAAGGTTTACTACCATATTTGTTCATCAGTTAGAAATATGGCTTGATTTTTCTCAGTCATTTTTTTTTATTTATATGCCATTTCATGATATACAATGAGATATCATAATCGATGATAATTCTACATCAAATTAGGAATCATTCATTTATAATCCCTGGCATATAGAGTAGGAGAATATTCCATATGATAATGAAAATGAAATTGATAATTAATATAAATATGTTCACATTATTATTAAAAACCAAGTAGAACATGATTGAGAAATAATATATAGGTTGTTTCATGAGAAACTTACAGAAGTAACTAAAATAAATATATTGAGAAAAAGACATCTTAATAGATAAGTGCCATGGAATAATGAATATTAGGAGAATAATATAAATCATTAGCAATAAATTTCATAATCATGATGAAATATAAGGGGTTACTTAGTATAAATGATACAACATCAAATATTCAATATGGAACCTTAGGTGATAAACAAAAATAAGTGTTTGATATAATCGACACATTAATCATCAAAGTCAAAATGTCTTACCATTATGCTTGATAATTAAGGGAACAAAAAGAACAATAAAATCATATATAATTGGAAATATTTGTGAATATATTCAATATTAATCTTCACCATAATGTTTCCCATGCTATTACTTGCACTATTTGTGTTCTAACATTTAATATTGATACATAAACTATCCATTCATCAGTGTGAATCCCAATCATGATTTTTTTCAAATTATAAGGAACAACACCCACATGTTTCCAAGAAGAGATTAAACACATAAAAGACATATTTATTGATAAAATGATATTTATTAGAGAAACATTTTTTCAAAACATAAACTCATGAATTTGTCAAGTGTTTTCAAAAAAATGCAAACATGAGTTTTGGAGGTATGTCAATAATTTTGGTAGGATATTTGGAGTAGTTTCCTCCTGTAAGTGATAAACCATCATATAGTAGTAATAGACGTGAAAACATATTATGGGAAGAATTAAAAATAATTATTACTTGTGATAAGGTATTTATAAAAGTGAGATAAAGTGATGACCTTTTGGCAAAAAAAATTATCATTTTTGTTTTTGTTTATTTTACTAACTTTCCCAACATGTAGTGACATGATTTTTGTAACATTAGATAAATCACCATTGGAGAGGTGATTTTCCTTTGTGTTTGAGAGGTGTTTTCCTAAAACCATGCACCCACTAAATTAGAATAACTAGTTTATTGTAATAATGGGAACATCTACAAGGTTGCAAGACCCTTGCTCTCCTTAGGATGGACCTCTAGAGAAGGCTAAATTCCTTCTAATCTAAATGCACTTGATTTAGGATCAACATGCAGGACTAAAATAGATGAAAGGAAATTTATAGCTAATACTAAATATAAAAAATCTTTAAGGAAAAAAGGGTGAAGGAATGATGAAATGGAAATAATGGTGATGCACCAAGACTAGACAAAGTAACTCTACAGGCCTTAAAGAACACACTACATATCTCAGAAGATGAGATATTATCACATATACTCAAAAATGAACACTTCAATTAGATAAGTGATTTTCATGGGGGTGTAGGACACAATATATCAATAAGAGGGATGATAAATGGTCCACATATAGTGCCTGTATAGACTTATGTGCACACAACATGTAACCTATAAAAAAGAGTTAGGTTATGCAAAAAGGTGTGAAATAATGGACATAAATGAGAGGAATGAAGATTATCTATATAAAAATATCAAAAAACCAAATAAATACACATATAATTCAAGAAAATAAAGGGAAGTAAACTCAAATCTCATAAAAATATAAGGCTTAGGTATTAAAGAGGCTCTTGGAGGGTAGATTTTGGCAGCATTATTGTGCCTAGAAGTGTTGACCATTTTACAATGCAAGACCTGATATTTTATAGGCAACAAGATTCTCATAGGTCATTAATTATAATAGAGAATGTTGTTGAGGGAATTAGATGGACGTACAAAATTGAGACACATAATCTCTCTATAATCAAAAATGGATGGCCAAATTAATTAGAGATCCTAATTGTGTCCTTGATATATGGTGGTGTTTGTCTCAATCCTACATTTTTTGCTTATTCTCTTTCTCTCATTGGTTATGCATTAATCAATATTTAATCATTTAATGACCAAAACTCAATATTCAAGCTTTTGTGTGAAGGAATGATGTTGTGGATCTCTTTGGAATGTTTGACTTCGAATATCTTTCTTAATTCTACTATTTTTACTTTCAATTTTGTATTCTATATATTTTCATGCCATTCCCATCATTAAGAAACTTCTTTGTCTTACATTTCATAATGATGATATCAACATGCATGCCATGCCTTTGGTGGGTTCCACTACTTAATCCTACATTAAATTTTCCCATCTATTCAATTATATCTTGGGGGAATCAATATACACTTAATTCTATAAATCATATTAAGAGCATAGTCAAATCATGGCTTTTGATGGTTTTGACGACTAGATAGGCCATAAAATTTAGGCTCATGCCTTATAGGCTACACAACCAATATGTCCTTAGTGCTATCAAGTCCCTACCACATGGCTACTCCTCACTCCTTCAATGACTTAGTCACCACTTCCCCTATTTATTGTCCATAACTTATGTACTCAAGGCCTACCACCTCCACATGGCTCTTTATTGCTCATTAAAATGTTTATTTGAGACTTCAAATGGGTGTTTACTATTTTCTTGTGATGAAGTGTTATTTTTCCATGCAGAAACATCTTGATAATTCACTACTTAGACACACATCTATATTTTTACAAACCACCATAGGGATTTAGAGTAACAAGATTTCACTGGATGGAAATAAATTATTAACCCACACTTTGACAAACTACTCAATTTTAATGGACCACCCTAGGGCTTCGAAGCAACAATATTTTTCCATGTGGCATCATCCCACTAATCTGGTTACCTAGTATATTCAACATTGTATAGAAATATTTAGGATGCTAAGTCATTAAGATCATGACACATGGAAGCATCCTATTAACCCACTTACTTTAGCACTTGATAACATCATTTTCCCTTGGAATCTTTGAATAAAAATGAATAAGTATTTGAAATATTTTTGAATAGGTCCAAGATTATTGGGAGAGTGATGCATGGTATCAAGGAAATTTTTTAAAGAATTGACTAAGTGTCAAGATGCTTTGAAAAGGGATAGACTCATTGGGACCTATGAATGACTATTACGTAGTGTCAAGATGCTTAAAATAGAGTCCTAACATAATGAAAACCCAATAACCCATCAAGACATCACCTGGGTCCTATCAATTTTAACATAGTTCTCCCAAAATTGTTACCATAAAAAATCCCGAAATAGACTAAGTTTCAAAGTTATTCTGGTTTTTCGACTCTTATAAGCCCTTGAAAGCACTCTATGTTCATTTGGATGGCTGATAATAAGGTCAGGAAGGTTATATGAAGGTTGGGATATCTATAAGAAGGTTAGGATCTTTTTTGCAAAAGGGTTGAAGACCATTCTTCCTTTAAATTTTGATAAGTAAAAGAATTATCCATTTTCCATGGATTTTGACTGAAATTTGGAAACCTTGTATGCTTTTACCTAAAGCTCAAAGCTTGGAAAGAATGATACTCTTCTATGGTGACCAAAAATGGTCAACAATAGGGGATTATTTTTAATAGGATATGGGTTTTTTGTGTACTTTTGGTTGGAAAAGACAAAACTGAAATAAAAATAGGAAATGGAGAAAGATAAAAATGGAAGAATAGTGGAGGTGAATTGAGGTGAAGGTGAGAAACCCATGATAGAATAAACATAGAAAATCCTTTGGATAATTTGGATTTAAATTAAATAGATGTAAATTATTGATATAACATTAAAATATAAGTAATAAAAATAAGTGTAATGGGGAAAACATACATGCATGGAAGTACAAAGTATCTTCAAAGATCTGATTGGGTTCACCTAGTACAAAGCCCCTTTATAGGGGTTTCAACACAAAGTTTGTAAACACCATGAGTTGCACACAACCATGAAAAGCTCATAATTATAATGGGTTATATATCTAAAAAAAATTAAATTACATGAGTATATATAATTAAAAATCAAAATAATGATCTCACCCATTTACTTCTATTCCATTAATCAAATTTGGAAGAACACATTAAACACATATAATTGCAACTAACATTTCGTGAAGAGTTGAAAGAAAGAATAACCCACTGATAATTAAGAATTATCTCTTTTTACATGTTTTTTACTCATTAAGGAAGTTGAAAATACATCATTTGCACTAAATTAACTTAGAGTTTATAACTAGATTTTGCCCATTTTTATTTTATTATTTGGGCCTTTTAAAAAATTAAATGCAATAATGACTTTGAATTTAAAAATAATAATTAATTATATAAAGAATAAATTTAATCAATGACTCCAAATACATAGTTTTATTTTAGCACTCTTCAAATAATAATCAAGAATTATCTATTTTTACATGTTTTTCAATCATAATGGAAATTGAAAATACATCCTTTGCACTAATTTAACTTAGAGTTTATAACTAGATTTTGCCCATTTTTTATTTTATTATCTAGGCCTTTTACAAAATTAAATACAATTATGAATTTGTATTTAAAAATAATAATTAATTATATAAATAATAAATGTAATCAGTGACTCCAAATACATAGTTTGATTTTAATACTCTTCGAATAGACATCAAATCCACTTGACATTGTTTCTTGATGTTCCTCCTTGGCATTCTTTCTTGGTGCTCTTCCTTAGCACTCATTCTTGGTGCTCTTCCTTGGTGTCTTTCTTAGAACTCTTTCTTGGCACTATTTTTTATGCTCTTTTATGACTTTGAATAAAAATAATTAATATGATTTAAAACTATTGAGTCATCTAATTTTTTGATCGAACCCACAAACGTTATCTTTGAAATATGTTCCATAAAAAATTTCCTATATCCTTGTCATATACATTGGGTTGTAGAGTCAATTAGAAAAATCAAAATAAATGTAAATTAGAGGTAGTGAAATTTTGATGACAAAATTTCACTAAAATAACTTACTCTGATTGTAGGACTACATTCCCTATCAAAATGTACAGTAACTCCTTATTCTTTGGTGACCAATGACTTATCCAGCATTTGGATCCATTTAAATGGTGTACCACACACTAGCATGTCTCAATCTATAAAAATTATAGCCAGTTCAAATCTCCCAATTGCATGGGAAATGCACACACATTATTGGGCCAAATAATTATCTTGAAAACTTTGTTTATTTTCTTGCTTTCCTAATTGCTTGATAAATTATTTCAAAATATACTCTTTTTAAATGTTATCTTTGATTGTCAAGTAATACTTACTAATTATTCTCACTGCAAATGATTTTAAACATTTCAAATAAGAGATAAAATATACTATGGATGGATACCTCAAAATAGTGTTAAAAACAATCAGAACATTGATTTTGAGGCATAGAGTTGAGAGTGTGAGTATTTTGAGATGCTTTGAAGGATATACAAAGAAAAATTTCTTTTGCATTTTTGAAAAAAGGTTCACTTTTTTTAATACCTTTGGAAGAAACATTATTTTGAATGGATCTTCTCATAAAGTTTAGAACCTCTTCAAGCTCTCCAACACTACCAAGAATGTGAACCATGTATGCATAATAAGCTTCTTTATGTGGAATCAAATATTTTGGTTTTTAGTTGTATGGGTTGCTTCCTAAAGGATGAATCAGGACTAAATACCTTGATATTCCCAATAATCATTGTGATTAAAATCATCCCACTCATTTATACACCCCATAGTTTAACTTTCCATTTCCTTTTACATAAATTTCCTGCACACTATTATTCATATTCCAAGTTAGTGTTTATTTACTCTTGGCTATTAATGAACCATAAAATATAAGATTGTCACAATATGGTATGTTAAAATCAGGTCATGGCTTCTAATGACTTCACATATATTTTTTGGATGTTTTCCCCATTAAAATTCTAATCAAGTTTTGGTAACTACTAACAATAAAGGCTTGAGTGTAACCAACATTTGAAAATGTTCTGTCGGTTGTCCATGGTCGAATTTTATCGACCAAAAAAATTATGTTGAAACATGCATATTTTTGACCAATTTCAATATCAGGACTACCCACTCATAACTATGTTGACCTAACCACTTTGTTTGTGTGCGTGTTTTAAAACCCAGTAGTCTTTTATTTTATTTATCAACTTCTAAGTTGACACAAACAAGAATTTTTGGTCATTTTGTGCTCAAGGAGTCATGGGGAACATTTGTGTGTGTTGTTTAAGATTCACCATAATAGTGTATCCAATAATATTTAAGGTAAACTTTGACTAGATTGTCCAAAAAAATATCCAATTACATATTAATTTTTTGAAGAATAAAAATGAAATGGTAGAAATTTAGAAGGTACTGAAACAAAAACATGATTACTAAAAAAATTCATAACCATTTTTTATGTCTTATTCATTTTCACATTGCCTAAGGAGATGCACGTAACAATTATGGAATTTAGATTTACATTATACAATTTATTTTTCCTAAAACTATGCAAGTATTTTTTTTTAAATCCAATTTTTTGAATATCTTATATTAATTACATTATATGACACCACATCTCATTGAGGCATTTTTTAAAACAATTTACATTCCTTTTATGAGATTCCACATTTTTCATAAACGTCCACTAGGGTAGTTCCACTTTGATGAACCTCCCCATCCAACATCAACAATATATAATAAAATTCAGTTAGGAATAAACTTGGTGTGTTATAAGGATAACTGCCTTTTTATAAATCACTCTCATTATGCAACCCTTAAATAAGTTAGTGGTAGTTTGAGCATCAATAATACTAGTGATTCACTATAGCATAAAATCCATTAAACATCAATTCTAATCATCATTGATTTGTTCTTGGAAATAATAAATTATACCATCAATTATCAATTCCTCCATGTGAGTAACAATATTAGAAGCATCCAAGTTGGAAACTACCTTTTCAACTGTCTCCATTACTATCATATGGTAAGGTTCACCCTCATCCTCATTTGGGCTACACATATTAAAATTTTAAATTTATGTAACGGTCATAAAATATTTTTCTTAAATTATCAAGACTTGATGTACACCTAAAGCCTACTAAAGTTAGTCTTTCTCAAAAGATTCATTGCATGTTTTTTTGTTATAGTGAAAAAACATTGCTAGCTTTGTTTTTAAAATCAAAGATTATAGAGCATGAATATATTAAAAATTTAAATTTATCTTATAAATCCTTTTTATATTTTTATATTATTACACAAAATAATTTTAAATATACCCTCATTCAACAATTCCAACTCTAAATTATTGTACCATTTTGGGCAAATGTTATTTCATGATTTCTTCTCCTAGGTGTTAAAAACATCATGGTTTCTCTCAAGACTTGATAATTATTTATTTGAAAAGATATCATTTGTATTATATGAAATCTTATTCATCAATAGGAAAAATATTTTTATATGAATCCATTTTATAGAGAATGATGAATCATCTTTCCACAATTCATTGCTTTGAGAGGTTACATTACTATCAACTTGTGAAGTTTGATTAAAATTGGATAGAATCTGTGATATCCCCTTCTAATAGGGATATATGAAAGACACATTACTCTGATACCAAAGACCAAAGCTCTGATACCACTGTGATGTCCCTTACTTAGGGCCTCTTTTTATCTCTACACAACTCTAATATATAGCAAATAAAGCTCTGATACCACTGTGATATCCCCTTCAATCAGGGAATATAGAAACATATAAAGATCTGAACAAGATATAATTTGTAGAATAGATTCAAACATGCATAAACAAATCACAGATCTTATCATTCATCCATCTGATTACAATAGATTTCCTTTCTTATGCAAATCAAAGAATATTACAGATATGGTCTTAAAACCCTGAAATTATGCAAACTGGGAATAAACTTGCAATTCTGGAAGTCTCGGCCTGCTGTGTCGAACACACAGTCACCGGTGTCAGTCGATATACTACCGACATCGGTCTCTGTAGGTCCTTATCTGCCGACATCGGTCCTCAGACGGCCGATGTCGGTCACTGGGGATCTCTGTCTGCCGGTGTCGATATTTGCAGGAATTTGTACGGGCCTGTACGGACTTAGTACAGCCACCAACCTGTCTGTTCTTAACCCCTGATTGCTGAACCACCTGATCTGAAGATATACTATTCTAATACAGAATATCTCTATCTGTATAATTTATTGGATCAAAAACTAAATAAAGATAAATACCTGAAATATCTGTAATAACTTCTGTGTGAAGTTATCTCTCAACCCTGAAATTCTGTGATAACTTCTAGATGAAGCTATCTCTCAAATTTGTACCTCTGTGATAACTTTTGGATGAAGCTATCTCTCAATTTGGCAATAAATCAGCTGATATTACACAGCCTCTAAATCGCACACAATGAAGAGTTGACGTTCTCCACTGCAATGGAATCCTGGAACCCTTGGCTCAGTCTTCACAGAAGAATTTCTCCAATTTCAATAATCAATTCATACATAACACAATCCATAATGGCCTCCATGTGAAACCCTTATACCCTCAAAAGATATGCTTGCCCTAATTAGGGTTTCTTAAATTAGCATTAGGGTTTTCTAATTTAAAATTAGACCAAATAATTAATAATTAATAATTAATTATTAATGAGACCAAATAATTAATATTTGATTAAATCAATCAAATATTAATATCTCCCTCAATATACGTCGGATCCTCAAACCGATCGAAGCAAGTGAAGCAGGGAGTGATTCCGCACATGACCATACCAAAATAAAGGTGCTCTGCTGCATATCAAATATCCCTAAAAAGTAGGAGCTTAGGCCCAATGCATCTGAAATAACCTGAATGAAAACCAAATGTAGAAATTCTATGAATCAAAGTCAAGCCAAGCTCCATTATGACCCTTTATCCATCCTATTAGCCTACGAAGGTCATATAATAGGCTAACCATCAAGTCTGTCAATGTCCACAAAAAAGGGGACATGACAATCCGCCCCTCCAAAAATTGCTTGTCCCCAAGCAATCTCATAACAATGAACTACTCGATCCACCTGGATCCCAAATGTAGTTATGCTCTGCACTGCTGTGAATCAATGTGAGTACCTGCAATATCATCAGAAGTAAAACGAAGAGGAACCCATAATCAAATTGGCGAACACAACTCAACCAATCTCTGAAATCACAACTGCCCTGGATGTGTCGATACTGTAGGCTGGGTAATTGGCAACTGCAAATTCCATCTACAAAATATGGTGTTAATCCATCCCATAACTGATCCCTCTGTAACAGTGGCACAACCAACTGTACCATACTGTCAAATGTGTGAGAAGAATCAATCTGGAGACTCGACTCCACTGGTATCTCAAACTCATCAGAATCAGGTACTCCCAAATCCTAAACATGTGTGTCAGCATCAATAACATGCTCCTCAACGATGACTGTAGGAATGTACTCACCACCAACCACCTCAATATACAAATGAACTGGGTCTGGGACTAGTGAAGACCGCAAATGCTCTAACTCTATGGTCATCTCAGCCAAATGAAATTGTGACTTCTCATAAGCCAACTGCATACTCTCAAGAATCTCAGAAGTCACCTCAAGCTACTGAGTAAGCTCACTCACCTTATCTTCCTTGGCCAATAATGCATCATACGCTGTGCTGCCCCACTCTATAAGATAATCTCTATCGGTGACCAACTGCATATAGTCCTGTCTCAGAATCTGGATAGCCTCCCATAAAGAGTGGATTTTTGTCAAGGATAAATAACTACCTCCTTGATCGATGCTAGTAGGAGAACCCCATCCATAAACTGCTAACAACTGACGAGCATCATCGAAATGCTTACAAGCGGTGGCAATGTCTCGCTCACTAACTCTCAGCTGATTAGACACATGATGGCACTGGCTAGATTGTCTCCCACACTCCTCCTCTGATGCATGGTCCAAAAGAATAGACTCAGAATCACTGACCACTGTAATACTACCATCCATACTCTGTGAATCAACTCCAAAGCTCATATCAACATACAGAGTATCAACAACTGTAGCATCACTGTCTAACTCTTCCATATCAAAAGAAACTGCCGGTGAAACTAAGTCTTCAAAATT
>JARHVA010007626.1:295000-612500 GCA_037957365.1 Torreya grandis | reverse complement strand
GGTGAAACATTCATATTTTTATCATGGTTAATGTAGACAAGTATCCAATAATAATTTTATATGCTATTGAATCTATAAAATTTATAACTTATTTGTCTTTCCTTATTAGTCATCAGTCATAACCAACTCACAAAAATCCATAGTCAACATAGAAGAATAGCCTGCACTATTATCCATATACTATAGATCTGTCTAGAAATAGTTCAATATTATTTCTTGATCATGGTAATGAATAATCATATGTTTTTCTTATTTTAAATTTTATATATTTGAAAAATTTAATAAAATCCTAATTTGATCTAATTACATTTCCTCTTGGTGTTTTCTAAAAATAAAAAAAATCCATATTTATCAATTTCTATAATTATAAATTTTTATTATTATACATCTTTAGTATTCTCATATATATAAAATCACATACTAGTACACAAACATTTAATGTTAAATAAAAAATAAGGTCAAGCATATGGGTGAACCCAAACATTTTTCATGCTTTAATTTTTTTTTTTAATTATAGGGTTTAAAATTAATTTATGATTTTTATAGACAATAAATATTATTTTCTGATTTAGTTTTTAATTTCAATTTCAATTTCAATTTCAATTTTCAATTTATTTTCCTTGATTTTCCTATAAATTATGTTTAAAATCATTTTTAAAACTCATAGGATATATTTGTTGAGGAAAATAATCCTTTTATTTTTACCTAAAACATGGTGTGAAAGATATTACTCTAATCCTCAATCTATTAGAAATTATTATATACATATTTTAGTTTTCATGTACCTCATGGTATATCAAAAACACCTAGATTTTATATTTAAACCATAGGAATCCTTCAACCATTTATTTTTTTTGTACACTGGTAAACATTTATCCTTGGGATGTTACTCCCAATGTACCTTAAAGATGGGATAACATGGCTAAGCGATAGTGTAATCCTCCATAATTAATGTTTGTTGTGCCATGTTCACTATTTATGACTGGGATTAGTGTTTATGAAAGACTACAAAGTAAACACACCTTGCCTAATTACACATTTAAACATCCTTCATTTCTTGGTATGATATATTCTTTGCTATCAGTAAGCTTGGTGTTTATCTTATTACCTATATTGTGGTCTAAAAGTGGATTTTAAATATGAAATTCCTAATGGTGTTCATCCTTTGGATTTTCTCCTCTCTAACAATGGTATACCATATGTTTATGATAATCAATGGATTAATTATCACATTGGTACAATATTTATGCTTCTTATGTCAATGAAGAACATGGTTTTGATATATATGATTATAAGTATGGTTAAACTAGATATTTATCTTGAACTGAATTAATAGTGAAATTAATCCTAATTCAGATAAATAGAATTGAATAATTCAAGGTGTTGTAAATGAACTTATAAATAGTAAAATGAAGGTAACTATGTAAAAGAGATAAAATAAAGTGATGAAAAACAAGGCCAAACTATTTAATTAAAGGATGAACTTAACTTTTTGATCTATCTGGTTGATTGTGTTTACTAAAATATTATAGAAATAAGAAAACAAGATTGAACCTAGAATATTTTGAGAATTTAGATCTGAACTCATATAAGGACAAGAACATTGGATATAGACAATATCACAGGTGGTTGGTATCCCTAATTATCAATTTTTATTTTTTTAATAAATAATAATTTAGGGCATAGTCACATGAGGTAGTGGAAAATAGACTTGTGTACATTGATATTTTCTTCAAGTATGTGTGGGAGATATTTTGATAGCTTATTGAATTTGAAACCCCTATTAGGTTATGAAATGATTGATTGAATTATAAAAATATAAATAGGAGTGTAATTGGGTTGAGTTGATCCCAAGCACCCCCATATTGATTTAAGACTACCTAAATATCCAATACTTCAAGGAGGGAAATGAAACCCAATGTAGTTCTTGAACTTAAATGTTTCTTATAATTTTTCTCCTTTAACTATATAAATTCATCTAGAATCATATTAAATACTTAAAAATTTAGGATTATGGATTCATAAAACTTGTTTGAGACTTGGTTGAGAAATGCTTGAGGTAATTTAAAAATGAATTAGGAAGAATAGGGAACTTTCTCTCAATGTGCACTTGTGTAAGTAATCCTTTAAATGAAAATTACCAATTTGTGTAATAAATGACTTGAATGTGATTTTATATCAATTCTAAAGGGATTACCACACACTAATAAGCTTAAAAATATGGAGGGGACCATAATGAGGGTTCAATTTTAGAAAATTATTATTGGTGGGAAAATTATAATAATGTTATATAAATAAAATAACATTTACCATTATTGTCCTTATTGGGTGACCTTATCCCCTAAGGAAACATGTTATATTTTAGGTTTGGACTAAGGCATACATATGCATAGAGGTTTTTTTAATAATTATAATATTTTTATACGTGATTAATAATGGTTTTAATATAAAATAGTACTCTCTTATGCTTAAGATAAGGTGGGGTAAAAAATAGGTAATAATTAAGTGCATCGATTAATTAAAGATAAAAATAGATAAAATAGGCATGAACAAGTATTCATGACCATATTTTATCCATTAATACCTTTAATTCATTAATTTATAGATTAAATGAAATTTATACCGTAGTGTGTAATCCAAACTTTTTATTTGAGCTAAATACTTCAATTATGCACAACATCTTATGCTTTGGAAAACTCTACAAAACACAAAAGTAATTATTTTGTTCCTTTGAAAGATAAAAATTGAAAAACTTGAATTTGAAAATTTTGAAAATTTTCTTGAATTTTGAAATTCAAAATGAACTTTTATGTATTTGAATATTTGCTCAATTTTTGACAATTTAAATATTGGAAAGGAGTATGTAATTAATACACATGTATATGTAAAATAAATGTTGCTCTTTGTAACTTTTTTGGGTGATGATTCTTCATTAAATCATTGGAGAAGGATTTCCTCCCATGAAGGACTTGGAGAAGATGGTTCATAATCCAAACCATTAGATAATATTGGGGGTGATCAAACCCCAACTTGTATTTGAAATTATAGAATGAAAATAACACCCATTCAAGGACTTTGAAACCTTAATTTACCTATGTTAGTCTTTGTTTAATCACCTAAAAGTGGTATTTGAATTCTAAGTGCTACTGGAGACAACCTTTTCCTAGCTTATCCCTATACCTATCCTAGAGCATATTATCACACTTTTCCATCCTTTATGCAAACCATAGGAATCCCTAGTGAGCTTAAATGTAGTCTTAGGCCCTCATTTCCCAATCATAGCCTTTCATGCCCAACCTAACATCTAGACATTAGTACCACATTGAAGACACTAAATCCATGTGGTGCTAGTGTCCCTAAAATGGTGCTATTGTCCTTTACCCTATCTTTCCCCAATGGATATATTTTCAAAATTAAAACCCTCCTAAGGTCAGCCTAAGCATATTTTATTGTTCACACAAACTACAAAACACTATAAATACATGACTTTTATACCTCTATCCACTAGATGGAAATTATATGTAAAATACCTATTCAAACATGAAACACATTGAGTAAAATCAAGGTTATTAATCCCTATTATACTCTACTTATGCATACAACCATACAAAACTACCCTAAGCTCAGATTTTCTAGATTCCAATCTCAATCACACTCAAGGCATTCAATACCACTATCATTCTATCACCACTTGTACTTGCAATAGCACTTAGGTGGGGAGAAATAAATTAGGTTTGATCCCTCCTTTGATTATTAGTATGTGGCAACTTTGTTCACAATGGGGTGTTGAGGATGTCTAGCCTATCCTACTAATGAACACACTTTTTATCTCATGCCTTACTTGTAAGGAAGATTAGGGTTTACATTATAAATAAGATATTATAGTCACAATACAAAGTTTTATATTTTGTGCACACAATAAAATTAACCAAAAACATAAGTACTAGTGTACCCAAAAGTTTAGAGTGGTCCTACATAGAAGACACTATAACCACTTTTGGGACACTAGAGTCATATGGTGCTACTCTCTAAGTGTGTATCTACTATATTGGAGGGGTTCTAACATAGGGATCAAATTGATGACACTCAGACCCGTTCTAATCTCAAATCATTTGTACAAGTGTTTTCTAGATAAGTCTTTATTTACACATATTTATTATTATTTTTAGAAAGTCAAAGATAGTCAAAATTTGTAATAAATCAGTGGTTATTTTATGTATAATATTTCATTGATTTAGACTACTCACCCCACTAATCAAACATATGATTTACATAGCTAAAACCTAAAAGGTCAAAACATTTGGTGAACCCAACTTAATTTGAACATTGCTTAAAATTCTAGTTTTACATAGTGTTTACCTTCTCCCAATTTTTGTGCACTAAATTAGGGTTATAAACTTCTAATTTTATAATTTATTGCAATGACCTAGATCATTTAATTCATCCCACATTAGGGTTTCATTTGTTTAATGCAATTTGAATTATTTCAAAGCAACCCTAACCCAAGATAACCTTATGGTTTATATTTATAGAAATTAAATTTTAGATCCATATATCTTCTAATTTTTGTTTCATATAATCATTATCATAATGAAAAAATAAATAAATAACTTTTGGTTTCAAAATATAATACTTTCATTTTCATACTTGTTCCCTTTAATTAAGAATTAATTTAGAAAAGACATAAACATATGTATAGATGATGCCTTCTATCAATTTCAATTTATATCATATTTCATAACATGTTATCTTTATCCTATGTGGAATTCCATTAAAAATTAAACATATACACACATAGAGGATTTATCACATAAGCTAACAACTATGTTTCAAGTTTTCATGTCATGTCTTATGCATAGGAAAGAATCTTCTTCTCCTCATCTCCATGAGGGTGATAACTACTTTCCCTCTAACTAGGTCCATGTCATCACCCCTCCAAGTTATGATGAAACCTATACCAATGTCACTAATCACCATACTTAACCTATTCACTCTTCTTCCCTACGGGGTGTGTGCCTACATGTTTAATCAATAACATCTAGGGTTTACACTTGTGAGACTCTATGTGATCGAATTATCAATATGAGAAAGATGATTACAGGATTAAAAAATTAGAATCAACTATTACATGATAATATTAAAACATTATAAAATAAATTTACAATAAAAATTCCTCTGAGGCACACTAGTGTAACTATTGTATATACTTTTTCACCTAGTCAATTTGTGGCAAACAATGCCATATATCCAAATCATAAATCACAACAAAGTACATCTATGACTAGTGATTCACAAAGAATTAAAAATTTAAATAAGATTTCAATTAAGTTACTAAGGTAAATGATTAAATCTAAGTTGATCAATCTACCCCTTCTACACCCAATAAGGATATCTAGATAATATTTTGCATATCATATAATGGATGGGCACCACACCAATTAATTTTTATCATTGAAAATGAAAATGCAATAGATAATAGATATAGATGACTCACACAATGACACTTCATCCAAACAACATACAATGGCACATATATAAATTCAAAAAGGGTAAAATTTAGAAACAATACAAAAATGGATACCAAAGCATAACTTAGAATAATAGAAGGTTCACAAGGCACAATCAAAATAAGAAATAATATGACAAGCACAGGTAAAAAAAAGTCAAAGATGTAAATCTACCTCTCCAAAATGAGGCTCAAATTTCAAAATGATATGATTTTGGTTTAAAATATATACAATAATTTGATTATCATCGTCAATATTTAGGCAAGTAGGCCCAAGGCAACACTACTCCTATTCTAATAGTTGATAATGTTGGTCAACAAGGTTTGGGATTTATTGAACATTCTAAGGCAAATCATTCACAGATAAAGTTTATCAAAGAAAAATATTTAGATACATAGGAAATGTTAAAAAAACAAAAAGAACTTAAGTTTCAGATTTAAAATCATGTTAAGTCAATAAGCATTCCAAATAAAGGCTTTCTATAAAAATATCCTTCACAACACCATATGTCTACAATAAACACAGTTTCAAAGGGAAAAATTACAATCAACCTTCCAAAGCACAATTAAAAAAGGTCAACTCCATAGTATGAGGCAATTCCCTCTATAAAAATAAGTTATTAGGATTTTGATGATGAACAATACTTAGATTCCTACTTAAACAACATTCAACTATAACATAACATTCACATTGCAAAAGAGATTATCATTCCTATTTTTAACATATGTCATGGTGATAGTCAGTCTCCCATGAGACTCAATGGTTAATATGGTTTATCTCTTCTTGTACATACTTTACCTCTATTTTTCTCCTTGTACATAATTTATTTTCATTTTCTTGTACATAGCTGATATCTAAAAAAAATACAAAAATAATTTAAGATGCCAAAACATAAAAACATTCAAATATTACTCAAAAAACACAAAAATTACAAATTGTATGCATTTTTATGTTTACATTTATTATATTTTATAGACAATATATATTTTATCTATATTATTATAGTCAGTTTTGTCATACATATTTCACTTTTTTTTGTTAAGTGCTTGCAGATTGTTTTCAAGACTCAGGTCCACTACACTGATCTAGACTTATTATCATTTACCCATAGGGGGCATATACACCAATTTAGGTTTATTATTTTGACACATTCACTCACTTGGGGGCATATTATACATAGTTTCCATTACCAAGTTCTATCATTGCATTCTTTACATTCCAATTTTTGCATTGTTATATCTTGATATTGATCATTGCTACTCATATCAAATTTTTTTGTCGACTATCACTAGTTTAGACTGAATGTATGTACATCCCAGCTATTACACATCTTTGTAATTAATTCATGAATGATTTCAATTCTATATTTCCTAATTTATAATTGATTGTAATTTATATTCTTCTTCTATTCAAGGGAATTTGAATATGTCATTGCTCTTTGGAATCTACACCACTTATATTCACAGTATGGTTGCCTTGGATATGTTCCCATGTCCCTTGCATGTTATTTATTGATTATGTAAGTGTAAATTTTAACATGTCCTTCTATGTGGATTTAATCCAAATTTCATGTTACTTGTGTATATACATTCAAGCATGTCCTTGTGTGTCTTCTTTTCTCAGATTTAGTGACATGTACCCATGTCCTTTGTATTGTGGCCCCTTGGCCTATTTTGTGTGCCTCATGTGTTTGGTGTGTATGATTTATTGTATGCCTCATGGAAATTACCCTTATATTTTATTGTTACACACACTAATTATCAATGTTATGAGGGACCTCGTGAATCTACCCTTCTACATAGGTGTCATAATGGACATCATGCCCCATACCCCTAGGTGGTTACTTAGTTATATTCATATTTATTGTTATATACATTGATTACATCTATCTTAACACCATTGTGTAATGATATATATGACATACATCTTACATTACATACTTATGTTCAAATTATATTACATTCCAATGTTATGTTTTCACATTATATTGGATTATCACATAATTATCATATATGATCTGGATAACACACATTTTGCAAAGATTTTTATTTTGGGAAAAGTTATTGCATGGATTAAAAAACTACCCTCAAAAAATGGGGAATTCATATGGGTTTGTCACAAATATTAGGCTCTTACATTGGATTCACAAAACATTTTTTAGCATGCAGGCTCAGTTTAAAGAAATCAAACACAAGTAAACATAGAGGAAAAATAGGGATTTAAAAATTAGTATAGTGACATAGAATTCAGATGAGATAGATATTAGTGCCAAAATAGGGACAATAGCACCACATGTAACTATTATCCAAGATCTAACACTATTATCTAGTACACCTAGTTTCATGATAGTTCAGATTGGCTAAAATAGTATACTATGTTAGTATAGGTTTTCACAAATTTAACTACAAGTTGGATAATTATGCTAAGATTTTAATCAGATACGCACTAGTTCATCTTAGATTCATATCATTTGATTAGATTGGGGGCATCATGTGTGGTATAATTATCCCCATATTTATTTTATATACTCAGTTAAACTTATTATAACTCAATCCAAAATTAGTATACTTAGATATCAAATTGGGGGCATGTGCACAACACATCATTTCCTTATGCTCAGTTACATATAGGTTGACCAGATGGAATGAAAAATTACATATAATTATCTATGTTGTATACACTTTACATTATATTATAGGTCATCACCAATTTCATACCTTACTCCATCTACAGTAGTTGGCAATCGTGACTAGCCCAAAGCTACCTAATGTACTTGAGTAGCTATAGAGCCAACATACACAATTAGATATACTCAATTATACATTTCCATCACTTTGTGTAGTTTAGTATTAGATGCATCTATTACACAATGGATTTTCAATGATGGATTCATAACCTACTTGAGTTATTGAGCCACCCACATGAGAGGGTTGGACACACTTTTAGTCCAATCCAAGATACTCACAGGTCATGTTCCACCAAGTAGGGGTGGGAAATAATGGAATCAAAATTGGATTGAGTTACTGAGCTACCCACACATGAGTATTAAGCAATATATCAAATCAATCTAATATATTTAATGATTTTATCACTATTCACATGCACACACATAGGTTATCACCAATTTTATGCATTGGTTTACATACCCAATGAGGTGTATTCATTTCTTTCTTCTTTCCCATATTTTTACTCAGTTTTACTCAATTGATTCTTTATTCAGCATAGTCTTTGAGTTTTTATATCTCTTAATTAAGGACAAATTTATTCACATTTTATTTTCATGTTATGTTTTGGATCATGCTTCACATATGCAGACCCAACTTAACATACTCACATTTGACTTCATGGGTTTCACTTCCTAGACAAGTCTAGGTACGCTTCTTTTTCCTTTATACTATTAATTTTTATCTATTAAATTTATATCATAAGGGGGGGCAAATGTGATAACATAAAATTGGTATTTGAGTGCTAAGAGAGATCTAAGATAACCTTTTGCATAGTTTATCCCTAGACTTATCCTAGATCATATTATCACACTTTTCTAGCCTTTGTGTAGACCACAAGAATCCCTAGTCAGCTTAAATGTAGTCTCAAACCCTCATTTCCTGATCATGGCCCTTCATGCCTAGCATCCTACTAGTTGTACATTAACACCACATTAAGGACCTCAGATCCATGTGGTGTTAATGTTCACAAAATGGTGTTAATTTCCTTTACCCTATCTTTCCTGAATGGGTATATTTTCAAAAATAAAACCTTCTTAAGGTCAACCTAAACATCTTTTATTTTCCACACAATCCACAAAATAATAAATACATTACTTTTAGACCTATATCCATTAGATGTAAATTATATATATAATACCTATTCAAACATGAAACAAGGTCAGTAAAATCAAGGTTATTAATCGCTATTCTACCCTACTTCTATGTACTACCATCTACAGCTACCCTAAGCTCATATTTTCCACATTTCCAATCTAAATCACACTCAAAGAATTCAAGACCATTATAATTATAGTACCAAGTATAATTTCACCAAAACTTAGGTGGGGAAAACTACATCATGATTGAACCCTCCTCAGAGTATTGGTATGTAGGAAACTCTCTTCATAGTGGGGTGTTGGGGATGTCCAACCTATCCTACTAATGAACACCCTTTTTAGCTCATGCCTTAATTGTAAGGAGGATTATGGTTTACATCATAAATCAAATAGTATAGACATAAAACAAAGTTTTAGACTTCATACACACATGAATATAACCCAAAAATGTAGGCACAAGTGCACCTAGAAGTTTAGAGTGGTCATACATAGATAACATTAGTGCCATTTTTTAGGACACTAGAGCCACATGGCACTACTATCCAAGTGTGGTGCTACTATCTAGGAGGGGTTATAACATAGGGATATTGTTGAAGATAATTAGACCCATTTCAATCTCAATTTATAATACTTAGATCATATATATCAGGTGTTTTCTAGATAAGTCTTTATTTACATATATTTATTACTGTTTCTAGAAATTTAAAGCTAGCCAAAATGTGTAACAAATTAGTGGTTATTTTATACATATTATTTAACTAATTAAAACTAATCATATTTTAATAAAACATATTAATTACATAACTATAATATAAAATTTTAAAACACTTTGTAACCCTAAGATGTGAAATGAATTGAAATATAAACAAATTTACATGCATATTATTGGAGTGCACAATGAACTCATAGTCATGAACTATGCACCTAAACTAGATCAACCACTTTATATGGCTTGCAAATTCGATGGAAACTTTACTCTTGAATGCATGATCACAATATAATGGAGTACACCCATGCTTTTATCATGTCTTCAACTAGTAAAATAGAATGAATAATGTAGCATGTGATAGTATCATGCTCCCTTTATAATTATAGAATTTGAAACTGTATGTAGACACTCATTGTAAATTACATTTCAAAATTATAAATTATATGAATTTATATTTGAAACTAAAATAGTAGCGTATATAAATGGCATATGCTCCCATAGTATGTGACAGTAACTAAATTTTTCAACATTTTACAACTTTTAAAATTGCACTTGTGCCAAAACTATTTTTGTATCATTTAAAAAGGATTATCTCATGCATGAGAAGCCCAATAAAATTACACCATTTTGAGATGATGGAATTTATCATGAAAATTATCTCATCTCAAAATAAAATTTAACTAGAAACATGCATTTTAAATATGTCATCATTGAAAATTGTAGCATATGGAAAAAGTATGTTAGCATGCTAAAATTTGAATTTTTCATATAACTCAAGAGAAAAGACCTATATAATATATCAATGAAGTTAATATAATTAATGACATAGAAAGGACAAGGGTTAAAAGCAAGGACATGTTCAAATGTTGTAAACAACATACATAGACATGAATAATGTCACAAATAAGGGACATTTTTAAATTTCACACACACATAGGGAAAAGGGCCAAAAGTAATGGCATGTTAAAATTTCACACAACATGCAGGATCTCATAGAGATGCATCAATCAAACATTACACAAAAGGGACAAGGGCAAACACAATAGAAAATAAAAGTGGTAATCTACTATCTAAATTTAACAACATCAATGAAACATATAATTAGAAAAGGTAGTCTAAATTATGCATATGTAATTTGATCATATCCTAGCAAATATCATGTTCATGAACACTATGTAAGATAAAAGTGTTAGCAAGATATTTGCAAATAAGATGAAATTTCAACAATATATGGGTTATAAAATGATAACACATACATATCATCACTTACAAATAAGATGTCCCCAACTTAATAAGGCTAATGGGTTGAGGAGAGTCCAACATCTTAATCTTTAGAAACATTTGTATGTCTTCCACAATACTTATGAATACTAGTGAAATGCATGTGTGATATAGAAAGAATATGTTATCTAATGTTCATGAGATAAAAAAATATTAAAAATATGTAAAATAAATTTCCAATCATACTCAACTCCCAATTTTAGTTTTTTAAGAATATTTGAATGTTTTCCATTTTTTCAAATATATGATTTTTTTTTTTTTTTTGTAATATTGAACTAGAAATAGTAAAATTGAATGAATCAAGGTGTCAAAAATAGAAGAAATGAGGAACATATTTCACACACCCTAATTTGGTGAAGAAAACACAAGTAATATGTCATTTGTGGCTCTTTCATAATAAGTTCTTAATGATGAAAGAGAGTCTTGTTCACATGGTCACTTTTATATTTTGATCATTATTATGACTTATTTTCCATATTTTTACACTCTTAACATCTTCTATCATCCCTTATCTAGTCATAGGGACCTTGGCCTATTTGTCCCAATCATAACCAAATTTTTTGCATAGAGAACAATAGCATGGTCCTAAACAGGACTGCACTACACTATTGTCTACCTCAACACTATTGTTTGATGATCATGTTTTAACTTGTTTTGTGTCCTTAACCTCCTTTGTATATCACATCTTAATCTCCTCTTATGATTTTATCTATATTTTTACCTTGTCATCTTATGAATAAGTGTATCACATTAAAAACAAATATCCTTATATATACATAACTTCATAGGGCATTCTATATCTAACACTTACTACTTTGGCACATAATTACATAAAATCAGACAATAGTATAGTCTAGCACTCTGCATATTTACCGGGCATCACACATATATCTATATATTTAATCAAAGAAGGGCCCAAAAAAAAGTCATTATTATATACTATGCACATTACTTAATATATATCTAAATTTGATATGAGATCCCTACCATTGAGGTTAATGTAGGAAATAACCAAAACAATAAGGGTTCTAGGTTGTTCAATCATAACTTCCCACAACCCACCATTTCCCCTTCCTTTTATATTTGATTTCATTGTCATTTCATGTGTGTAGGTATTCATTAGTGTTTCAAATAAATAACATCCAAAAGGTGACACGTGAAGATGATGTAAAGTTACTAAGAACACATACAAGACACATTGAGTCTCTTGTAGCATCCCCAAAAGTTTCAAGGCCCCTACCCACAAAAGGACACTAGTGTAGTGGATTTTCCAATAGAGCATTATTTTAATATCTAATTGACCACACTATTGACCCAAAGTATGTGAGATTCTAGTTTTTAAATGAAAGGATTCTAAACTATTCCTCTAACCTATTTCAAAACTACCATCACCTAGTGACGCATATTTCACTACAGATAAATGGACTTTCTCCTTTACATTCTTAATGTAAATTGATTAAATTAGTACTTTAAAATATTTTTTTGTATTTATATCTTTAATCCATCCCTTTAAAAAACCTAGGACTTACATCTATTAAGTCTTGAAAATTTAAATCATTTGGTGAACCTAACTTGAAATATTTATTAACGACCATAATTTTCTCCTAGGGTTTGCCTTCTCTAATCATGTGTCATAACTTAGGGTTTATAAAATTATAATTTTTATTGATTTTTTCACATCATAAATGATCCATACTAGTACTATAATAGGGTTTTCATTGATTCAATATTTTATAATTTTATCTAAAAACCCTTCAAACCCTAGATCCACATACTAGGTACTGACACATCCAAATATTATCCATTAAGGTTTCAGGTCAATTTTTAATTTTTTGTACTTTGAGTTGAATATTTAGAATATTTTAAAATATATTAATATTGAATTATATTATACCTATTTTTCACTTATTTTTAATTTTTTACATTCTATTTTGTGGAAATTTTTAAGATGACCCCTAGGGAACTTCCTCCCCCTCACCTAGTTGATCAATGTTTAAAATTTTCACATAATTATACAAATGAATGGCCCAATTTTCAAAATTATACACTATAAAATGATAATGATCATGATTTAATTTATAATGGTGATGATGATTATTAATGTAATGATGGATATGGTGATAACTATGAGCATGATAATGAAAGTGATAATGAGGATAGAGTAGATACATCTTCTCTTCCTTCTCCTCCCTCTCTTCACCCTTCTTAATTCAATTTAAAAATCATGTACAACTGATATTACACATGTTATTGATTCAAAAATTAAAGTAGATGATATTATCTTATCACCATCTTTTACCTTTGAAGCTCAACATATGGATTCCATGAAAAATATAGATAACTCAAATATCTCTAACCCTTATTCTACATTTCATAATGTTCCAAATGAAAATATTATTGATAATTCTTATACACTTGAATCCATTATTGAAAATAATGATAACATGTTCATTCCACTTATATCTAGTGAAGATACACATTGGATTCCACCTATACATGATGATATGTTACATAGTAGTAAAATTTTAAAATCTTCTACTCTTTCTCTTACTAAGCATGAAAATTATAGTTCTTTTTCCCTTAAATATATGAGTGAAATAAATTATAATTTTTATGAAACTTGGAACAACATTGATTACTATGTTTTTAGTAAATAATAAATTGAGTTTAGTCCTCTCTTTAATTAACCCATCTCTCATGTCAAAATTGATTGCTTATTAGATGATAATTCAAGCAATAATATGTCTTTAGATAAAAATGTGAAAACTTATACTCATGTTCATAGTTTACATTCGGATGATAATAATGTGTCTTCTATTCCATTATCATGTTATGTCTTCACTAATTAATAAAATAAATGACACCAATGAATCTCCTCCACCCCTCCTTAATACGGTAGAACTTTTTCCACATTCTAAAATCCATGAGGGTGATAGCCAATTTCCCTCTCACTAATTCCAAGTTATCACCCCTCCAAAGGTCACATAGAGCCAAATTAATATCTTAAATAATTTTCCATTAAAGAGTGTACAATGGATAAAATTAGCAATAATATCTAGTGTTTAAATGAACTTCTTAAAGATGTTAACATACCTTCTCAAGAGGTAATTTACTTGATGAATATTATGGGTACTCTAAGATAATAAGTACATCATCTCACCTTTGAAATTGAAATATAATACTCTTGGTTTGATTCTAATGTTATCCATGGAAATCCAATTCCATGCACAACCATCAATGCAAAATTACCAAAAAAGTTTTAGATACCAACGTTACCTAAGTTCAATGGACATGGAGATCCATACATACATATCAAATCCTATAGAAAGGATATGACACATACTACTAGTATTTTTATTCTCCTACAATTATTTCCTAGAAGTCTAAAAGATGAGGCATTAAATTGGTTTCATCATTCACTCCCCAATGGTTTACTACATACATATGATGACTTGGAAGTATTTCTCATCCATTATATTCTGAATAAGGGACATCAAGTCACATATAAGATGTTTCCTTCACTACACTATGGTAATTCAAAACCATTAAATGATTAAATTATACATTTCAAATTATGTATGTGATATTTGATCTACCAACTGACGAAATTGTATGTATAATACATCTTTGCTAAAGGCCTCATTTTTCTTCTTAAGGAAATATTGTTATATGAGACATTAAGATCATTTCAGAATTAATGGCATATAAGTACCAAATTATAAAAGAATTTGGGACTAGTTGACACACATTTAGAGGAAGATTTTGATTTAGATATCTCATAGTCACAGTCATCCAATATGGTCTAAACACCTAATCCACCTATGCCTAGGGAAAAAGTGGGACCAAACCACCAATAAAGGTACTTAACAAAGGTAAAGAGACACTTCACATATCATCTCCCATAGTGATTAGAGCATATGACACCAACATAGGGGCCATATAGTTTTCAAATAGAGATATGCCTCATGATATCTTATTTACATTATTAGATAGGAGGATGATCACACTTCCTCCTACTCATCAACATCTAACACATCATTTGCATAGAATAAGAAATAAACCATATTATAATTATCATCAAATCAATGGACATTAGAATAATAATTATTATGAACTTAGATATCATATTAACCAATATGTCAACAAAGGCATTATCATATTCACATAGTGGGCATCTATATCTCCTTATCTATATTAACTTAGATCACATTCCTATAAAACTAAGTTATCCTTGGATATTCCTTTCAAGAATCCATTAGTTGTTCATTGTATGAGCTCTGCGGTTTCTAGGGCACCTAATTATGAGAGATATCATGAAAAATATATTTAGTAAAGATGGAAACTAGTTCAAAGAGATCAACCTAATTATAGTATCATGGTGAAAATTTTGAAAAAAATCAACCACCAATTTTAGTATGATAACCAATTAAAATATTTGTAAGAGATAATGCACACTAGAGTACATTTTAAGTATGGTTGCCAAATAAGTTATTTTCTACATAATCTAAAAATTTATCTACCACAAGTTCACCAAGATCAATACCAATTACTATGGATTTTTATACACCTACATACAATGATTCTCATGGTCACTTATTTATTATTTCAATAGGATTTAGATAGTGCATGCCACAGTCATAGGATTAAAACTAACATATAATATGATACTTTCATGTCATAAATACTAACAACTAACATTTTCAATCAAGTATCAATCTCTACTCAACCTCTATATGAAAATAAAATAAAATATCATTATCTAATAAATTATACACATTTTCATGTCAACACATAAGCAATGAATATAATAAAAAAAATCTAATAAAACAAATAATTCCACAATCAAAATACCACATAACATGATGACCATATATCAAAAAAGTTAATGTATATATAACTCAAAATAATTTCATATAATGCTACATAAATAATTAAATAATGGGAGCTTAGTCACTAGGACCCATCTCATCAACCTCATGCTCACATCCATACCCACTAAAACTTGATGCATCTACATCCCCTCTAAAACTATATCAAGTTCTATGCATACTCTCTCTCTTTTAAAACACTACTAGTTCATCCATCACTATCATGTGATCATGTTGTAGATGAATATAACCATATAATATTCTACCACCCACCCCACCTAGACTATTAGGTGGGGGCATGGCTCATCTTTTTAACTCCACACATGCCTCATCTTTGTCCATTGCTTCCCACCTATTTATTATGGTGGTAATGATTACTAGATCAAATAGGTGTGCATGAATACCAACCACCCTTGTAGCCTATTCCATTAGCCCATCATCCATGAAATCATCAAGAATGTGTTATGTAAGCTCTCATAGTGTTTCCTCAATAATAGTCTCCCAATACTCATCATATCCTGCACCTATGAACACAAACATATTAAATTATATATCTACTAGATAATCCAATACTAAACAAATCAAGCATATAAATATATAATAATAACATACCTTCAACTAGTTTAATGGGATCTAGATCTAGCACATCTTCCATATTGGCCTTGTTTTTTGGAAATAGTGGTGGCCATATATGTTATTCCTACCATAGTATGTAGGCATCTATGGCCCCACATCATCTACATCAGGTATCTCTATCACAACATCTCTCTTAGCCACTAAAATTGAGGTCAACTCAATTCTCATAGGTCTAGCTCTTCTACAATGGTTTCACTACAACCTGAGTACTCCTCACCCACACCTATCATGTGGGAGGCACATCCTATACCACATCAAACTATCACATAACATGTTCATTATATATTCTCTCAAACATAGTAGTCTATTGATCATGAATCCAACAAATAACTTAAATCCATTTCAACTTAACACCATCCTCATGCCACCCCTAAAATCCCCTATATGGTCTCAAAATAATATCTTGAATTATAACTCGATCAATTACTTGCCACTAATTCATCATGCTCATCAATCACATGGAGGCCATACATGTCCACATCTATATAAATACCTAGGGTGTGCCTAATCTATATGTGTAAAACTCTCCAGTCTAGCCATTGTAATATGTTATTAATCCCAAGAATGTTAAAATGTTGATGACACAAGCTCACCACTACATAACTCTTGATTAAAATGGTACAAATACAGATACAAGTGGGCTAACATGGTATCACCCCAAAAGTATATGGTCCCATGCTCCTTTATGTCCTAAAATATTTTGTGCATCTTGTATCTAATTGATACACCATTACCATCAATAGTAATAAATGGAACTAGTAACACTACCATAAACTTTTGTAACCATAGAAAATTTACCTAAGAATCATAGATAATAGCACATCATTTATACTACCATAATGGTGTGTCCAAGAATGTTCATAAAACACCTTAAGTCCCAATCTATGTCTCTCTATCCACCTACCTCCTATAATACCACTCATTAACTAATAATGGGTATCCTTAATATCATATACACATCCTCCAAATTAATAGCCATCTCCCTAGTGGGCATCCAATAGCAACATGTATTGGCATTCCACTACTCACACAATGTTTTCATCATGTGATAGTCCTAGGGCATCAATGCCAAAGATACTACATACCCTAAACTATTTATATCCATTATTGTTCTCTCATCATCTGTTATGGGTATCCCACATAGACACTCCATCAGATGACCACTATAGAACTCCCTCATGCATACATCCACCTATAAAATAACCAAAATATGACATTAGCATCTCCAAGTATCAAGTATATATTCTAAAATAATCATTACATATAGCTTTCAAACAAAAAATCACTATTTTAGTTGACATGATAGTAGCACTACAAATGGAACTATAGCATTGGACAATAACAAGATCTATAGACATAGTGTGGTAGCCCAGGAAACTAGAATTTTCCTTAGGATAGTAGTGTGTCCCACCTAAAAATATTTAATATATCATGTTTTACACAAAAAGTCATGAAAATTTTAACCTAAATGTCCAACTACATGAAAAATAGTTAAAATCCTTACCATTCCAACCTCCTCACCGACTTGGATTAGTGCCTTCACCTCTTCATAGAGGGTTACATTCATACCTCATGTCCTTGGCATGTTTTCTTAACTCAGAGAAATAATTCTCTCAAATCTCAAAGTTCAAATGATTTTAAAATCAATCAATCAAACCTATTTAAATAATGTTTTACAAATGCCACCTACCTAAAGTTGGTCGCATGCACAAATTTCTCTAACTATTACCAAGATCTTCCAAATGTGACATCTTGATAGCCATAACTCTGATTTTTGATTCATTTCCTATGTGTGTAATTCAATGAGATATCCCATGCACTATAATATTTACACTTCTATCCTTATAAATTTGACTCCACAAATGCAAAAATTTCATATCACCTTAACTAACTCAATATATACCATGGGTCTATCTTAGTCTCAAATTATAAACAACCCTTTTACAATTATCAATAAAATTAACCTCATATTATCTTATCAATACTAAATACCCACTAAAATGCCTTCCAATATCAATTTTGGTTTGATATCCGTACCATAGTTTCATATCTCTCACCAAAACTGGGGCATACATACTCTATTCACACTAATACATATTTACTTAAATACTCAAGCTCAGATATACAGACACATGATTTAACCTAGATTTACCAGTTCAATGATTTAAAAACTCAAACTTAAATACACATATTTATTCAAATACTTAGATATTCAGGTTCAAACATACATCTACACATGTTTATTTAGATACATAGTTTCTGTGCTTAGATATACAATAACACAAATTTTCTAAATATTCAAGCTCAAACAACAATTACATAATTTTATTCAAATACATAGTTTCTCTCTTTAGATATATAGTATCATAGATTTACTTAGATACTTTGGCTCAAACATATAGTTAAATAAGTTTATTTAAATTCATTATTTCTTTACTTAGATGTATAGATACATAGTTTGTCTCAAATTTTGAGGGTTTTACCATTTTTGGCAAATAGTGTTCTATATTATCATGTTTTACATAAGATTCTAATACAATTATAAACTTAGGTTATGACTATGGGTGCACTTACATGATACATCCTCTCTATATGAATATGCGTTTAGTCACATATTACACATATACATTATTCAAATATCAGGTTTGGGGACATGATGCAGGGAACATGTCCTCAATCCTATAGGATTTCACTAGGCTATATAAATGAAATGGAAAATGATACCATTATCTATGATCAAATAACCATATTAAACTTATGTTTTCACCAAGATGTCACCCAAATTTCACTAGATTGGCTCATGCATTCATCTATAATAGTTGATCCATAGTTAACCCCAAACCCATATTATATCAGTTTGTGTAGGACATGGGTCAAGCAATAGTTTTTTTTACCTTGGAGCACAATTAATTCTTAGAATTAGTTACAAATTATATTGATGGAAATCATGGCTTGTTTATCCACATTTAAAAATTAATTCTTAGACTTAGATACATATTAGAGTGGGGGAAAGCATGGTTTGTTTCTCTACATTCATAGATTACTTCTTAACTCAGTTATTGATCAGAATGGGGGTAAGCATGGCTTATTTCTCCACATTTACATATTAATTTTCAAACTTAGTTACATATCAAAGTGGTGAAAATCATGGATTATTTATCCACATTTACATATTAATTATTAGACTCAATTCACAAATAAAAGGGGGGAAATGGAGTTTATTTCTCATAATCTAGTTGGTTACTTAGATTCAGTACAAGGGACACCTAAATTATGGATTTAGTCTTCACATACATTATTCCAATGCATGTCTACTTCTTTGGACAAGAAGTGGGTTGGATCCATAGCACATGATTTCTCCATATGGATGGATCACATGTGTAAGTATAGGTACACATTTTATTTTTATTTTACTCTAGTACTTTCATTCTATTGCATTACTAGATTAAAAGGGGGTTAAATGTACACACCTTAATTTTGTCAAGAAAATAAAAGTGTTATGTCTTTTTTGGCTCTTTCACAGGGAGTTACTAATGATGAATGAGAGTCTTGTTCACATGGTAACTCTAGTATTTTGATCCTTATTATGCCTTATTTTCCCCATTTTTACACCCTAAATAGCTTCATGTCATCCCTTGACCCGTCACAGGGTCCCCTTGACTATTTTTCCTAATCACAACCCATTTTTGTGCACACAGGTCAATTATGTGGTCATAGATAGGAGCACACCATGTTATTGTCCACCTTAGTGTTATTGTCCAATGCTCATGTTTTTAACTTATTTCAGGTCCTTACCCTCTTTTGGGTCTCCTATTATGATTTTATCTATATTTTTACCTTTTCAACATGAAAATAATAATCTCACATTAAAAATAAAGATATTTATATATAAATGTCTTTGCAAGGCATTCTACATCTATCACTTACTACTTTAGCACATAATTACATAAAATTAGTTAGTAGTATAGCTCAGCACTTAGCATCACACACATATCTACATGCTTGATCAAAAAAGGGACTACGTGAAATTGATTATTACATACCATGCATTTTGATTATACATGTTCCCTAAGGGAGAAATACATTTAATTTAATACCCCTACTATTGAGGTTAGTGTAGGTAGCAATTGGAATAGTAGGGGTTCTAGGTTATTTTATTGTAACAATCCATAACCCACCTTTTTACCTTCATTTTGCATTTGATTCCATTATAATTTCATGTGTGTAGGTATTCATTAAGTTTTTTAATAAATAAAAATGAAAAATAAACACATGAATATGATCAAAAGTTCTTAAGGACACATATAAGACCTAGGAAGTCTCCTATAACATCCCTAGAAGTTTTAGGGCCCCTTCACACGAAAGGACACTAACACAGTGCCTTTGCCAATAACACACCATAATAATATCCAATTGACCATGATATTGGCCTGAAGTAGGGGAGACTCCAATTTTTGAATGAAAATATTCCAAACTATTCCTTTGATATGCTACAACACTACCATCACCCAATGATGCACATTACACTCTTGATAAGTTGAGTTTATCATTTACATTCCCACTTAAGATAAATTGATTAAATTAGTCATTTTTAATATTTATAGTTATTTACCCCTTTAATCCATCTATTTAATAACCTAGGATTCACATCTATTAAGTATTAAAATTTTAAATCAAATATCGATAGATAACCCTAGGCATCAATGTGAGATATCTACTAGGAAAGGTTTAAATGGACAAATATAAGTAAATTTACCACTGTGGAATATTAATTGGAGTTATTATAAATGTTTAGGAGACTATAAATGTATGCAAATTTCATATTTTAATTCTCATTTCATCAAACATATACTTATCAAAATATGTCACATGTATGAACAATAGAGATTGAAAAATAAGAAAAGTTTCATGACAAACATTGAATTGCATACTAAGACAAAGCGAGTAATCTAAATTTTAATAGAGTTAAGGCTATGCATAATAAAACTATTAATTTTAGTCAAAAAATAAAATACAAGATCGATCACTTTGGATAGTAATGATAAATGATTTTGTTCTATTCTAGGTGATTCTGTCTTGTAGAAAAAATGATATAATTTTAGTGCAAAATATGCAAATAGAGAAATATATGGAAATTTCGGTAGGAAAAATCACCATTTGAAGTTGTCTATATCTGTAAATTAAAATAAAAGGTCCAAAAAGGCAACAAGTTAAAAAAAATAAGGACATAGAATAAAGGATCAAATGATCACACATGCAAATAAATAAAATAATAAGATGTAACAATCTAGTAGTTATGTAAAATCAAACTTCTAATTTTTAAATTATTTGAACATTTTTGCCTTTTATAATATTATAAATTCACAAGCTACCTGATGATCCCATCAACATAGGATTTAAAGCTATTGGTGATTAGTGAAAAACATCTTAACTTATTTGAATGAAATACATAAAATGTGGATATGTCAGAATCAAAACTTGTATCATATTGAATGAAAAACTATTTAGATGACTACTCATGTCATCCTATGTAGTAGGAGTAGGTATATGAGATGTAATAATACATGAAATCCAATGGGTTTTGTAGATGACTATGTTAATTTTTTATCCTTTTGAGGCTTCTATTGATTAGTATGAATAATAAATTTAAAAGATATTGCAAGTTCTTGTGTTTTTTAAAAATTAGATACATTTTTACCATAAAGTTATTTTTTCTTTATTTTCTTTTGAACCTTTTGTGTATCTCTTTCAGATTTGATAGATTAGAAACATTTTTATTATATTAATTATCTATAAACATTCTTTGAATTTTCATATATGTATCATTGAATGGTGGTGGTGGATGAGGAAGAGGGGGTAACATGGATTATACAGGATATTCATACTTTATTACCAAAACCATAACAACTTGATTGCAATAAATATACTTTAAGCATTGATGTACCATACAAGGTACACTATGAATATTTTTCAATCATGTGCATCTCAATATCATATCAAATATCCCATTTTATGGTATAACTATAAAAGGAGTAGATAGTATAGTAGTACCTACTTGAAAACACAATACAATATATCCCAAAGTGGTCTCTTGCTTACCAATTAATGTATTAACAATTTTATTAGTTGCATGTATGTCACTTTGTATGTAGCCTAATGAATGAATCAATGTGATTGTGCATGAATTTTCATTCGATCCATTATCAACTAGCACACTATGAATATATTACTGATCAATATGAGATATTATACATAAAGCATGAAAATTAGTATCATCATCAACTATTTCAATATCATCAAAAGTAATCATAGGACATGGTTGAATGTTTGTATTAATTATACAAATATTCCATCCAAGGGATGATCATATGATGTATGAAGTGGATAAACATTTTAATTATGATACATTGATGAAGTATCCTTATTGGTATCATCTTTAAGAAATGAATCAATGAAAATATTTAGCTTAGCACTATCACTTTGTTGAGACTTACCTTCATCTATAGGAGTATCTATCTCAATGACATTATTTCCAATAAGATCTTGAATGAGATGCTTGATCTTTAAGCACCAATTTGTAAAATGACCATTACATTTATGATAATCATAATATGCATTATTATCAAAAAATTCCATTGTGATTTACTCATATTAGTTTCAAATGGAAGAGGAAAAGTATTTAAATTTCATTCAATTAAACTTTTTAAAAATTTGTAAGGTTTTTATGGCAATCTATAAAATTGCCTTTTTGGTTGATCCAATAAAATAGTTTTGTCAATAGTTTAAAAAATAACGTTAAAATGCATATTTGCTTCTAGTTTAGTATTTTGTGTCTTATCTTTGTAAGATGGTTTTATTTTAGACATGGTTGTATATGTTGTATTAGATGCATGTGTATACTTAAGCTTGTTCAAATCAGAAAATTTAACTTATCTATGTCTTATAGTATGAAAAATCTATTCAAATGATTTAAACTTCTTAAAGATAGTTTATTCATGTAATATTTCAAGAAAAATATGTTTGAATATGTTTAATAACTCATTGTGTACCAATGTAATATTAATATTAACAACTTATTCCTATAATGAGTCACATAATCACTAATAGGTTCATTAGTTCCTTATTTAATCTTATAAATTTGTGTATACAAAAGTTTCTCATCAATTTTGATAGCAAAGTGTTTGATAAATAAATCTACTAAGGGATTGATTTTGTTCACATATTGAGAAAATAAATCATAAATCCATCAAAAAGCATAATATTTAAAGATTTTTGGAAAGAATTTATTTAACAGTTTATCATTTAATGCATAATCCAAACATGTTATGTGAAAATATCTAAGATGTTGTTTAAGATGTCCTTTACCTTAATATGAAGGAAGCTTAGGAGTTAAAAATCTAGTTGGTAAAGGATAGGATGTGATATCATGTGTTATATGATTAGTAATTAAAGTGTGGGAATCTAATGATTGGTTATCTTTCAAAATGCCTTACTCTTATTGTAACATGTTAGCTTTTAGAAATGTAACTACTTGATTGAGGTATTTTACATTAAGGTATGTGACATAGTATGTGAATCTATCAAATTATTTTAATGTCTTACTTGGTTATGCATAATCATATAAATATGTTATAAACAATGTATTCCCCAAATATAAATATGTGGATGGGATATCAATATAAAAAATAGTAGTGAAAACACCTTTTATAGGATTTACAATGGGTTGTTTAACATAATCAGTTGGTTCCTGAGATGCAGTCTTAGGTTCATGTCTTTATTTTTATTTTTTGGATATAAATAATAATGACTCAATATCATCTAGATGGTTATCAAGGTATTGACCATGTTATATTTCATCTATGATATCAAAACAACATTCTTGAGAAACTTTATATTTGTGTGGTTTTATCACTTTTTATTATCATAAAAGTTCCATCAAGGGAGTGTAACGCGATTAATTTAGCATCCATGACATAGATATTAATAAAAAAAAGTAATTTTTAAATAATGAAAATAAATGACAAGGTCAAAAGTAAAAGAAAAAAATTTCAAACCCTAGTGTAAAATAACCTTGAAGCCCTAGAACATTAGAACCCTAAAGAAGACCAAGGGTTAGATAATGTTTAAACAATAAATGGGTTCACCAAATGTTTTATCTTTAATTGATTTAATAGTGAAATTAATCTTAATTCAGATAAATAGAGTTGAATAATTTAGGGTGTTCTAAATGCACTTCTAAATTGTAAACAAAAGGTAACTAACTGAAACAAAAAAAATAAAACAATGAAAAGCAAGTCTAAACTATGTAATTGAAGGATGAACTTAGCTTTTTAATCTTTCTAGTTGACTGTGTTGACTAAAATAATGAAGAAATAAGATAATATGATTGAACCCATAATATTCCAAAAATCTATATTTGAGCTCATACAAGGACAAGAATGTTGGATAGAGATAATATCCTCAGTTGATATTGTTCATGTCTATTGATTTTGTATTTTTGTAGGGAATAATAATTTAGGGAACAATCACATTCAGTAGTGAGAAATATACCCATGTTCACTAATTTTTTCTTGAATTATATGTAGGGGATATTTGTGGATAACTTCTTTAGGTTGAAAACCCTAATAGGGTATGCAATGATTAATGTTACTATAAACATACAAAAGAGGAATTTAGTTAGGCTTAGTTGACCCAAGTCATCCTTACAATGACCGAACACTACCTATAAATCCAATACTCCAAGGAAAGAAATCAAGCCCAATGTAGTTATCTCACCTAAGCACTTTGTGAAATTATGCTCATTTGACTATATGAATGCATACAAAATCAACTTGAAAACTTGATCTACAAGGTTGGACTACACAAAATTAGTTTGAGACTTCATTAAGGATTGCTTGAGGTGCTTAGAACCTAAATTAGGAATAATATGGAAATTTTTCTCAATGTGAACTTTTGTAAGTAAGCCTCTAAATTGAAATTTCAAATTTATGTAATAAGTGACTTGAATGTGATTTTATAGCAATTCTAACGGGATGACCACATGCTAAAAAGCCTAAAAACATGGAGGATGACCTTATTAAGGGTTAAATACTAAAATATTAACATTGGTGGGAAATATAGGAATGTTATATAGGGACAATATCATTTACCATTATTGTCCCTATTGGGTGATCTTTTCCCCTATGGAAACATGTTGAATTTTAGGTATGGATTGAGGCATATAGATGCATAGTGGTGTTTTTAGCAATTATAATATTTCTATATGTAATTAATGATGGTTTTATGATAAGATAGGTCCTCTTTGATGCTTTGGATAGTGAAATATATAAGAATAGGTACCAATTAAGTGCAAACGTTAATTAAAGGTAAAAATGGGTAAATAGTCATGATCAAATATTCATGGCCAAATTTAAGTAACTAAAACTAGTAAAAATGAAGATAGTTAGAATAATAGTGAAGAATATAGTGATGAGGAAAGTGATCACTCTAATTTATAAATTTGAAAAATAATTAATCCTTGTATTCCTATTTTCATAAATTAAAACAAAAAAGAGCATATTGATAATGAATATCTTATTTCCCTTAATCTCTCACAAGGATCCAAATGTGAAAAAGAAATAATTAGTGAGCCTTGTTTACCTTTTAATTTTGTTATTGCAATATATTTAATTAATCAATATAAACTAAAAAATCAAATACCTTGTAAATAAATGACAAATGATATGAATGTGTTATTTTATCTCCCTCTTTAGAAAGGTATATGAGGTAAATACATATGATATCCCAGATTTTATTTTAGACATGATTAATGATATAAAAGAGGATGATAATATTTATGCTCCATTTGAAGGGATAAATAATGTTATGAAATATATGGATACTTATTCATTTTCTCTTCAAATATCAAAGGACACAAATTAATATGATAGACCAAAAAAAATGATATTATTGATTTAGATTTACAAAGTGATGATCACTTTATATTATGTAAATATTCTCAAGGTAGTCATGTTATATCCATATAATCTAAGTCTCATGATAATCCTAATTATTTTGACTCTCCCTTCTCTCCCAAATCAAAAAAAAATCTAATGAATAGAAATGCGATTTCTCTACTCCCATACAAATTAAAAGTGATATGCTAAGCCATTATGCTCAATTTTGTATTGGTTTGGTCTCAAAATCCAACCTTGAGCCATGAAATGATGATTATCATGGTCTTCTCATACTGATATTTAAAATATATGATCAATTATATCCCATGAATTACCTCCAAAATCAAGTACGTTATCTCATTTTATAAATTAGATCATGGTGTGCCAATATCAAATATAATGTTATCTTATGACAACCCATTATAGAAGTTGTGTATTAACATGCATATACAAAATATTTTTTCATGTATATAATTTCCTTATTTGAGGGTCATGGAGATATTTTTATTCACTTAACATATAATTTCTTTTGGAGAATAGGGTAGTGATAGTGCATTATAATAAAATATTTTCACAGAAGTCTCACAAGATATGCTTCAGATTGGTTTAAAAAATTACCTAATGGATCCATACCTAACTTCAAAAGATCAAAAGATACATTATTATCATATTTTCACAAACACATGATACCTAAGTTCACATTGGAACATGTGCAAGGTTTGAAAAGGGGCCATGATGATCCTATCAAAGATTAAATTTTAAGATTCTAATATACTCTACATTCTCTAACTTATCAATCTTCATATTTGGAAAAGTAATTCATCTTCAGTAGGGGTCTCTTATCTCATTAAAATATATATTAATGCATATAATTTATATATTTTTTGATAAATTATACATGGATGTATTAAAATATGTATGTGATCTCAATTAAATAACACAAAAGGCTACAAATATAAATAAGTCAAGACCCCTTCACACAAGATAGAAGTTATCAATAAAAGGGTGAATTGAAATATAACATCTAAAATAAAAAATCTAGTTAAAATTAATTCATAAGGTAGATGATCAATGAAAACAACTATAAATAATTAATATCAATTAAAATTATTGAAT
Source organism: Torreya grandis (assembly GCA_037957365.1). Classification (NCBI taxonomy): domain Eukaryota; kingdom Viridiplantae; phylum Streptophyta; class Pinopsida; order Cupressales; family Taxaceae; genus Torreya; species Torreya grandis. Next base: position 584,625 of record JARHVA010007626.1, on the reverse strand, counting down.
AAATGGAAAGTGTCCTTTTATAAAGCACTACATATTGTGAATAAATCCACTTTTATTAAGCAGAATGCGACTCAATTTTACAAATTCAAAGATCAACCACATGATATTCTACATAGATTTTTGGACCAAAATTTAATTACTCTTCCTACTAATTACTATCATCCTCATCATCATCGTGACTATGTCAAAGGCAATCCATTATACACTTATCATGGCATAAACATAATTGAGATAATGATTTTTATGCATTGCATGAAAATATATTAGTATTTGTTGATAAAGAGATTATAACATATGCAAAAAAGGATAACATGTATCAAAATCAAATCCTTAATTTAATTTTTCCTCTATGAATACAATAATGTCTTAAAAAAAATGATAATTCAAGAACTTGTCGATAGTACATATAAAGTTGATATTGTTATTGATAACAGGTAATGACATAGAACATGTACAATAGAATTTATTCAAGGTGTGGGATAGATTGAGAAATATTTGAAACATACACATGGATCCAATATGGGACATGTTATTTTACCAATCACTTTGGGACTCAATACATTGAGTAATAATTGGTCATATAGCATAATATTCCATACGGAAATGTAGTTTTGGGATAGCCTTGATTATAAAAACTAAATGCAATAATGAACAAGGATAATTCAAATTTACCTTTTACATTCAAATTTGGTTTGTTAACATTATGATGTAATAGTTTAAACATGAAGGAAACTATGGTCCATGATAAAATTACATCTAGAAATACACATACATGGTTACCAACAAAAGCACCAAGATTTAGATTAGATATATGAATAGGTAATGCATACTTAAAATATATCAAAAGAGCATAAATACCATCACCCAAAAGTGTCACAAATAACTAATACAAGTAAAACTATTTCTAATAATACATAGCCACATATATAGTATAACAAAAGATAGTTATAAATAATTATCAATATGGTGAACAATTTGTATTTCCTTTAAGGTGGTGAGCTCACTTTACAGTTTTGAATTAAATAAATTATATGCATGTGTCACAAATTAAAATATAATAATATTAAAATGCTTCACTTAAAATATCATAATAAAATATATCAATATATTAAGTTCTAACATCATCACATGAAATAAATTATCAAATATAACAATTCTAAAAAACATATGTAATATAAATTCCACAAAATCACAATACAAGAATGAATACATAAAAGTCTACATATATCAAATGTTTAACATGATACAAGTATAGAATATACATAGTCACTTAATAATGGTCTCATCATCCTATACATATCCAACTCCATATACATCTTTATTAATAAAAAAGGTACCATGTGAAGATGAGGCCCTACTATCAACTAATCATGATCATGAGTGGAATCAACTCCTCCTCTTGAGATCCTCATATATAGCTACTTATGCCTATAGTTTAGTGCATTCACATTATAACTATACATGATCAACCAATATAATCGATCTTGGACCCTTTTTTGGATTATGATGGGGAATCTAATGTCTTGTAAGATCCAACCTACATTGGTCATGCTTGATGATCATTGCATCTCGCTTGGCTCTCAAGTCATCATATTCCACTACATCCATAATATAATTCACAATATCTATCACCACTTGATAACAATTTAGGGACATAATATCATATATTATCTATCAAACACTATGATAATCCCTCAATAACTACCTCACCAAACACATGTCACATCAAAACCTATATGGATTTATCTATAATGGTATTCTAGTACTCATCATCCCTAATAGAATAAAAAATACATGATTCAATATAAGAGATATTAAAATAATTATTTTTTTTAAACTCTCAATATACATATAAAAAATTTTACAATGATCTTTAGTAACAATAATTTTTTTCCCACCCACATCTCCTTAACCATGTGCCTCAGAGGTACCCTCTAGTACAATAGTAAATAAAATGGCCCACTTTTGGGTCATCCCACCATCATGTGTATGCTAGTGTAAAACCAACACCATATATATCTAGATTATGTATCATAGTATCCACCTCTATCAATGGTATGGGTGCCAAGTCATCCATATTGGGTCAGCCTCTATCCCCCTTATACATCTGGGCTTTCTTAGATTGCCTACATACAAAAAGTGTAAGGGGTACATCTTATAAAATATAAAATTATCATGTCATGTTCTCAAACTAAAATTACTCAAATGCATTTAGACATTATTATGAATCAAATATCATATCTTAATCTACCTAAGTTTCACCCCATCCCCATGCCATACTCTAAAACCCCTATGTAGATAGTTGATCTAATATCTGATAGCATTCCATCTACCCACACCTCAGAACATGGGTTGTACTAGCCCACATCTTAATGTACATCTATGAATTAACACATCCACCATGAATTATCCCTACATGATGTATCATAACAATATTATCATAGATCAATACTGCAATAATGTAGCCAAGCCCATTCCTCCACCAAATCCCTCTCGATTGAATCGATGTAAATTTAAACATAAGTGGGACAACATAATATGACCTCAATAATGCATAATTATGTAATCATATATAAATTTCAAAAATTAGTGCATACAATAATAAATAAATACATTTTTTCCATCCATTATAATAAAATATTCCAATAACACATAAATGAAATTATGCACATGCAGAAGATTTGTTAGTATAGAATCTAACAATAAAATCATAGTATCATTGGGACCATGTCAAATACCCTAAGAATGACCAATCATATACTGGTGTGCTTGTACTATATGATTTGGGCCACTTACACCTTGAAAATTCACCTATAGCAACAACTAATAGCTATAAAATCCTCTAGACATTCTCTAATTTCATGGTCATCTCCCATGTGGGGAGCCAAAAAGTTAAAGTGTTTGAATCCTAATGTTTAACTAATGTTTTCATCATGTGAATCTCATAGGGCATCACATCCAACCACCCAATAAATCTAAACCCACCTATATCAAGTGTAATACTCTCAACATCACTCAATGATAATACATATATGCTCTCCATCATATGACAACATCTAAACTCTCTATAGACACTAAAAACCCATATACCACGGTTCTAGTCATTGCAAAATAGACCTTGTCCCCTTTGGTCCCCCTTGGGTTAGATTATTTATTAAAATCCTTAAATCACCCATTTATCATCCCCTTTTAGATATTTTTAATTAGTTAATTAAATTAAATTAAATAGGCCTATTTCCACCTCCCCACACAAATCCATGGCTAAATGAATGACACCTAGCCTAAGTACTATTTCCCACATAGACATTTATTACCCTAACCCCTTAGACTTATTCCTCATGCATCCTAATGATGCATTTATTAACCTCAAACCATTTTTTTTAGTCTTAACAAACAACTTTAAGTATAAATACCTATTTTTAGAAGTTTGGACTTATTCTCCATGTCCAATATTGGTCACCCCTCGAATGATGTTGGTTGACTAAGACCGACATTGGTTACTTAATGGTAACCCAATGACCCTTGCTCAGAATTTGAATCATGAAGGATAGAGTTTTAATCATTTAGAGAAAATAATTAACAAACTAGAGATAAACTAGAACCAACATAGAGACATCAAAGTTCCCCAACAACTCACCATGAAGAGCTCAAGTACCGTTACTTTTCCTTTATTGCTCTAGAATCTCAAACAACGTGCACCCAACCTCAGCACTCCTTTTGTCCAAAAAATATAGAGCTAAGTATATTAACTTATATTAAGTTTAGTTGTTATTTTAAATGGTTTTTACTATTTAAATATATTATTAATCTCTCCCATATTCACCTTTTGTGTTGGAGTTTTGTAACTCCACACACTCCCACTTCTACCAAACACCTACTGACCAAACTTAGATATTTGAGTGTCAACACCCCTGGTTCAATATCTCTAAGGATCCCTTTTGTATTCACAACCAACATCCAACACTAAAACACCTTATACAACCCTTCAATCATTATCCTAAATTCCCTTATATTCCCAAATCCAAAACTATCAAAATCCATGGTGACAGACCTTGGTCATACCTGATCAGCATCAATAATATTCAATCGACATCGGTCATCACTTAACCATCACTAGTTACCATTAACCAACCTTGGTCACTATGTCAACTCATTTTTCCCAAATTAATAACTCAAAACCATCTCTAAACCTCAATCAAAAACCATATTTCTCAGTCCCTATCATCACATAAAGTTAGAAGCAATAACCTGAACCAAACTTTAATAATTTAACATTCTCTTTTAATGTTATTTAATCAATTTATTTATTTATTTATTTGAAAATATTTATGTCATTTTGATTAAGTACTTTAATTACTTCATGTTACCTCTCTTATCAACACTTTTTTTTTAGAATCGACTTATTTAAAGAGTGGATTGATAGCATCCAATGAAGTCTAGAGCTTTTTGGATCTAGATTTTGCTAAGAAATCCACCCATCTATCTCACTCACAGACCCTCTTCTATTTTCTCTCTTATTTTAGGTCATACTCCCAAGCCAAAGAGGAGTTCTCCATAACCAACTGGATCATGTGCACACAACCAAGTCTATGTTTTTCTTACCTCACCCTTCTTTTAAGTTTCTTCCTATCTTCTAAGAAAAAAAAGAAAAAAAATAGTGAAACATTCTAGCATGCCTGGTGGGACCCTAATCTTTTATTGGGTTCATAGTTGCATTTAGATGTTTTCTTGTTGTTTTTGTACTCATTTAAAATAAATCAAAATTTTACTTTGGGCTTAAAAACAACTTGCATCCATTATTTACTTGCTTGTTCAGTTCACACAGTTTAATTAAATAGTGAAATTAATCATATCATATCACTCTTATCACACACAAAATACCAAACCACTCACATAATTCATACATCAAACAATGACATAAGTCTCGACTAGGATTTTACCACCTAGTGGTAAACTTTCACCCTTAACTATCCCACTTAGACTTCATTACTAAGGGGAGAAACCAAAAACTTAGCTTTCTAATTGAGTATAATCTATAGTAATTTGGTATATCTTGGCTAAGCACTCAACACCCTTATCATTGTGGCCTGTGAAGTGAGGGGATAGGCCCCAATATCAAGCCATGTACCAAATTCTAATATAAATTTTGAGAGCCTTAAACTACCTGAAACCATCTTTAGACTTCCTCTTCTAGTTCCCATTATATAAGCCAAGTTGAGTCTCATAACTTCTTAATTTAAGGCATAAGCCACAAGAGAGATAAAAAAAAAACCTTAGGATTAAATGCACCTTAGTGTGTGTTTTATCTTTTTTAATTTTCTTGTCTACTCTATGTTTGAGTCATGAGAAATTGAACCCCCTTGGAAATATTCAATCGTTTTGCCTTCATCCACCTAATCTCCATTGCCTTGCTCAATCAGGATCCCACCTATATTTTTTCAAGGAGATACTAACTTTTTTAGACTCCTAGAAAACAACCCTCTTGTCTTGGAGCTTTACCTTGTATTTTGAGCCACTTATGCTCCCAACCTTGACTATAATCAATCCAACCTCACCTATAACCAACCCCACCTTGCCTATAATCAACCCAACCTCGCCTACAATCAACCCAACCTCAACTACAACCAAGTCAATCCAATTACTTTATAATATACTCATATTTATCAACCTAATGACATTATCTTTGGTGTGATTCCATTTAGAATCAGGTCAAATATTTGTCATATTACCTCAACTAGTAAACCAAACAAAAAATAAAACCAAGCCAACAAACTGAATCAACTACTTATCTTACCTTCCTCAACCAATCAAACCAAACTTTAAACTAAATCAACCAACCATAATCAACCTAACTTTCAATTCAACCATAACCAGTTCACCTACTATCTCAAACCAAAATCAAACCTCCATTCGATTTTTATTGAATTCTAATGGAAATTATAGTCTTGGTCACCTCTTTATCTAAGCTACCCTTACCACATCATTAAGCTCAATTAGGAATCCCAAGCTTCTTAAACCCTTCCTTGGCACCATACCAAATCTCCCTCATTAGGACAATAAAACATTCTTATCCAATCTATCTTTATTCCAAAATGATGTTACCAACTTCACTGCTAAATCCCAAACCCATCAAAATCCAATCTAGCATCATTTCCATCACCCTAGTATCATTGAGGAAATCATTCCTAAACCACCACCTATATCCTAAACTCCACACCAACTAATGAATAACAAACTAATAATCCTTAGGAGGTAAATGAAGTCATCTTCAATCCAATAAAACCCCTTGACTAACCAATATCTTCACTTGAGATCCTTTTTATACCTCAACTATTCATGGAAAAAGCATCTAGGGGAACTCTCCCTCCAAAATCTTTGACCATTCATAACCCTATACTTCACCAAAAACTAAACCTTAGCCTTTTTCATACCACCGTACACCATTACCTAACCCTTGTCACTTATGCCTCAACCTATACCTAGGCTAGTACCAAACCAACCCTTGGCACTTATGCCTCAACCTATGCCTAGCCTAGAAAACTCAAACCAAAACTAAACCAAGCCAACTAAATCCTAAAAACCCTCACCTAACCATCCTTGTGGAGACAAATGAAATTAGTTCATTTCATTCCTCCTCCTTAAGTATTGTCAATTTAGAACCTTTTCCATGTCTAATCAAGTTCCTAAAAGTAGTTGGGGGACATCTTCACTCTTGATTGGTTTAAACCATTTTCACATCAGTATGGATTTGGGGACTATCAGAGCTTGAACCCCTCAATGCTTTGCATTTTTGTCTATTCTTTTTCTAAAAACAAGTTCTTAATCATCTTATGTCTAACTGAAGCTCATCCCTTGTTTTCAAAATACCTCATCTCCTTAACTCTAAGGATAACTAATTAAATATAGGATCACAAGATTTTACATCACAACCATTAACCTCATCCTAAGCATGGAAACCATAGCTCTACCCATGGCATGATTCTCATGGATACCTCTCATCCCTTATAAGATGGATCCCCATGGTTGTTGTCACTTAAACCCCTCACCCACTACTTAACCTTCTTGTGTTATGGTTTTTCCTCTATAAAGGTAAACCTTAAAACCTATATAGACTATTACATGTCTAAACCATTCATAAAATTCAATTTAGGATACCAAAATATTACTTGGGTCAAAAATCTAAAACCTATAGACTACTCCCTTGAAGGAAAACTACCCAATAAAATTGCTTAAATGTAAGATAGACTGCTTCCTTGAAAGATGGCTATCCAAGCCTAATCCAAATCCTATACCACTCCCTTGAAGGATGGATAAGTCAAGAATTTTTCAAATCAAACAACCACTTGGAAGCTTCTCACATCAATAAACTTCCCAAACCCATCAAACTAAAAGCATCAAAATACCCATAGTCATGATTCAAAAAAGAAAACAATCCCAATGAAAGTTGTAATCAACATCCACAAAAGTCAAAAAGTAGACTTCCCACATTGATTAGTATATACTAAATTAAAGGCAGGAAGTTATCTATAATGGTTTATAAGTCACCTACAAAAGGGGCAAATTATCCCCACAAGAAGGTTACACTACCATTCATTCACCTACTTTTTACCATCCACCTCTCTTTTAACCCTCTAAAATCAAGGGATTTTGAGCTTACTTGACACTATGTGATCAAGTCACTTCTTTTTAAAAAGAAACTAAAGATAATTCAAAGCATGCAAGGAGCTTATGTTCATAATCCAACCCATCTTGTTATTATGGTCTTTACAAATAAGAATGTTTAACCTCCTTTTACTTTCATGATTATTGTTGACATCGTGTGTGTCTTCACTTTTTAAGTCATTGAAAACCCCAGCTACCAAATTTTTACCCTTTCACTATAAAATGGGTCCCCTTTTACCCAAACCAAGTGGTACACTAAATTAGACAACCAATTTGGGCACTACCAACCAAACTTTTTCAAAACAACCACATTACCACAACCATTTGCACATGGAAGAACACTTTATTCTCCACCATTCCACCAACTAAATAACCTCAACATTGGTCATTTTCACCTACCATTCACCCTTTTTATGACCAAATATATCCATGTTCATTTTTATTGCATACCTACCTCACCATATTTGATGAACTCATGTTACTTTTATGTACAACCATTTAGGTGCATTGGAGTATGACCCTTTGTGGTCCTAACACCTACGATCATTTTGTCTTATCAGGATCACATACTAATTTAGGATCCCTATGAACATGTCAACCTTGTATAGGATACTTGAGTTTATAGGAACTAACCCAACATGCACATACTATTACTATAACCAGTTATCCTATCACTTGTCTTTCTAGTACCAACCTTATTTTACAACCTACCTCAACTATAGCAGCATAGTCTATGCATGATCTATGATATCACCCTTAGTCACATTCATTATGCCCATTCATATCTTTTGTATGTATCCCTTTTATATGCCTAATAACAAGCCCACTTGTATTTCTGACACCTACACCCTATTTCATTTTCTCAAGATCACCATATTTTTGGACCCCTGATCACATGGGCACCTTAGCATGGAAACTTGTGTTTATAAGTGTACCCATATCCACTATTCCTATATATGTTGTCCTAGTTTACAATGCTTGTTAAACCTGCAATTGACTCTAATTTTATCTCATTGATTCCTATTTTGAGAGGAGACAACTCCTCCCATACTTGGGGCATGAAACCTCCCACAAATCATACATTTTTTTTTGCAACTTGTTGAAATAAACTACAAAATGTAGACACTAAAAAAATATACACCATGGTTCTAGTCATCGTAAAACACACCTTGGTCACCTTGGGTTAGAATTATTTATTAAATTCCTTAAATAATACATTTATCATCCCCTTTTGGTTAATTTAATTAGTTAATTAAATTAAATAGTCTTATTTCCACCTCCCCACCTAAATCCATGGCTAAATGATTGAAATCTAACCTAAGGACTATTTCCCACCTAGACATTTATTGCCTTAACCCCCTAGACTTATTCTTCATGCATCCCAATGGTGCCTTTATTAACCTTAGAACATTTATATTAGTCTCAAAAAGCAATCTTAAGTACAAATATCTATTTTTAGAAGTTTGGACTTATTCTCTATAACTGACACTGGTCACCCCTCGATTGATGTTGGTTGACTAGGACTGACATTGGTTACTTAATGGTAACCCAATGACCCTTGTTCAGAGGTTGAATCATGAAGGATGAATTTGGAATCATTTAGAGAAAACAAAAAATGAACCAAAGCCACACTAGAACCAGACTAGAGACATCAAAGTTCCCCAGCAACTCACCATGAAGAGCTCGAGTATTGTTACTCTGCCCATATTTCTCTAGAATCTCAAATAACTTACACCCAACCTCAACACTTTTTCAAGCCAACAAACTCTAGATCTAGGTATTTTCACTTATTTCAAGTTAAATTTTTAGTTTTAGTGGTTTTTATTATTTACATCTATTCCAAATCTCTCTCATATTCACCTTTGTGTTGGAGTTCTGTAACTCCACACACTCCCATTATTAATAAACACCTACTTACCAAACTCAGCCATTTGAGTACCAAAACCCTGAGTTCAATATCTTTGAGTCTCATTTTTGTCTTCATGACCAACATCCAACCCTTAAATATCCTATAAAACCCTTCATCCATTATCATAAAGTCCCTTCTCTACCCCAAACCAAAACTATCAAAATCCATAGTGATTGACCTCAGTCATAGTTGAGCGGTATTGGTCATATTGACTAGCATCAGTCATCACTTAACCATCAATAGTTATGAGTGATTGACTTATGTCACTATGTCAACTCATTTTTCCAAAATTAACAACTCAAAACCACCTCCAAACCTCAACTAAAAACTCTATTTCTCAATCTCTATCATCACACAAAGTCAGAAGCAATAACCTAAACTAGAATTTAACAATTTAGCATAATTTTTTAATGTTATTTTTTTAATTAATTTATTTCTTTGAAAGTATTTATGTCATTTTGATTAATTAATTTTATTACTTCATGATACCTCTCCTATCAACACTTTTTGTCAACATTAACTTATTTAAAGAGTGGATGACAGCCTCTAAACAAGTCTAGTGCTTCTTGGATCTAGATTTTTCTAGGAAATCCACCCATATATCTCACTAACACACCCTTTTATAGTTTCTCTCTTATTGTAGGTCATCTTCCCAATCCAAAGAGGATTTTTACATAATTGACTAGATCATGCATGCACAACCAATTCCAATTTATTCTTGCATCACCCTTATTTTAATTTTCTTCTTGTCTTCTAAGAAAATAAAGTGAAAAAATAGTGAAACATTCCAATGCCCATATATCATCCTGGAATAACAAATACAAAAAATACATTTTATTAATCTTATACAAATATGTTCAAAAATAGATTAAATAAAATAGTTCATATATAATTTTCACACAAATAAGTCTACACTAGAAAGGATAGGTTTGTGGAGAATTCTCTGGCATGGTTTGGATAGGATTGCTATAGACTAAATGTGATTGGAAAAGTTTAACTATGCAACTAAAATACTTAAAATTTAAAAAAAATAAAAAAATTAACATATGTAAAAAAATGGGGGGTTTTAGCATACAAGGGGTGGAGTAGCCTCAAACTATAGGATGACCTCAAACTGCTTGAATATCTTAAGTCTAAGCACTCTTTTCTACAAAATTTTATCCCTCTCAAAGGTCAAAAATAAAAATAAAAACCCAATATGAGAATGAATTACAATTTTATATTTAACCAACCTATTTATATGGGTTGATGTTTCTTTTCAAAAATAAAAGTTTGTAACTAATTCCTCTCAAACTTGCATAAGCAATATCTCAAGAAATACATATCAAAATCACTCCCTAGGAGTTGAATTCAAACACACAGTGTGTTGTTATACACAATAATATTTACATCATGTTAATTAGTGTTTCAAAAAATGAAAATAGTAATGCTTATTTACCTATACATAGAGTTCTCCACATATTATTTGTTATTTATTTAACCCTAAAATCTAAATTAAGGAAAATCCAGGGTTACAAAGGTAGAGATAACCTAGGTCACAAGGATGGTAGACTATATCTAAAGTAGGCTAATTATTTTTAAAACTTAGATAAACATATACTGAATTTATTATGCTAAGATATGCTAAAAATGGAAAGTACAACTATGCTAGATATTACCATAATAATGAAAATAAGATACTTAGATAATTATGATGCTAATACAAATACCAATCTAGGAAAAGAAAAAAATGGATTATATTTTAATTTTTTATCACTTGATTAATTCTAAAAATTATACCTCTATAGTGATGGACACTTGCATCGACCTGGGATGGTTGCATCGACACTACTATCTAACTCAGACATAAGCGTCCAATACATAATACATGTTAAAATTAGATATGACCACCTAGATGCTTTTAGGTTATTTTCCACCTTCACTTTATTGAATTTATGTCTAGGTCGTGGACTATCACTCCTTTTCAAATAACAAAACCCTAGTTCTTCATCTTCATATTGGCTAAGGGAAAAAATGAGTTAGTGTGCCAACAATGTCTAGTTTCCCCAATGTCCCCTCTATCAATGAGTGTTACCTACATAACCAATGCTCTAAATAGGGCCTTAGACTTATTTAGTTCTCCCCTACATGTTTTCTTATGTTTGAATCATGTAATGTGTGATAAGCAAGTACATAGAGTGACCTCACTTTTAACTAGGAAAATGTGGCTCATGGAGTGCTCCTTTAGTACTTAGACCTTTAGATGTTTTGTCCCTATTAATAATATGTAATGGGATTAAATAAGGAATATTTTCTCACTTAAATTATTAATTGAATTCTTTTGGTGAGTTAACTTGTGAGAGGTAAGAAGTTTATAGATTTAGAGTGAATGAGGATTGGTCATGTATTTATATCAATCCCTTAAGATAATAGCTCACATTAAAAAACTAAGACTGACCTTTAGGATATGTTTCATTTTAAAATTATATGACTTTAGGGCACTAGACACTTACATTGGGATAGGACACTTTCATCCATGTAAGTGTTTAACTAGAACACAAGTGTCATGGTAGTTGGAAAAGAGGTGCAAATATAGAACTTGTAGATATAGAAGATAAGTAGGATTATAACATTATAATCAAGATATAAGGTTTGAGTTAGCAAAATAACATTGTTTTTTCTAAGATATAAGTAATTAGGCACAAAGAGATAGTGTATGTGAGCCTTTGGATAGTGTGAAGGGTCTAGAAGCTAAAGGTACATCTATGATATTTTAGTTTCCAAGTGTACAAGACTAAGGTGCTCTATAATTCAAAAGTGGTGTCTAAATTCCCCTCCCCACTTTAATATAGTAATGAAATTACTAAGTTAAAGTAAATAAATGTGTACTTAGCTGTGTATAGTACACCTTGTCTTTGATTGAGTCTAATTTGAGTACTTTTTGGTGACTATCCTAAAACCAAGATCATGTTATAGTATATAATAAGTACATATAATATTAAAATAAGAGCATTAAAATGATTTAAATTTAAATAAATTAAGTTTTAAGAGTACACCTATGTTTATATTCAACCATCTTTCCTTTTAGTAATTTGATTTGAAAATATATTTCATTATGAATCATTAAAGATGAGATTAAGATAAATATAAATCTTGAAATTGCATATATATAAAGATATGTATAGATATTTGAGGACACATGCCCCTAACCTTAGAGAAAATATGAGTTATCACATGATATTTGAGATTATTTCAACCATGCAACCCAACCATACTTATAGTTTGGTGAGTGTGATTGAACCAAGTCAACTCACACTATAAAACTAGTGACGCTAGATGATGTAATCAATTCCAACCTATAAACTTAGAAATACTGAGTTATTTAATCACCTCAACCATACCAAAAGTGAACCAATTACTATAGTATATTGGCTTAATATATTCCATAAAATTTTAACCTAGTTGGTGTTCACAGTCCCTAATACTGTTTGAAAGTTGAAAGTGATTTAATTTTACAATACTAGGCACACATTTTATAGCATATGCACCTTAAATAAGTCTCAAATTTAAATTATGTATAATAATAGTACCAAATCATATAATTATACCATAAATATGTATTTGAATCATATAATTGTGAATTTTTCTAATTTGAAACTATGTAAGTGTGGATAACATGTTTCCAAAACATACCCCCCACTATAATCGAAAACTATTGTAACTTTGGAATACATGTTTTAAAAACATACCCCCACTATAATCTAAATTTGAGAACTGGTTTAATTATGAAGAACATATTTCTAAGACATTCCCCCACTATAATCTAGATCTAACAATTGGTGTAAGTGTGTAGAACATATTTTAAAAACATGCCCCACTATAATCTAAATTTAATAACTAGTTTAAATGTGGAAAACATGTTTCCAAAACATGCCCCCACTAATATTCCCCCTTTTGAAGTGAGGGTAAATATAAATTCATAGTCACTTAACCTTGAAATGATAAGATAACTATATAATACGTGTATGAAGTAATTAACATATAGAAAGAATGTGTCTAGGTATATATATCATTAAAGCACGAAGAATGTGATCACACCAAGTCCTAATATGTATGATGCAGATCATGGTAATGTCTAGATAACAATAATAAAATATCAACAAGCAATCAATAAATCACATAAGAGTACTTGAAATCAAATCAAAATAAAATGTTCTAAGGAGACCAAAAATAAGGGGCATGTTCAAATGCCTCACAATCAAAAGGACATGACTTTTTCAAATGTCCACAAAGTAAGTAACGGCATATTCAAATGTCAACATACAACTATTTTAACCTTTTAGGGTTTTATTATGTAAATACTATGTTAGATTAAGGGTTGATTTGTCTAAATTGGTGAAATAATATGCAATAAATAACCACTAATTTGTTATAGAATTTGACTTTCTAAAAATAATAATAAATATGTGTAAATAGAGATTTATCTACAAAATAACTATCATGGAAGATTTGAGTGCTAAAAGTTGGTTTATGGATAGGTTTGAGTGTCATCAATAGGGTGCTTGAGTTAAATTCTCTCTTAGATAGTAGTTCCCCACTTGGAAAGTGGCTTTAGTGTCTTAAAAATGGTGCTAGAGTCCTATTTACAAGAATGTTTCTAAATTTTGGGACCACCTACTCTTATGTTTCTAGGTTATATTCCTACATGCATGAAATATAGAAATTTGTATTGTACCTAGAATAATTGATTTAATATGAAAACCTTAATCATCGTTGAAACTATGGCATGAGTTAAAAATGTATGTTCATTACTAATTTAGGTTGGACATCCTCAATACCCCATTTTGAATATATTATACATACCAATACTCTGAGGAGGGACCAAGCCTAATTTATGTCTCCCACCTAGTGCTTGGTGCAAGTGTAAGTGAATTCTAAATGATAGTGTTCTTAAATACCTTTAGTGTGATTGAGATTAGAGATCTTTGAAATCTAGGCTTAGCGCAGCTGCATATGTTAGTAAGCAAAATTAGGGTAGAATAGGAATTGATAAACTTGATTTTGCTCAACCTGTTTCTTGTTTGAATAATATTTTTGCATCTATATTCCATCTAGTGGATATAGGTCTAATTTTCTTATATTTATAGTGATTTTTAGCTTGTGTGGATAATAAAATATGCTTAGGATGACCTTAGTAGGGTTATACATTTGAAAATATATCTATTCAGGAGAGTTAGGTCAAGGAACACTGGTGCCATGTTAGGGACTCTAACATCATGTGGCTCTAGTATCCTTAATGTGGCACTAGTTTCCAGTTGGTAGGCTATTGGGAATGAAGGTCCAAGATTTGGGAATGAAGATCTAGGATTGTGTTTGAGCTATCAAGGGACATTTTTAGTTTACACAATGGTTGTAAAAGTGTGATAAAGTCTCTAGTATAGGTCTAGGGATAAAATAGGAAATAAGTTATCTCAAGCAACAATCTTAACATCTAAATACCACTTTTAGGTGGTTACATTTACCACCTCTTTATGTTATAAATGCATCAAAGAAAAATAAGTAGTATAAAGGAAAAATAAGTGTACCTAGACTTACCTAGGAAGTGAATCCTATATAGCTAAGTTTGAGTATGTGAAGTTGGTTCTGTGTATGTGAATCATGATCCAAATTAATGATCTACAATGAAACATGCATAAATAAGTCCTTACTTAAGAGATATCAAAAGCAAAAAAATATGTTAAATAAAGTAATTGATTCAATTTAAGTAAAGAGATAAGAAAGAGGAAAGGAACTAATACACCTCATTTGGTACTTGAACCAATTCATGACCCTGGTAATAACCTATGTGTGTGTATATACATATTCATTAAATCATTGAATAACTTAGACTAAATTGATGGCTTATTCAATCCTCATATGTGGGTGCCTCAAGAACTCAATCTGGTTTTGATTCCATCATTACCCACCCCTGATTGGTGGATCATGACTTATGAATAGATTGGATTAGACTGTAAGTATGTCTAACCCTCTCATGTGGATGGCCTAATAAATCAATTAGGCTATGACTCCATCATTTCCAACTCATGTGTAGTAGATGCATCTAAAACTAAACTGTGCAAAGTGTTGTAAATATCTAATAGGTTATCTTTAACTATCTATGTCAATTATACATCCACTCAAGTACATTAGGTGGCTCTAGACCACTTGAGATTTCCAACCACTATATATTGAGTAAGGCATGAAAATGGTGATGACCTAGAATATGATGCTAAGTGTACACAGTGTAGAGAATGACATGGATTTTTCCATTCCATCTAATCAACATGTGTATAACTGAGCATATGGAAACATTGTGTCATACACATGCCCCCAATCTGATATCTGAGTATATTGATTATGGACTAAGTTTTAATAAGTGTATTTATGTATCTAAACTAAATGTGGGAGTGATTATGTCATGCATGATTCTCATAATCTGAGAAATTGATATGAATCTAAGATAAAATGAATGTATCTAATCAAAATCTAAACATAGTTATCAAACCTATTGTTGTATTTGTTTAAACTTGTATTATACCTGGTGTACTATTCTAGCTAATTTAAACTACCTTAAAGTTAGGGATACTAAATAGTAGCACCATTTAATGGACAGTAGTGCTATATGGTGATAGTGTCCCATTCTAGATGATAATGTCTATCAAGTCTAAAATATGGGTGGCTAAACTACTTTTTGAGTCTCTATTGTTTCCTATATCTTACCTATGTTTGATTTCCTAAAATTAAGCATGTGTGTTAAAAATGATCTATGAATAATAATGTATGAGATTAATCTTTATGACAAACCTTGTGAATTCCCCCTCTTTTGAGGGTAGTTGTTGACATGTATAATAACTATCCTTAAAATAAATATCTCTACAAAATGTGTTATCCAAATCATATATGATAACTATGTGACAATCCAATATAATGTACAAATATAACACTAGAATGTAAGATAATCTGAGCATAAGTATGTAATGTAAGATGTATGTTGTATCTAACATTACATAAGGGTGTCAAGATAAATGTAATAAATGTGTATAATAGCAAATCTAAGTAGCTACCTAGGGAGATGGGTCATGATGTCCATCATGACACCCAAGTAGGAAGGGTAGATGCATGAGGTCCCTCATGGCATCAAAAGCTGGTGTGTGCGACAATAAAATACAAGAGTCATGTCCATAATGCATAAAATAAATCATACCTTCAAAACACATGAGGCACACAAAGATAAGCCAAGGGGAAACAATACAAAGGACATGGGCACATTTCACTAAATCTAAGAGAGAATATATACAAGGACGTGTTCAAATGTCCACATACATAAGCAACCAACAATTTATCGTAGAGCCACATAGAAAGACATGTTCAAATGTTCACACATACAATCAAAGAAGCTTACACAAGGGATATGGGCACATGTCCAAGGCATACATGAATAAAAGTGGCTTAGATCCAAAGAACAATGGCATATTCAAATGCCCTCGAATAGAAGAAGCATAGGAAACACAATCAAATCTAAACTAGGAAATCTAGAAATGAAAGTTTGTATGAATGTAATATAAATTTGTGTAAATGTTGAGATATACATGTGTTGATTCTAAAATAGTGATAGTTGGAAAAAATATTTGCATGAGTATCAATGATCAATATCAAGATATATTAATGTGTAAACTGGAATGTAAGGATAGAACCTAGTAGTATAAATTGTGTATGATTTGCCCCAATAGGGTGGATGTATCAAATGAATAAACTTATATTGGTGTATATGCCCCTAGTGGGTAGATGATAACAAGTCCATATCAATGCAGTAGACCAAAGTCTTGTAAGCAATTTGCAAATACTCAACAAAAATAAGTGAAGCATGTATTTATGATAAAACTAATTATACTAAGATAGATAACATATGTATTGTATGGAAAATTAAAGAAATGAAAACATAATAATACATACAATCTATAAATTTTGTATTTTTTAAGTAATATTTGAATTTTTTTGTGTTTTCTAGATATAATCTATGTACAATCAAATGAAAATAAACTATGTACAAGGAGCAAGAGAGAAGATAAGTACAAGTAAAATGATAATGAAAAGTGCATTATTTATACGTAGAATATCCTTAGATGCATGATGTTCAATGGATTTTTTATTTCCTTAACATCAAGTGAATATATATGATGTAATTTTAGGCTAAGATTTTTTGTGACGATGTATGGTCTAATCCAATTTGGTTTAAATTTTCCTTTGTTCTCTTCTTTGGAGTTAACATTTTTGATATTTCATTTTAACACCAAATAATTGATTTCAAATTCCCTGTTATGGACTCTATTATTATAGGTTATCTATATTCATTTATAATAATCTATGAGATTCTTTGAGGCTTGGATACGTGTGTGATCCAACTATTTTAGTTCATGGAGACATCACTCTTTATACTAATCATATGTGATGAGCCCTTTTAAAGATACATGTACATAAGGGATTTATACTTCTAATGGGAAAATGGATTTTTTCCATATATGATTTGATAAAGATTATCTCCTATTGGTGTACATATTATGGTGTGGTGAGTGAAAATTACATAGAGGATTTGAGTGTGCCAGTCATTGCCAAATTTGGTAACTATTTTACTAAGAATAATATTAATTTTATTATTTGTTGCTTCTACTTGACCATTACCCTATGGGTAATATGGAGTAGAGAATGTGTGTCATATTTTGTATTTGGCATAAAAAAAATTCACTATTTTATTCTTGAAAGAGGTTCCATTATCTATAATTATAGTTATTGGGAGGCTGAAGCGGGAAATAATATTGGTCATTAAAAACTATAAAATATCCTCCCCCTTTGTTGATTGTAATTGAATGGCTTCTACCCATTTGGTAAAATATTTTTTATATATGATAATGAATTTGTGACCTCATATAGATTATAGGTTTATCTCATAATTTGGGGATATCATAGTTTGAAGCTATCATGAAAGTACATGGTGCAAGTTACCATGGAATTGACATTTATCTCATAATTTGAAATACTCCTAGAATTCTTGTTTTATGTTTGGCCAATATTAACCTTGTCTGAGTAACTTGTGTGACATTTCCTTGCTACTAAAATGACCACCATATTCATTGTGATGTATTTGTAAAATAGACAATTTATCTTCCTCGGTTTTTAAGCATTGGAATAAGTGTTTGTCAAAATATATCTTAAATAAATCACTGCCAGTGATGACATATCAAAGATAGTTTCACTTTAATTTATGTTTTTCATTCTTTATAAAAGTATTAGGTGTGATATATTTATTCAAAAATATATATATGTTAGAGAACCATTCAGATGGTATTATACTATATGTGGTAACCAAGACTATTAGAGTGATAAGGTATACATGGGACACTGATGGAGATTGTAATTATGTAATAGTAAAAATATCTTGGTTTACATCGATATCAATGGGGATAAATGAAGTGGCACTTGCCATTGCATTGACATGATGTTTGTCTTTGTGTGGGATGTTCTCGATAGAGAAATTATCAAACTAAGCCTCTAGATATTGAACCATATTATTATGAGGAATCAGGGGTTCTTCCTTTATTTAGTAGACATATGTGACTTGATTAATAATTAATTAGGAGTCCCCATAAACTTTTATTGATTTAATATTGAGATCCTAAGCTTATTTAAGGCCTAAGATAATAGCTTCATATTCTGTGATATTGGTAATGTATGAAAATTGAGTCGGTATGTCAGAGGTACTATGTGTCCTAGGGGATAGATGAAAACAATTATGGTGTTGACACCAGATGCACATCTAAAATCATCAAAGAACATTATCCATGTATCTAGAGTGATATTTTATGCCATGAAATAATATATGAAATCATCTTTAATAAGAT
Source organism: Torreya grandis (assembly GCA_037957365.1). NCBI lineage: Eukaryota > Viridiplantae > Streptophyta > Pinopsida > Cupressales > Taxaceae > Torreya > Torreya grandis. Next base: position 565,140 of record JARHVA010007626.1, on the reverse strand, counting down.
TTTTATGTAGTAATGGAGCTTCTACCAATTGGTCTACAATTATTTGACCTTTTACTGATTTTTGTAATATAATTTTGAGGTTAAATTTTGTAACATAACCCATTTTATAATACATCCGAAAATATGTGGTTTTAACATGAGGAATTTTAAAGGATCAACTTTTTTAATTATGTGTCTCATTGTAAATCATATAGTGATGAAGCTTTTGAGTAATAAATACTAGTGATAAGCATTTTTTCTCAATTACTAGATAGTTTCCTTCATAGTCAACTAGTGTACAACAAATGTAGTAAATTAATCTTTTTTATGTTGGTCATCATGTTGTGATAAGAGTGATCCCAGTGCATGATCTATCACTAAGAAGTAAAGTAGAAGTGGCTTACTAGGTATGGGTGGGACCAAGACGGGAGGGTTGAGTAAGTATTGCTTAAGTGTGTCAAATATCTCTTAACATGTGATGTCCCACTCAAATTTCACATCATTTTTAAGTAGTCTAGTGAATGATTGGATTTTATCTGCAAGTTTTACCATAAAATGATGAATTAACTAAATTTCCCCTAGATAAACTAATATTATTTTATATTATTAGGAGGAGGCATATCCATGATTTCTTTGATCTTGTTAGGGTCAACTTCTATAGTGTGTTGAGATATAATGAATCCTAAAATTTTCCTTGAATAAACTCCAAAGAAACATTTATTAGGGTTATTTCACACATTGTTATTTTTGAGTATTTCAAAAATTTGTCACAAATCAATTTCATGATGTTGTCACTCTTTTAAATTTACCAAAAAATCATTGACGTAATCTTTGACTATCTTGAGGTTATGAAAGATATGTGTCATAGTGCATTGGTGAGTTACACCGGCATTATTTAATCTAAATGGCATAAATATATAGTATAAAGTGCCCCATGTTATGTTTAAGGAAGTATTTTCTTGATCTTATTTAGCCATCTTGATTTGATTGTACCTAAAAAAACCATCCATAAAGGAGAGCATCTCATAGCTGGCTATGGAATAGATTATCATATCAATGTTGGGTAAAGGAAATTCATCTTAAGGACATGAATTTTTAAGGTCTCTAAAATCATAACAACATCAAATTTTTCCATTAGGTTTTACAATAGGAATAATATTATAAACCCACTATAGATGAATGACTAGTTGAATGAAACCAAAATCTAACAATTTTTGGATCTCATCCTTAACAAGGAGAGTAACTTTAAGATGCATTTTATGAATATTTTTTTTTAATATCTTGGCATCAAGATATAAAGTAATTTTGTCTGATATAATTAAGGGATTAATATGCATCATATCAGAATAAGCCAATGCAAATACTTGAGGAAAATCAGTTAAAATTTGATGAATATCCATGTCTTCTAATATATGTAAGGTGACAACTAGTATTATGATGTGAGGATCAGTTTTAGTTCCATAATTAAATTTGATAATTTATTCATTAAGTAATTTAGATCAATCTAAAGTATATGGTTTTGTAGGTATTATATTATCTATGCCAAGTAACATATCATCCAAGTCACCTGAATGCTCACCAAATTATGCCTATACACTTTTGGAATGAGTAAACCTATTCATATGATAGAAGGAAGGTGGATCCTCATATGCACAGAGGAATTATAAGAGAGATACATCGTTATTAAACTCATCAAGAATGGGTAGATATGGAGAAAAAATATCACTAATGAGATTTGGGTAAACAACTGAGAGTGTATAAACATGGTTTACTATATCAACTACCCATAGAATAAGTAGACAAAACATGATAAATTGAGAATCATCATGAGAGGATATGGCATTAGATTATCATTTATGTATCCAAGTCCTTATTTTCCCTATTGATCATATGATTCAACAAGATTTAGGATTCCCTAATCATGTTTTCCAAGGCCATATCCTATGTAGCCCATCTTCTATAAATATCATAATGCAAAATGTAAAGTTAACTTATTACCCTATGTACTAGAAATAATTGGGGGAGTTGTATGCATATTTTAAATGGTAGATTGAGTTGGTGTAGTATCAAAATCCATGAAAGGAACATAATTTTGAGAAGGCTTTATATGTATATAGTACCTTAATGGTTCTTTATCCATAGGACATGTGTATATATGACCTATGTAGCTAAATTTTAAACATGTATGTAAATTTAATAGAATTGCATACATAGCATGAATCCATGGTCTCCCAAGTAAGAGATTATAACTTAAGATCATTAACCATAACTTGGAAAGTTATAGGTAGTGCTCTAGGCCCAAGGTTAATATTTAATGTGATTTGACCCAAAAATTTGCATGAAATATTATCAAACCCTTAGATGCTCATATCAAAAGTATCCAAATCCATAACATGTATATTAAGATGGTGTAGAAAAGAGATGTTGCAAATATTCAACCCTGATCCATTATCAACAAGAACTCATTTGACACCTACCTCATTAATTTGTAAAGAAATATAAAGAGGTAGATGTAAATATATGATGTGCTAAGGTCGGAGGTCCTCTCTCTCAAAATAAATATCTTCTTTTATCCATTTCATATTATTAATTATGGAAGTAACATAGGCAGGATCATATGTTTGAGGTACCTGATTATCATAGAGCATCACATACAAAATATATTTTTATGTGTTCAAGTGCTATAAAATATCTAAAATGGAAATTTTAATTGAAGGAGTAATGCTCTAATCAATAAAGCTATAGTGATGGGTATTGTAAACCTTCCAAGCTTCATGACCACATGAGAGCATCATAACATGGACCACAGGGTCTCCTACGAGTGTAGGGATAATATTAGATGTGGGATGGTGTCTAGAAGTATTTTATCAATAATAAGGAATAATGGGAAAGGAAACAAAATGAACCAAAGATAAAAATGCATCTAAGGAAGATTTGTTGATTTTAGGCAACATAATTATTATTTTATGTAATAAGTTATCTATGTGATTAAATAAGTGTCTTAATTGTATTGTGCATAGGAGAAAAATATCATGTGAAATATTTAATGAAACATGAAAGACATTTTAATTGATATGAAACATCATGTATACATATATCTATGTCATTTCTGATTTTATTCCGAATTAGAGGAAGCAAACATGAAAATGAAATTAGTAAACTTTGAAACAAAAAGTGAATAATTTATTTTATGATTATAATCATGATTATACATATTAGAATATATGTGAATCTAAAATCTGAATTTTGGAAATGTAGACCCTAGGGCTAGGTAGGGCTAGGGTTTGAAATTAGGGTTAGTTAGTAAAATATTTAAATTATATTTAAATAAATTAAACCCTAATGTGATATTGATTAAATGAGATAGCTAATGAAAAAAATTAGAAAAATAGGAGATTATAACCCTAATTTAGTGTAAAAAAAATTAGCAAAGGTAAACCCTAGAAAAACTAGTGTTTTAAGTAATATTCAAAGTAAGTGTTGACCCAATTTTGCCCCTCAGGCAAAATCTCGGCCACCTCCTACACCTGCTTCACAGGCCCAGTCATTTCAGGTTGCAAGGTCCACTTTCAGGTCTTGACAGTGCCATTGCAGAGAATAGGCAGCGAAGGACAGAGTCTTCAGACGTTCGCAAGAGAAGAAGGGGAAAAAATGGAATGTTCGACACTTAGCCAAAAAAGAGACAGAGAAAATGCAAAGGGCGGCAAAATCACCGCCCACTATAAGGGTGGCAAAATTCCCCTGCAGTGCACAAGAAAAAACCCGCCCAGCCGCCAAAGGAGAAGACCAGCGCGCAAAACGAGGCAACCAGCATGGTCTTGGCAGACTTGTGACGTCATCAATAGTGTTTTTCACACTTTTCAATGAGACTTCTCTTAGCTCTTCTGCTATAAATACAAAGACTTAGTCATTTTCAAAGGATCTTCCTGACTTTTGTAAAGAGCATTGCTCTCCAAACTTCCCACCTGAATCAATAAAAATATAGTTTTTACCTCTATTTGGATGGATCTATCAGTGTATGCATTGAATGTTAATCTGTGTCCAGTCATTGTCTCTTGATGCTCTCACAGGTTCAACACCAGCAAACCTGTGATCTACGAAGTGCCACTGTCTGCTGCTGCCAGGAGTAGAGTTCTGTTTCAGAGGTATTGAACAGGTGAGGTCACTTACAGTGTGTGTTTCTCAGCACCTTGGTGAGTCCCTGTTTCTTGTACTTTCCATAAGAACCTCCCTGTCATCCCAGAGACCTGGTCTTTTCTGCCAGATCTGAGTGTATGTATGTTTTTGTCTGATTCTGAGAGTGGATGTGGGAAGGTCACCTGTTTTTGGTGTATCACCTCTTTTAGAGTAGGCTGTTTGTTTTCAAGCTTTTCTCTCTCTTTTCACTCCCCCCCCCAAGTGTATACCTATATACCTATATTTTGCATTACCTGAAACAAACAAGATACATCAGAGGGAACTAGCCCATATCTAGAGACTCTCCTCTCCTGCTTCGCCGTCCCACAGGCGAGAGAGGGGTTTCCATGTTGCGGGGAGAGGGCAGGAATCCGTGTTCCTACCGCTGGGTGCACTTTCCAGCGTCAACAGTTCTGGCACGCCCGGTGGGACTACAATTTTATTAGGTTCTAACACAGTAGTATTTCAGGATTGATGTTGGTCCTGCTACAGTGATTTTCAAATATTTCCAGCATCTGGCGACTCCACTGGTAAGAGCTCAGTTCTTTTTTAAAAGACCAGTTACTTAGCTTATATGCCAAAAGTTACCACCAGGTCAGCTTCAAGGAGGGTCCCCTTTGAGTTCGTTGAACTACCTTTAAACTCTGCTAAAAGACTCAGGTTTGGAAGAACTCACCCTTATCCACTGATAAATCCTCCTAGACCTGTTGCTAGTAACACCAACCCAGCTCAGCCACAAATACAACCTGTTCCAGCCATGGCCTTGCCTTTTGCAGCTTTTCGTGGTGAAAGCCCTTTGAACCTCCCACGCTATGATCCGATCCCCGGAACAGCTCTAAAAAATGTGCCCTTTTTTGATGGAGTGGGACCTATTACAGTTGTTGAGCATATAAAAAATATTGCCAACCTTTGCAATATTCATAATATAACAGAAGAAAATATTGCCATCAGACTGTTAGCCGTATCTCTGAAGGGGAAAGCTCTCGACTGGTACGGCACCTTGCCTGTGGATTCCATACATTCTTGGAACGAATTCGGCACTCGTTTAACTGATCGTTTTGGGGAAAAAAGTGATGGCCTCTCTCTTGCTGAGCAGCTGACAACTATAAAAAGAGCTCCGCATGAATATATGCAGGACTTCAATACGCGGTTCCAAAAGACTTGGGATAGAATTCCCATCCTGGTAAGGCCGACCCCCAGCTACGCTTTCTTGTACTATCTAAAAGCATTGAATAGTGACATTGCTATGATGATTCAATCTATGGGGGGACACATACTGCCAGCTGCGTATGACATAGCCATTGCGGCCAAAAATTGCTTGATTCAAGCTGGAAAAATCGCCCCTAGACCTCACATGCCACTTTTCCCAGAACCGCTGCCCCCAATTCAAGCAGTCTATCCTACAATTGCCCCCTACCTGTCATTGAAAAGCCAACTGCTGTTCCATCCAATGAATTAAGTGAAGTTAAGGGCCTGTTGCAGAGCATGTCAAATGAACTTGTTGCCCTTAAAAGGCAGCAAGCTCAAAGCCACAAGCCAAACCAGAATTATCAAAATTATGGCCATGCCCCTAGACCCCCCTTTCAAAATTATAACCAAGGTCAGGGGCAGCTCACTACAACTAGGCCTTATCAAAACTATAACCCTGGGCCTCCTTCGTCATCTAAAGCCATGGTACCTACACAGAACAATCTAGTGCAGGAGCAGCCAGGTTGTTCAAACATGGGACAAGGTCAAGAGCAAGCTGTCCACCCGAATGACATGATAAATTTTTACCAGAATTCGAAAAATCAAGGTGCTGATTTTTCTCAATTTTTTGAGTTCCCAACTCAAACCAGCACAAGCAACAATCAGACTCAGCCGGATTCTACCCTGATAAATCATGAAGAGGGTGAGCTCTGTGCAATTAATCATGGAGGCGCTGCAGTCAATCATGCTGATTGCGTTGCGGCCAATACGAGATTTAAAAGAAGAGCAGTTGGAGAAGTGCAGGCTTCCTCTCGGGCAGCGGCGAATCCTCCACCACACCCTTTTCAAAAGGCCCCAATTTCCGATGAACCATCTGTACCCCCAGCTCCTCAGTCTAAAGCTCCAGCCGGGATCAGCCTAAAGGAAAACGCGAAAGGAGTCAGTCCCCAAGTTAATATAGTTGATCAAATGAAGAAATTGCATGTGAGCATTTCTCTATGGGACTCATTGTCTCTTCCGGGACAAAAGGAGGTATTGAAGAAAGAATTGCATGAGCTAGACCGCCAGGGCATCCCAACAGACACTAATAATGTCCTAATGATGAATGGGCAGCCTTCTGCTCCAGGTCAGGTAAGGAAAGAAGAAAAGACTCCCCCTTTTTATGTATCTTTGATCATTGGAGATTTCTTAGTACATAATTGCATAATTGATAGCGGGGCCAGCACTTCAGTAATGCCTAAATGCATTGCTGATAAGATGGGGTTAAAGTACGAAGCAATGAACAAAGGAGTCTTACAACTAGATGGGACACCCGCAAAGACAGTCGGAGTCCTGAAAGGATTGAATTTAACATTGCATGCCTGCCCGACATTCTCAATCCCTCAAGATATAGTGGTAGCAGACGTTCCTCCATATTTTGCAATCTGTTTGTCTAGGGACTTTACGTCCAAGATAGGTGGTTATCTAGCAGCAAATTGGTCATACCTGGTTTTCAGAACCAAGTATGGGACCAAAGTGAAAATTGAATCCGAGCCACTCTATAAGGACCACCTAGAGTCCTATTCACCCAAGGCAGTAAATGTCAGTTATACTATCATTGATCCAGAAGACTCTCAAACAGACAAGTCCTCATCTTCTGCTCTTGAAGGAGTCGCAGATCTATTCTTGGATGAGTGGGGAAACGATAACTTTGAACACGATCCTTATAAGTTTATTGAGGAGGCAGACCTTGGCATCTATTGCTTGCACGAAGAGAGTGCCGTCATGCCCAATATAATGAAGAAAAATGAAGAAGATCTTGGCCTGTGGCAGCTATATTTCGACGGTTCCAGAAGCAAACTGGGCGCTGGTGGTGGGGCAATGTTAGTCTCCCCTTCTGAAGAAAGGTACTTTTCAGCTTTTCGTTTCCATTTCTCTTGCACATGTAACGTTGTAGAATATGAGTCTCTGATTCACGGACTTGAGTGGGCAAGAAAGAGAGGGATCAAAAAATTGCAAATCCTGGGGGACAGCGAACTAATAGTGAACCAAATCAGAGGCCTGAACCTGACCAAGAACTCTTTACTGAAATCTTAAAAGCACAGAGTCTGGGACTTGATGGAGGATTTCCTTGCTCTTAACATTACCTCTATCCCCAGGGAACAGAATAAGCAGGCTGACAGATTGGCAGCTGTGGGTGCCCAATTTGATGTTTCAAAAGAGATAAGCAGGGGTTGTAGTTCGCGCCATTTAAAAGTGGTGGTCCGGCCTTCAATTCCAGACAATGTTACAAACTGGCAGGTCTTTGAAAGCGACCAACAAATAGCCCTTTTCCTAAAGGAAGAAGCTGAATTTGCGGTCCACAATCAGGCAAAATTGCAACAACAATATGGAAATCAAGTTGTTCAATTGAAGAACAATAAACTCCCTAAGGGTCTGACCACACTTGAAAGTATTTTCAACGGAGAGGACCAACTAAGAAATGACAAAGCATGCATCACTACCAAAGAGGAGAATTATGAAAAAGTGGAAATCTTCAAGGATAAGTTGCTGGCGCTTGGTAAGGTCTGCACGTTTCAAGAAAGACAGGCTTTCATTCTGCTGTGCCAGGAGTTCGCTGATATTTTTGCCTGGAACTATAGCGACTTGAAAGGCTTCGATCCAAGGCTCGCCCAACACACCATTGAATTAGATGAAGGCGCAAAACCTGTCACACAAAAGCAGAGACCTGTTAACCCGATGGTCGAGCTCCTTATGCAGAAAGAATTGGCCAAATTGATTGAGTCCGGCATTATATTTCCGATCAAACATTCCTCATGGTTGGCTAATTTGGTTCCAGTTAGAAAGAAAAATGGGGAGATCAGGCTGTGTGTCGACTTTAGAGACCTTAATAAAGTCTCTTTAAAAGATCATTATCCCCTTCCAAACATGGAGCAGATCCTTCAAAAGGTAATTGGTTCCGAACGCTTCTCCCTCCTGGATGGCTATTCGAGATATAATCAGATTTTGGTGCGTGACTGTGACCAATACAAAACAGCCTTCACCACTAAATGGGGAACGTTCGCCTACCAGAAGATGCCTTTTGGGCTATCCAATGCTGGTGCTACTTTCCAGCGAGCCATGGACATGGCTTTCAGTGGTTTGATAAATAGGAACGTGCTGGTGTACCTCGATGATATAACAGTTTTCTCCAAAGAGGCAGGACAACATATGAAGCACCTCAGGGAAATTTTTGAGAGGTGCAGGGAATTTGGCATCTCCCTAAATCCAAAGAAATGTGTATTCGCGGTTCATGAGGGGAAACTTCTTGGCCACATTGTGTCCAAGGAAGGTTTGTCTATTGACCCAGAGAGAGTCTGCTCCATTCTGGAGATGTCCCTACCAAAGCACAAGAAAGCCCTGCAGAGTTTTTTCGGCCGAATAAATTTCATTCAGAGGTTCATTTCAAACTTTGCTGAAATAGTTAAACCCCTAACCTCCTTGCTCAAGAAGGGTGAAGAATTCAAATGGACAACGCCAAGAAAGGATAGCTTTGAAGCTATCAAACAGGCTTTGACCCAGGCTCCCGCTCTGATCAGCCCCGACTTCAACAAAGACCTCAATCTCTATACCTTCAGTAACGGAGAAGTAATATCTGCCATCCTTACCCAAGCAAATAGTGATGACCTCGAGCAACCACTCGCTTTTTTCAGCCAAGGGTTAGAGGACTTCGAAACTAGGTACACCTATGTGGAGAAACAAGTCTTGGCAGTAGTGCGCAGCCTGAAGAAATTCAGATATATGTTGTCGAACAGCAGGATCCATCTCATGGTTCCACATCCTGGCGTCAAGGATTTCTTGACCAATCGAGACTTAAACGAGAAAAGAGCGGGATGGATCACCAAGGTAATGGAGTACGACATAGACATCAAAATCACCAAGTTGGTTAGAGGAAGGGGCCTGTGTGAACAGCTAGCCGCAGATTTGAAACAAAGGGGTGAAGACAGCTTGCTGATCCATGACGCAGCCACTGCAGAAGAACCAGCTGTCGTAAGAGATTGGACACTAGACATGAGGCATTTCCTTCTTACGGGCGAATGTCCACAGGGTCTTGATAGGGCCGGAAGAAGGTATTTTAAACTTCAATCCCTTCCCTATGTTTTGATTGACGGAGTATTATTTAGGAAGGATCTCTCTGGGGTTCTCTTGAGATGCATTGACTCCAGTCAGGCTGACAAGGTATTGGCTGAGTTTCACAATGGGCCAGCAGGTGGCCATTTCGCCCCTAAGACCACAGTAGCAAAAATAATGAGAGCTGGCTATTTCTGGCCCACTCTCTTCAAGGATACCCATGCCTGGGTAAGGAAGTGTCAGAAGTGTGCACTTTTTGATGGAAAGCAGCGATTGGCTGCCATGCCCCTACAACCCATTCAAGTTGAGCAACCATTCATACAGTGGGGCCTGGATTTCATAGGGATGATCAACCCTCCCTCTAGCACCGGACACAAGTGGGTCCTGACTGCTACGGATTATTTCACCAGGTGGGTGGAAGCCATTGCTTTGAAGGAAGCAAATGAGAGCGCAGTCTTGGATTTCTATGAGGACTTAGTGACACGTTTTGGGGTCCCAGCCACTATAATCTCAGATAATGCCTTGGCTTTTTTGGGAACCAAAACTAGTGAATGGGCACTAAGGTATGGTATATACCTCAGCACTTCGTCAAATTACTACCCGCAGGGGAATGGACTAGCTGAGTCTACTAACAAAAATTTGATCAAGATTATAAAGAGGACCATGGAAGAAAATCAGAAAACTTGGCATGCCAAGTTGAAAACAGCCCTATGGGCCGATCGAATCACTCCGAAAAGATCAATCGGAAATTCTCCATATACGCTTGTGTATGGAAGGGAAGCAAGGCTTCCTATCTCACTCGAATTGCCAGCGCTGGACCTCACACATCAGCTGCAGCTAGAAGAAGGAAGCAGCATGGAGGTCAGATTATGTGAACTAATGGAGCTCCAAGAGGTAAGGAACCAGGCCATGGTCTCTATGATCAGTCACCAGCATCAGGTGAAAAGACATTTTGACAAGAAGTCTTCGTCAAAGAGTTTTGTCGAAGGAGACATTGTCTTAAAATGGGACGAAGATAGAGCTAAGCCTGGAAAACATGCAAAATTTGATGCCCTCTGGAGCGGTCCTTACATAATTACTCAGTGCAAGCAGCATAATGCATTCCAGCTCTCCAGGTTGGACGGTGAAGAATTGCGTATCCCAGTCAATGGGATACACCTGAAGCATTGTCACTGAATTTTTGGTTCCGCCGTACATAGTTTCCCTTGTTTTCTTCCCTGTTTTCCCTAAGTGCAGTTTGCATAGTTAGTTGTTTTTAGTCTTGTGTGTTTCCCTTAGCATGGGGGTAATTTCTGTATTTTTGATTTTGGAATCTTCAAAAGTTGTTGTGAACTTGCTTCAAAGTCACCATCCGACTCCGCACCCAATGGATATGTAAGGCAACTGGGTTCTAAGCATAGCAGGCACGCTTCCCCCGTGAGTCACCAATTTGTTGACCCAATTTTGCCCCTCAGGCAAAATCTCGGCCACCTCCTACACCTGCTTCACAGGCCCAGTCATTTCAGGTTGCAAGGTCCACTTTCAGGTCTTGACAGTGCCATTGCAGAGAATAGGCAGCGAAGGACAGAGTCTTCAGACGTTCGCAAGAGAAGAAGGGGAAAAAACGGAATGTTCGACACTTAGCCAAAAAAGAGACAGAGAAAATGCAAAGGGCGGCAAAATCACCGCCCACTATAAGGGCGGCAAAATTCCCCTGCAGTGCACAAGAAAAAACCCGCCCAGCCGCCAAAGGAGAAGACCAGCGCGCAAAACGAGGCAACCAGCATGGTCTTGGCAGACTTGTGACGTCATCAATAGTGTTTTTCACACTTTTCAATGAGACTTCTCTTAGCTCTTCTGCTATAAATACAAAGACTTAGTCATTTTCAAAGGATCTTCCTGACTTTTGTAAAGAGCATTGCTCTCCAAACTTCCCACCTGAATCAATAAAAATACAGTTTTTACCTCTATTTGGATGGATCTATCAGTGTATGCATTGAATGTTAATCTGTGTCCAGTCATTGTCTCTTGATGCTCTCACAGGTTCAACACCAGCAAACCTGTGATCTACGAAGTGCCACTGTCTGCTGCTGCCAGGAGTAGAGTTCTGTTTCAGAGGTATTGAACAGGTGAGGTCACTTACAGTGTGTGTTTCTCAGCACCTTGGTGAGTCCCTGTTTCTTGTACTTTCCATAAGAACCTCCCTGTCATCCCAGAGACCTGGTCTTTTCTCTGCCAGATCTGAGTGTATGTATGTTTTTGTCTGATTCTGAGAGTGGATGTGGGAAGGTCACCTGTTTTTGGTGTATCACCTCTTTTAGAGTAGGCTGTTTGTTTTCAAGCTTTTCTCTCTCTTTTCACTCCCCCCCCAAGTGTATACCTATATACCTATATTTTGCGTTACCTGAAACAAACAAGATACATCAGAGGGAACTAGCCCATATCTAGAGACTCTCCTCTCCTGCTTCGCCGTCCCACAGGCGAGAGAGGGGTTTCCATGTTGCGGGGAGAGGGCAGGAATCCGTGTTCCTGCCGCTGGGTGCACTTTCCAGCGTCAACAGTAAGATGGGTTCATCAAATATTTTAACCTTTTAGAGTTTTATTATGTAAATATTATGTCATATTAAGGGATGAGTTATCTAAATTAGTGAAATAATATGAAATAAATAACTAATTTCTTATAAAATTTGAATTTCTAGAAATAGTAATAAATATGTACAAATAGGGATGTATGTAGAAAATAAATGTCATAGAAGATATAGGTATTAAAAACTAGGTTATAGATAGGTCTAAGTGTTGTCAATAGGGTCCCTAAGTCAAATTCTCTCTTGGATAGTAGTGCCCCACTTGGACAGTAATGCCAGGTGGCTCTAGTGTCTTAAAAATGGCACTAGTGTCCTCTTTACATGATTATTCCTATGTTATAGGAGCACCTATGCCTATGTTTTTTGGTTTTATTCATTTGTAACCAAAATTTGGAACTATGTATTATGCCTAAAATAACTAATTTAATATGAAAACCCTAATCTTATTTGTAAGTATGGCATGAACTAAAAATTTGTCTTCATTAGTAGGGTAGGCTAGACATCCTTAATACTCCAATGTGAAGAGAGTTACCTACATACTAATACTCTAAGGAGGGATCATGCCAATTTAGTTCTCCCACTTAGTGTCTGGTGTAAGTGTAAGTGAATGATATAATGATGGTGGTCTTGAATGCTTTGACTGTGCTTGATATTGGAAATATTTGAAATCTAGGATTAGGGTAGCTATAGATGGTAATATGTAGCATTATGGAAGAATATGGATTAATAACCTTGATTTTGCTTAACCTTTTTCTTGTTTGAATGGGCCTTTTTCATCTATTTTCCTTCTAGTGGATATAGGTCTAATAGTCTTGTATTTATAGTGATCTATAGTTTATGCAGATAATAAAAGATACTTAGGCCAACCTTAATAGGGTCACACATTTGAAAATATATCCATTTGGGAGAGTTAGGGAAAGGGACATTAGCACCATAATGGGGACACTAGCGTCATGTGGCTTTAGTGTCCTTAATGTGGCACTAGTGTCTAGCTAGTAGGGCTACTAGGCATGAAGGGCTAAGATCTAGGGATGAAGATCTGAGACTTTGTTTGAACTATCAAGGGGCATGTGTGTTATGCATAATGGCTATAAAAGTGTGATAAAGGCTCTATGATAGATCTAGGGCTAAACTAGGAATATGTTGTCTCAAGAAACACTTTTAGCATCCAAATACAACTTTTAGGTGATTACAACAACAAAAAAATAACATATTAAAATGTTAAAGAGGAAAAAAGAGGCATGGGGGCTATTTTCACTTAGATTTTCACCCTTTGAGGAGATGCCCTAAGCTCTTCTCATCCAAGTGACACAATGGAAACACCTCTAGGATGTAGGTGAGCCTAATAAATAGGTGAATCTCTAGATAGGGATAGTTCCCTTGACATACCAACTTTGGATCACTACTAAACCTAAACTTTGGGAGAGAGAGAGAGAGAGAGAGAGAGAGGGAGGAGAGAGAGAGAGAGAGAGAGAGAGAGAGAGATGAGAGAGAGAGAGAGAGAGAGAGAGAGAGAGAGAGAGAGAGGAGAGAGAGAGAGAGAGAGAGAGATGAGAGAGAGAGGAGAGAGAGAGAGAGATAAAAGAAAAATAGTCTAAGGGAGGGTGATACACTAAATAAGATGATGACTTCTAACTAGAAACATGTTACACATGAGAACAAAGGATTAACCAAACATACACTCCTTCAATCTGCATCTTCTCACATCAATGTTACATTATGAGATTATGGATGAATATCCAAATCTAGGAGGACTATAAAGGAGGTCTTGAATGGAAATATTTAATATACTAACTCACTCAATCCTTGACATTTCCTAGAACACTTCACATGCCTTGTAAGAAGAAACTTTCCAACTAAAAATAGGATGAAAGAATGAGACAACATACTAAGGAATCCATAGTCTTCACTAAGAAAGATCTAAAATTCAAGTAGAAAACACTATGAACATTCATAAATAATTGAAAAATAAATATTCTTATTGACCAAATGGTATTAAAATGAGAAAGGCTTTGCCAGACTTAGGTGGAGCATAAGTTACAATGGCCAAAATGGCTAATTCTTATAGAACTTAAGAAAGAGGATAAGATAGAAGTCCAAGGGTGAAAAATACACTTTTAAAGCTGATAAAATTATTTATTGTGGATTATAAGAGGATGTGGGATGAACCATGCAAGTTTAGGAAGCATAAGTGTCCATATAAGGCATGAAACTCTCGTAAAGTGGCATAAAACTCCTTGTTTTGGCTCAGAAAAAATACCTTCATGATTAGCCTTGTTTAAACATCCAAAAAATGATTAGGGATAGGTATAATAATCAAAATTAATTTTAAGTCTTTCATACATTCCTCCCTCTACATTTTTTTAGGCTTGGTCATCTGAAATCATCTAGGAGTGAGCCATCATCATCTGAGTCCAAAAGACTCTTCCTTCATGAACCCTACATACTTAACCTCCAAAAAGGCATTAGTTTTCCATGAAAATAAATTTTATGGATTTGATGACATATTTCAAGACCTTCCATGTCCTTAGAGGCATCAATAACACCTTAAAATCAGTCTACGTAAATTTTTCAACCCTTCTCACTAGCTTGTCCACTATGCCAATTTTAACTAGCTGAGATGAGAGCTATTGTTTGAACAACTAGAAGTTATTAAAATGAATTAAATGGAAAAATTTATTTATTAAAATTCCTAATATTCCACTTAAACTTGATTTCATCTCTTGAAACCTCTTGTTGTCTACAAAACACATAAAATAATCAAAATTACCCTTTTTTGTACCCTGCTTATATAATTCCATATAGTCCAAAAGCATAGGGAGTATCCTAAGAGAGTCTCATAAAATTTTAAATCACCATCTAATAAAAAATATGCCATTATAGTAGCTTTCTAACTCCATTTCCATAATCTGGCCACTAACAAGGGTTTTACAGGGTTTAGGCCTATTATGACCTCTTAAGCTTTGTTCATAAAAACCTAACATTCAAATTGAAAATAAATTATACAATAATGGTATTTATTACCCCTTATAACTCATCTCATTTGGATACTAGGCCTAAACCATTTCCAATAGGCCTACCTGTAACTTTTGTGTTCTAGATCATCTTGCTAATATTCCCCCCTCTTTGATTGGTTTTTAAGTTTTTTCTAGGTGTCATCCAGCCTCCTACACCTCCTTTAAAATTTAAAACACCTCTTAGTTCACCCTTTCATCTCCATTTCCAAAACTACCAGGGTTTGTACCTAAGGGGAGTGCCCTCTATCTAAGACAAAACATAGGGAACTTACCCTATTTTTATAACCAAAAAAATAATTATATGGACTCATTTAAGTCTTAAAGTTTATTTACACAAATATTAAATCCTCTACTAGGTCATTTGACCCTCCAAAGGATCTAAAACCCAAAATATACCATGCAAAGGAGTACTGTGTATGTAGGATTTTCATGTGAATTATGTGTTGTAGATTTAGATTCATTTATTTGATTGTTTTATATGCTATAAAGTTCTTTGTAGGTCATGTATATAATTATGGATACATTTTAGGTCTGGTCAAGACCTTAAATCTTTACATCCTCCTTATACTCTCTGCTTAGTTAAAATTGTATATAATTGAGTGTATTTCTAGCCAGGAATAAACTTTGTAGGTGCAATTTGCATAATTTAACCTTGAACATGGTTATACAAGACATCGTTTAAATTTTTAAGTTCATTAATCAAATTTTTAGACTTATTTACTCCTATTTGGTCAATATCAATCTCAAGAATTGTTACCCTTTTTGTTCATTACTCTTTAGAACCCTACCTATAGGTGACATTGCATAGTTTATCTAGGATATAATGATTATAGGTCTATTTTTAAACTCATAAAATCATTAATTTTTTTTTTAAACCTCTCTCTCACCTTTATGTACTTCCCACACTCAAAAACACCTCTTCTCTTGTCACTGTCAGTCTCAGTTAACACAATGGCTGTAAGTGCACATTTTCACATTGGGTGGACACCTGTAGGTGTTTGTATGATAATAACTCCAGATAATAAATTTTATTTTTGGTCTTCATGTTAAATAGTCTCACATCATGTTTTAGGTCCACTCTATTCTAGGTTCTCATGAAAGAAACACTTTTTTCCAATTTTCACCTTTGGCTAGCTATAGGTGAGTATTTTAGGATTAGACACACCTGTAGGCATGTCTAGGGTCTAAAATGCTATATAAAATCATTTAAAATTATAATTATATCATAATGGTTATCTTCCACCATATCAAACCTTATAATCATGGAGTCAAGGTTCCAAACTACCACATTGGGTGAAGAGTCCTTTTTGAGTTTCAAAGCCTATAGATTTCACTTTTAAAATTTAGTGGTTAGAATTATGTGTTTAAGCTTCCTGATAAAGAGAACTAAAATAATAATCCACCCTCTCATTTTTTAATTTTAACCCCTATGTGAGAGATACAAGGTATGCTCACTTGGGTGCATAAAAAGTCTTTATAATCTTGTTGTAAGCTCTCAACAAAAAGCTTAGGTGCTATGTTTTGCACTTTTAGGGATTTGATCTCTAAAATAGTCATTTAGCCTTTGAAGGTAGCCTTCAACCTTGATTATCAGTAAATACTTTCAAAATAGTATACCGTGATTCCTCAACACATCAAGACTTCAAGGAGGGATTCCTCACATGATCAACACTCCAAAAGGATCCTCAACTCTTTGTTATCACCACTTATAGGTGTATATTGTAGTGTACATGAAACAAGATGTGGATTTAGGTAGTGAGCATGGAATATAGTCTCTCAATGAGTGGTAACCTACTTAAATTATTTAAAATTTACTCTTTACACTCTAAGTATCTGAAACAAGTGTCAACACATCCTATTCAACATGATATTCTCCTCCAAGCACCTGTAGATGAGTATGTTAATGGCATAATTGTGTGAGTGACTATGTTGGCTATCACAGTCATTCCTATAACATATGAAAGGATTTTATTGATTCTTCCTGCTATTATAATGTTTTAAACCTTTCAATACCATATTAATGACCCCCATGGATGTGTTGAAGGCCCTAACTCAACTCACCAAGTTGGTTGTGCATGACAATCCTAGAATCAACTAGCTACATGGTGATTTGTAACTGAAAATCATGGAATGCTAATTTTATAATGAGATTGACAGGACATGAGATCAAATTAATATTTTAAACATAAAAAATAACCTATCACAACTCCCTGGATCCATTGACAAATTATGAAAATCTTGAACATGGTGAAAAACTACATGTTGCACAAAAAGTGCTTCCTCTTGTATAAACCTGAAGACTAGTTTTGTGTGCCTAGAAGGGTGAAAAAGGAGTATAACAATTTTAGCTCAAAAAAGGAATTTAAAAAGAATTTAAAACATGTATTTGAGATTTATTAATCTTAAGATACATTATATGATCTTCCCCCATGTGGCACACTTCTCCATGGGCCATACAAGTGCCAAATTCTCCTTTTTTGTCAAGAAAACTACCCTTTCTTCTAAAGAACCCACCACTTTTCAGTTATGAAAGTTGATTAAGATCTCTTAGGTCATATGGGACATGAAATAATATTTTTTAATCTTTGCATTTACCAAGGAGGCTGTACAACTTATTAAATGCTTTATTTATGACCCCAAAATGACTTAAAATGATAAATGGACTAAAAGACTAATTGACCAAAACTAATATAACATGAAATCAAACTAATTTTCCACTAATACACCTCATGAAATAATACTAAACCTATAAATTCAATTTTTTACCTATAGGGGTCCCAATTTGACCTACAAGTCAAATTTGGTCAATAGTGAACTAACTTGTAACTTGGAAATGTGGCTTGTGTAGTGATCCTTTAGTACTTCAGATGTGTAGATGATTTGTCCCTATGAATAATATGTAAATAGGATATAATAAGGAAATTTTTCTCACTTTATTTCTTGATTGAATGTCTTTCGTAAGTTACCCTGTGAGAGGTAAGAAGTTGTTAGGTTTTGAATGAATGAGGATCGATCATGTATTCCTACCAATCCTTTTAGATAATATATTACATTAAAGAACTTAGTCAAAACTTATAGATAAGTTTAATTTTAAAATTATATTAATTTATGGTACTAAACACATGTGTTTGGATAGGACACTTTCTTAGACATAAGCCTCTAACCATAACACAAGTGTCTAGGTAGTTGGAAAATAGTTTTAGGTTTAGAACTTGCAAAGATGGAAGCTAAGAAATTTTATATGATTCTGAGAAATATATAAGGTTTGAGTAATAAAAATAGCATTGGTCTAACTAAAATATAATTAATTAGGCATAAAGAGATTTTATGCGATCCTTTTGGTAATGGTAAGGGTGTATAAGCTAAAGGTATTGTTACCAAAGGTTATTGGGTTCACCAGAACATGCTAATTACAGGGATGACTCCTCCAATTTAAGGGAGATCTTGTGGGAAATGAAAATCACTACTTGGTATTCAAATTTTATCCTAGGATTATATAGGCTTATCCAATTTGGATTAATCTTATGACTATCTACTTCAATAGATATTTAATGGTAAACTCAAATATGATGACATAGTTACCAAACTCATAAAGAAAAGACCTTTTTTATATTAAATAATATAATAATATTTATAAAAGATGAAATTAATTTGAAGATTCTTACAACTGAAGAGTATCATTTCATGAGGTTATTATTCAATATTACCCGACTTTAGAATGGGTAGATAATACCAACTAGAGGACAAAACCAAATTCCTAAAAGATAGTCTTGTGACACATATCATTACCCAAAGGATATATCTCACGTAATAAATTCAAATATATTATATTAACCATCAAATACTAATTCAACTTACAATCTTTAGATCATGAAAATCATTACACTCTCATTTTAGAAATCCAAGGATTACTAAAAAGGCTCGAATACAATATTACTCAATACTGTCTAGCATTATCTAACACTGTCTAACCTAATATAATCCATAAGAATATGTAATCTTGAAAACTATATTATTATAAATATGAAGTCTATACTTGGAATCTAGGTATGTCAACCTATATTCTATTGTTAAATAATCCATGTACCCGATCCAAGTTGAAAATAGAATAACTTTGTAACAATATTATAGGATAAATGCTAACCAAAAAGAAACCATGATCCATGTCTATGTGGAAATTCATCACAACTAACACTTTCTTGGACTTAAACTTTTGTCTCATCCTGAAACAAGACTAGAAAGAACTGGGATTCTATAGAATAAAAATTAGGTATAATTCATAGAAACCACAGATCACTCAAGGTGTTATTTACCAGTTTTCACCTCTTATACACTACTTAGTTACCCTCATGAGTTTTCAACTAAGTAGAAAGCTAATCTGCCACCCTTTTAGGTTTTCAATAGACTATCCATGTGGGTTCATGTGGTCTTACCATCAAAAATGTTGACAATCAAAATTTAAAAATTACCCACCATAAAAAAAAATAGTTGGAGTGAGGAGGCATCGACAAAGGAACTAATGCAGTCATCGATTGTAAAGTGGATAGATCACTTTGTGAAGAAG
Source organism: Torreya grandis (assembly GCA_037957365.1). Classification (NCBI taxonomy): domain Eukaryota; kingdom Viridiplantae; phylum Streptophyta; class Pinopsida; order Cupressales; family Taxaceae; genus Torreya; species Torreya grandis. The sequence continues at coordinate 545,563 of JARHVA010007626.1, read as the reverse complement.
TTGAAGTATAAATATTTTCTTGATGTAGCCATTATTATATTTTACTAAGAGTAATAATGGTAGGGACATTAATGAGTTACATTATGGTACTATCAAATTTAGCCATGTTTGTCTTGTAATTATGCCAATCAATCAAATACTCCTGAATATTGTGTAGGAGAGCCCATAAAGTAATTTGAGCATATAATAATTGTGAATCATCACTATATATAGTATAATAAATAGTGGATTTGGTATTATTAATTTTATAGAGATGTCTGCATGTAAATGAGTGATATTTTCAACATTGCACTTTGATTGGACCCCCAAAAATGTTATTTTACAACATCTGAATCTATAAAGCCTAAAAATAATGCATAAATGAGACTCAAGCTTAGACATAATGTTGAAAGGTGGATGTAAACCCAATAGAGGTGATAGTGGGATCATGTATGGTGGACTTATAATAACTCATAGTGGTGAATTTAGGGAGTGCACCATTCCATATGGCATCCACTTGAGATTTCCAATCGATCAACTCATGGGTCATAATGGTGACTTGGATGATCACAATAGTGAGATAAGTGTTGACCAAATTTTGCCCCCCTGGCAAAATTTTGGTCACCTTCTTCACCAGTTGTTTTGTGCCAGTCTCCTCGGGTTTAGTGAGTTTAGAAAGTTTAGATTATGGCCTGGTTTGAATGGTTCATCTTTTGGTTCAGTTCCTGGTTCAATATAGTTGAACCAAACCGTTGGAACCAATGCTCAATATTGGTTCAACAAGTTTGGTTTGAGTTCAGGAGTTCATTGTTTGAATGCTTCAAATTTAGATATGTTTAACCTCCGTACCGTTGAACCACTGAACCAAATTTCTTGGTTCAATGAACTTGGTTCAACATACTTGGTTCAACATTTTCAAGTTCAAAAGTGGCAAGTTCAACGCCTTTGGTTCAAAGGCTAGAGTTCAACAGGCTAGGTTCAACGTACATGGTTCAATCAGCAAAAGAGTTCAATCAACATTGAACCTTCGTACCATTGAACCTTTGAACCTCTTGGTTCAACGGGTTCAGTTCAAATGACTTGGTTTAATTCAATGGCTTGGTTCAGTTCAACAATTCAAAGCGTTTTGGTTCAAAGCCATTAGTTCAACGCTTAAGGTTCAAGCGCTTTGGTTCAAAGCCTAAGGTTCAAGTCAAATTTCAATGGCAAAGTCTAAGAGGTTCATCGGCCTTTGGTTCATCGGCGTGCTCCTTTGAACCTTGAACCATTGAACCAAACTTTGGTTCAACGGATTTTGGTTCAAGGGGGCGCCCTTTGGCTGAAGGGCAGTCTTCAGTCAAAAAAGCCCTTTCAGAGGGCAGGCGTTTCATAAATTCCATGGCTAAACACTTAGAAAAAACAAAGGCAGGCATTTCACAAAGCCTACAGATTAGCACAAAAGCGAAAAAGAAATTTCCACAGACAAATTGCCCACGGGAAATTCTCGTGAACAATTTATCTATGGAAATTCAAATGGAGGGGTGCCCTGTCATGTCCCCTTTTCATTTGACATGTTATGAGTTCATGGTTAGCCTATTATGTGACCCTCGTAGGCTGATGGGATGGTTAGAGGGTCTTGATGGAGATTGGAGTGGCTTCGTTTAGAAGAAATTTTCTAGTTGGCTTTCGTTTGGGCTCGATTGGACATGTATTGAGGGAGATATTAATATTTGATTTATTTAATCAAATATTAATTATTTGGTCTAATTTTAAATTAGAAACCCTAATTCTAATTTAAGAAACCCTAATTAGGGCAAGCATATCTTTTGAGGGTATAAGGGTTTCACATGGAGGCCATTATTGATTAGGTATGCATATGATTATTGATTTTGATTTCTGAAGAATTCTAGTGTGAAGACAAAGCCAAGGGTTCCAGGATTCCATTGCAGTGGAGAACGTCAACTCTTCATTGTGTGCGATTTAGAGGCTATGAAATATCAGCTGATTTATTGCCAAATTGAGAGATAGCTTCATCCAGAAGTTATCACAGAATTTCAGGGTTGAGAGATAACTTCACACAGAAGTTATTACAGATATTTCAGGTATTTATCTTTATTTAGTTTTTGATCTAATAAATTATACAGCTAGAGATCTTCTATGCTAGAAACATATATTTTCAGATCAGGGGTTGAAAACAGGCAAGTTGCACCCAATTTGGCAGCCGTACGAAGTCCGTACGGGTCCGTATAGATCCAGGCAGGTACCAACCTCGGCAGGCAAAAAGCTTCCAGTGACCGACATCGGTCGACTTAGGACCGACGTCAGTAGAAATCTGACTGACAGTGACCGATGTCGGTGAGATATCGATCGACGACGGTGTTTGTGTGTCGACACAGAAAAGCTGAGACTTCCAGAATTGCAAATTTATTCCCAGTTTGCATGAATTCAGGGTTTTAAGACCATATCTATAATATTCTTTGATTTGCACAAGAGAGGAATGTATTTTTACTCATCTGAACTAGTGATAAGATCTTTGATCTGCTATTGTAAGATTTACTATGGTTATTGTTTATCTGTAATCTAAATTTATTTTGCAAAAATTGGATCTTTGATCAGAGCTTTAGAGTTTATATATTCCCAATTGGTTGGGGATATTACAGTGGTATCAGAGCCAATGTCTTGCCATCCTGTTGGGTAGTTTGGGTAGCTTGAATTAGCAAAGTATCCATGATGACTCCCGGTACTTAGAGTCGGTGGGACTATGATATGAGGAAGTTGAAACTAAGTTTGAAGAGGTTGAATGAATCTCTTTCATATCCTACATCTAAAGACAAACCCTCATGGTATATGACAGCGAAGGATGAGTGGGAGTTATTAACTCCACAAGCTCAGGATAAGATGTCCTTTGATCATTTTGTTACTCTGAGAAGAGAGCACTACAGATTAGTTAGACAGGACAGGAGGCCTAGAGTTCAATTCAGTGCGCTGAAGAAGGCTACTGGTAAGCTTTCTTTGACTACTTTTGACGGCAGCTGCAAGATGACAACTCAAGCTTGGGTTCATAAGCTTGACACTTTTTTGGCATTGAGACCAATGTCAGAAATAGAGGCCATCAAATATGCCACTTTGCACTTGGATGGAGTAGCACATGATTGGTGGTACCATGGTATGGTAACACTTCAGCATAACTAGGTGACAGAGTACCAGGACTTTGTGGATAGATTGGTTGAGCGGTTTGATAGGAAGGATCCCAAGGTTTACTTTCGATATCTGGCATAGTTGAGACAAATAGGTAACTTGGAGTCCTTCATTGGTGAGTTTCAGAGATTGGCAGTCATGGTGCCCAATATTTCCAAGCGTAGGTTGGTAGTTCTCTTCATGGAGGGATTGACAGAGCCATTGAGAGGTTGGATCAAAGCCTTTGATCCTCCTTCATTACAGGTAGCTATGAAGAAGGCGCATAGTATGGAGATGGCAGCCCCATCCCATAAATTTAACTTCAAAGGTACTTCTTCATCTAGAGACCATAAGTGCTCCAACACAGATACAGAGAGGCCAGATTTTAACATAGATAAATCAGGTGTAAAGAATGACTCAAAGGCCAATCCAGTAGCACCACCTTTGGATTGTGAGGTGCTTAATGATCTACACAGGAAGAAACTTTGCTTCTATTGCAAAGGTCCATATGATATCCATCACGATTGCCCTTTGAGGCCTAAGGGCAAGGCAAATCGTGTGATGTGGGCATATTATGAGGATTTTGATTCAGAGGATTCTGAATAGCAGAATAGTTCTGAGGGGGTAGAGGCTTCAGGGCCTAAGGTAGAGGTAGAATTAGAGCTTCACATACAGGAGGCACGCCTATCCAGTATCCAGTCGGATGAGTCATTCAAACTTCGTGGAGTTTTGGCAGGGCAGAAGGTTATCACCCTTCTTGATACAGAAGCCACACATAATTTCATAGATGCTAGATTTGTGGAGAAGCATGGACTCACTACAGAAGATTTTGAGGGCATCAGAGTTAAGGTAGCCGATGGTCACACTCTTAGGTGTGAGCGTATGATTAGAGACCTCCCATTGTGCTTGAACAACTATGAGTCCAAGGCTGATTATTATGTGGTAGACATGGGTGATATAGACTTAGTCTTGGGTATGAAGTGGCTTCATTCATTTGAGGAAGTTACTCTTCATCTCAAGGACATGGAGGTTTGATTTAATGTTGATGGGAAGACACATATTCTTAAGGCAATACGGGGCAGCAGCTTCAGATATATGTTTTTTCATCGGATGGAGATGCCTATGCCACTTGACGTGATAGAGGGCGATGACGAGTGCACATTGACACCAACACAAGAGAGATATGAGGATGAGCTTGGTCTTGAGGTGAGTGTAGTTCAGGAGTTATCACATGTAGTAGGGACTCAGCTTGCTGTTACAGTCAGTTCACAGGTTGATATGACTCTTTCTAGCCTTCACAATCCAGATTTAGATATTATTCAGGTACAGAGTTTGCTTGAGTTGCTTGCTGATTTTAATTTATGGATTGGATGTTGGGGTGCCTATCTTAGTACTAGGGATGGACATGGCATGGAGTTTGCATTGATTGACAGCAGGGCAGGTCATGACTACATTTGGGATCCAGGTGGATTGATGGGTGTATCATGCAGCAATTGCTTGAGGGCAAGAAATTTCAGGAGGGGCGGATTGTCATGTCCCCTTTTCAGTTGACATGTTCTGAGTTCATGGTTAGCCTATTATGTGACCCTCATAGGCTGATGGGATGGTTAGAGGGTCTTGATGGAGATTGGAGTGGCTTCGTTTAGCAAAAATTTTCTAGTTGGCTTTCGTTTGGGCTCGATTGGACATGTATTGAAGGAGATATTAATATTTGATTTATTTAATCAAATATTAATTATTTGGTCTAATTTTAAATTAGAAACCCTAATTCTAATTTAAGAAACCCTAATTAGGGCAAGCATATCTTTTGAGGGTATAAGGGTTTCACATGGAGGCCATTATTGATTAGGTATGCATATGATTATTGATTTTGATTTCTGAAGAATTCTTCTGTGAGGACTGAGCCAAGGGTTCTAGGATTCCATTGCAGTGGAGAACGTCAACTCTTCATTGTGTGCGATTCAGAGGCTATGAAATATCAGCTGATTTATTGCCAAATTGAGAGATAGCTTCATCTAAAAGTTATCACAGAATTTTAGGATTGAGAGATAACTTCACACAGAAGTTATTACAGATATTTCAATAATTTATCTTTATTTAGTTTTTGATCTAATAAATTATACAGCTAGAGATCTTCTATGCTAGAAACATATATTTTCAGATCAGGCGTTGAAAATAGGCAAGTTGCACCCAATTTGGCAGCCGTACGAAGTCCGTACGGGTCTGTATAGATCTAGGCAGGTACCGACCTCGGCAGGCAGAGAGCTTCCAGTGACCGACATCGATCGACTTAGGACCAACGTCGGCAGAAATCTGACCGACAGTGATCGATGTCGGCAAGATATTGACCGATGATGGCGTCTGTGTGTCAACATAGAAAAGTTGAGACTTCCAAAATTGCAAGTTTATTCCCAGTTTGCATGAATTCAGGGTTTTAAGACCATATCTGTAATATTCTTTGATTTGCACAAGAGAGGACTGTATTTGTACTCATCTGAACTAGTGATAAGATCTTTGATCTGCTATTGTAAGATTTACTATGGTTATTGTTTATCTGTAATCTAAATTTATTTTGCAAAAATTGGATCTTTGATCAGAGCTTTAGAGTTTATATATTCCCAATTGGTTGGGGATATTACATGCCCGCACAAAAGCCCAGGGCTAAATATAAAGCAATTTGAGTGGAAGAATTTCTGTGGACTTTTTGTCCACAAGAAATGTCTGCAGACAAAAGTCTGTGGGTTAACAAAATATAAGCTTGCAGGATTTCTCAAAGCTTGCCAACAGTCTGCAAACCGCCGAGGACTATCAAGCAGGCCCGGGGAGTAGTTAGCATGCTGCAGACCATCCAAAGCGAGCTGCGAAGGGATAAAGACCATCCACACAAAAAAACATGAAGCCCAACTAGCTAGTAGAAGAGCAGGCCGCGTGGGAGATAAGGGAGACCCGTCAGCAGTCCGGGCTAGCATGGAGGCCATAAAGTCAATAAGGAAGGGTGCTGAGGAAATATCAAGGCAAGCCCACGAGAATGCTAAGGATTAAGACAGCCCGAGAGACCATCCTAGGACTAGCCAAAGATTATAAAAGGGCAAAGCAAGCTATGAAGAAAAGAACAAGCCGAGGCCAGTAAAGCACAAAGACATCAAGGAGGACGTCAAGCTGGCATAAGAAGTTAATAGTTTATTTTAAAAACAAAACATAAAATGTTAACCCGAAGGAGCTCAAACGAAGTGACCAGCTAAGATAATCACCCCTGGGGGGCTAAAAAGACTAGTTAAGATAAAAGGAAGAAAAAGTCAAGTGACAAGCATGATTCTAGCAGGTGGATGATGCCAACAACAGTGTTTTTCTTCTTCCCAAGGAAGACACGACATGCCCACTTGCAAGCAAAGCGCCAAAATGAGTCTCCTTGTCTTTTTCCATATAAGTTGCAAACTTGGTCATTTTTGTAAGGATCTTTTCACAATTTTAGCCAGGCGCAGCCCTGCTAAAATTTTTGCCTAGATTGAATAAAATGCAATTTTTACCTCTATTTGGATAGATTGTGCAAAGTATGCCTTGAATGTTGGTCTATGTCTAGTCATTGTCTCTTGATGCTCTCACAAGTTCAACACCAGCAAACCTGTGATCTATAAAGTGCCACTGTCTGTTGCTACCAGGAGTAGAGTTCTATTTTGGAGGTATAGAATAGGAGAGGTCACTTACAGTGTGTATCTCCCAGAACCTTGGTGAGTCCTTATTTCCTATGTTTTCCATAAGAACCTCCCTGTCATTTCCAGCGACTTGGTCTTTTCTACCAAATCTGAGTGTATGTATGTTTTGTTTGATCCTAAGTGTGGAGGTGGGAAGGTCATTTCATTTTTGGTGTATCACCTCTTTAGAGTAGGTTCTTTGTTTTCCTGTATTTTCTTCTCCCTTTTCATTCCCCCCAGTTTATATAGATGTATATAGCTGTATATACCCATGTTTTTTTGCCCTGCTGGAACAAACAAGATACATCAAAGGGAGCTAGCCCTTATCTAGAGACTCTCCTCTCCTACTTCACCATCCCATAGGTGAGAGAGGAGTTTCCATGTTGCGGGGAGAGGGCAGGAACCTATTTTCCTGCCACTGGGTGTCATCTCCAAGGTCAATAGTTTTGGCACGCCTGGTGGGACCCAAGTTTTCAACAAAGTAAAGTTTCAAGATTGATGCTGGTCCTGTTACGATAAATCAAGTTTCTTCAGCATCTAGTGACTCTGAGTTATATCTGATGGTTAAGCAGCCTGGTACCTCAAGAAGTGCATTTTTGTGGTATGTGTAATTTCCATCATTTTAAGTCATGGACTCTTTTTTATTTGGCCAGCATGGCTATAATCCTTACCAACCTTATGGAAATCCTTATCATGCCCAATATGGCCAGTCTCAACCCTGCTATGAGCAATATCAGCCTTGCGCTAAATCTTCTCAGTATGTCGCTTCTTCCACTCAACCCAATCTCTTTGTTAATCAACCCGTTTCTGCTTTCAAGCAAGCGCTGCTGGGATACAACAAATATGTAATTGATCTTAACACTAGAAAGGGGTATGACCAAGAAATTCATAATCATATCATCCATCAAGTGAGGAATGCGCTGGATCAAGTTAAGAAAGAATGGGCTCCTATTGAAAGAGTGAATTGGCACATGCTTTCAAATGAGATGTTGGATGTGAGCAGTTTAATTGCATCTATGGAGGAGAAGCTGAGTGTGCATGAGAGGTATCCTTACCAAGTCTATCAACCTACATACTCACTACCCAAAGCATCATATCAGTCATATATAGCCCCTGCTCTTGAGCCAAGTCGACCTTGTCAAAGTTAGTTCCTCAATCGTGTTGAGGAAAATTCTAAAAAAGCGAACCTTATGTTTAAGGCTAATCTTGATAGACAGATCAAATTGGCAAATCTTTAGATGCAGTAGTCCATTCTAGTAGCAAGGGAAGTGGAATCAAAATCTTCATTGTCCTGTCACATTGAGGCCCCATCAGCCCCAAAGGAAATGCCCAGCCCAAATTGCTTGAGCTGGAACAAAGTGGTCAAGTCATGGGACAGCAAAGAGAAGAAAGATGTCATCCAAAATGAAGAAATGCAAATTTAGGATGCTCTAGCTAAGTAGATTGAGGAACTAGAGAAGAAGATGATATTGTTGAAAGAGAAAGAGGTGGAGCTTTCAAATGCTGCAGACCAGCCAATGCCAAAAGGTATTCCTTTCACTGATCCACAAGCTAATTTCAATATTGATGAAGCATTGGTGAAGTGGAGGGATGAAAATCAAGAAGTTTTGGCCTAAGGTATTCCCCCTCCTACTTTATAAAAAGCTCCCCTTTGTGTGCCAAATCCTTTTTATGAGATGGCACTTGCTCATTCTAGCTCATCCAATGCACCAATCAGTTCTACCCTCAATCCCGTGCACCTAGCTTTCCAGCATGCCTCTCTTTAGGTAGATTTACCTATGCATGAGTAGACCTTCCCAATTATTTCCTAGCCTCCTCAAGTCTTTTGACATGATCTCCAAATTCCAAGCTGGAAAGAGGAACATCATGAGTCAACCCAGGAACTTGAAAATGATAAAATTGTTGCCTGCTCACAAAAGCAAGAGTCCAATGCTAGGATCATGAGCTGGGTGCAAACAGTTGAATCTTGGAACAACAAGGAAGAAGAGGAGGAAGATTTCAGTCTAATTCTTAAAGAAGAAGAGGCTGCTCCTGCCCCTGATAATGATTATGACTTTCGGGAAAGGCTTTTCCAAGAAGATTTGGATAGGTGAATTGTAGAATTGGAGTCCAAAGAGAAAATCCTCAATTAATGTGTGATGGACGGTTCAGACCAAACAACACATTCTATGTCTAAACACACCCCACCTACACATTTCGAAGAAAGCTATCAGGCCTTGCCTGATATGGATTATGCTCAGTTTGTGACTGATGTGGGAGACTTCATGATCGCAAATGAGGATGAAATCAAACAGAGTGATATGGAAGAGCATGGACAGACTTTTGTTCATGATTTGAATGATTTGTTTGAATTCTTCAGAGCAGGGTATATTATTCTCCAAACAAGGTGTGAGCTGATTAAACAAGCATACAAAGAGGTTGTAGTTTTTCAGATTTGCCCCTTCAAGAGGTTGGTGAATCTGAAGATTTCTTCTTTGAAGTCATCAAGGAAGATGGCCATACCATGGAACCTGAGCATGAGGCAGAGGAGAACAAGCCAGTCCATCATGCATATTAGGAAGCTTCTGGTGATGAGCCGGTAGTATTTGACTTCTTGATGGGGTGTACCAATATGAAGGATCAACATTCAGTAGGCTTCCAAGAACAATCAGAATACATATATGTCAGAGGCATGTTTGATTTTGATCCACTTGATTCCATCCAACTCAGGTGACAGGCAAGAAGAGCAAGTCACCAACTCTCTTCTTCTATCAGCTACTTGCTTAGCGCCATAAGTCTTCTTACTAGGAAGGGGACTTAAGAATTTTTCCATTTGATCTAGGTGGGAATCAAAAATTCCTGGTTAGCTGTACATAATAGTTTGTTTCAATTTCTTCCCCTGCTTTCCCTAAGTGCAGTTGCACATGTAGTGTTTTTAGTCTTGTGTGTTTCCCTTTGCGTGTGGGGGTAAATTTTATGTATTTGATCCTGGGATCTTTCGAGCTGTTATTAATTATTTTCGAGTTGCATCTAACTTTGCACCCAATGGATATTCAGAGGCAACTGGATTCTAAGCATAGAATGCATGCTTCCCTTGGGAGTCACCAATTTGTTGACCAAATTTTGCCCCCTAGCAAAATTTTGGTCACCTTCTTCACCAGTTGTTTTATGCCAGTCTCCTCAGGTTCAATGAGTTCATAAATTTTAGATTATGGCCTAGTTTGAATGGTTCATCTTTTGGTTCAGTTCCTAGTTCAATATAGTTGAACCAAACCATTGGAACCAATGCTCAATATTGGTTCAACGAGTTTGGTTCGAGTTCAGGAGTTCATTGTTTGAACGCTTCAAATTTAGATACGTTGAACCTCCGTACCATTGAACCATTGAACCAAATTTCTTGGTTCAATGGACTTGGTTCAACATACTCAATTCAACATTTTCAAGTTCAAAAGTGGCAAGTTCAATGCCTTTGGTTCAAAGGCTAGAGTTCAATAGGCTAAGTTCAACGCACATGATTCAATCAGCAAAAGAGTTCAATCGGCATTGAACCTTCGTACCATTGAACCGTTGAACCTCTTGGTTTAGCGGGTTTAGTTCAAATAGCTTGGTTCAATTCAACGGCTTGGTTTAGTTCAACAGTTCAAAGCATTTTGGTTCAAAGCCGTTGGTTCAATGCTTAAGGTTCAAGTGCTTTGGTTCAAAGCCTAAGGTTTGAGTCAAAGTTCAACGATAAAGTCTAAGAGGTTCATTGGCCTTTGGTTCATCGGTGTGCTCCTTTGAACCTTGAACCATTGAACCAAACTTTGGTTCAATGGATTTTGGTTCAAGGGGGTGCCCTTTGGCTGAAGGGCAGTCTTCAGTCAAAAAATCCCTTTCAGAGGGCAGGGGTTTCATAAAGTCCATGGCTAAACACTTAGAAAACACAAAGGCAGGCATTTCACAAAGCCTACAGCTTAGTACAAAAGTAGAAAAGAAATTTCCGCAGAGAAATTGCCCGCGGGAAATTCCCATGGATAATTTGTCCGTGGAAATTCAAACGAAGGGGTGCCTACACAAAAGCCCACAGCTAAATATAAAGCAATTTGAGCAGAAGAATTTCAGTGGAATTTTTGTCTGCAGGAAATGTCCATGGACAAAAGTCTGCGGGTTAACAAAATATAATCCCGCGGTATTTCTTAAAGCTTGCCAAAAGTCCGCAGGCCGCCGAGGACTATCAAGCAGGCCCGGGGAGCGGTTAGCAGGCCGCAGACCATCCAAAGCGAGCCGCGAAGGGATAAAGACCATCCACACAAAAAAACTTGAAACCCAACTAGCTAGTAGAAGAGTAGGCCATGTGGGAGACAAGGGAGACCCGTTAGCAGTTTGGGCCAGCATGGAGGCCATCAAAGTCAACAAGGAAGGGTGTTGAGGAAATAGTAAGGCAAGCCCACGAGAATGCTAAGGATTAAGACAGCTCGAGAGACCATCCCAGGACCCGCCAAAGATTATAAAAGGGCAAAGCAAGTTGTGAAGAAAAGAACAAGCTGAGCCCAACAAAGCACAAGGACATCAAGGAGGACGTTAGGCTAGCACAAGAAGTTAATAGTTTATTTTAAAGACAAAACATAAAATGCTAACCCGAAGGAGCTCAAACGAAGTGACCAGCTAAGATATTCACCCCTGGGGGGCTGAACAAACTAGTTAAGACAAAAGGAAGAAAAAGTCAAGTGACAAGCATGGTTCTAACAGGTGGATGATGCCAACAATAGTGTTTTTCTTCTTCCCAAGGAAGACACGACATGCCCACTTGCAAGCAGAGCGCCAAAATGAGTCTCCTTGTCTTTTTCCATATAAGTTGTAGACTTGGTCATTTTTGTAAGGATATTTTCATGGTTTTAGCCAGGCGCAGCCCTGCTAAAATTTATGCCTGGATTGAATAAAATATAGTTTTTACCTCTATTTGGATAGATTGTGTAGAGTATGCCTTGAATGTTGGTCTGTGTCCAGTCATTGCCTCTTAATGCTCTCACAGGTTCAACACCAGCAAACATGTGATCTACAAAGCACCACTGTCTACTGTTGCTAGGAGTAGAGTTCTGTTTTAGAGGTATAGAACAAGAGAGGTCACTTACAGTGTGTATTTCCCACCACCTTGGTGAGTCCCTGTTTCCTGTGTTTCCATAAGAACCTCCCTGTCATTTCCAGTGACCTGGTCTTTTCTGCCAAATCTGAGTGTATGTATGTTTTGTTTGATCCTGAGTGTGGAGGTGGGAAGGTCATTTCATTTTTGGTGTATCACCTCTTTAGAGTAGGCTGTTTGTTTTCTTGTATTTTCTTCTCCCTTTTCATTCCCCCCAGTTTATATAGCTGTATATAGCTATATATACCCATGTTTTTTTTGCCCTACTAGAATAAACAAGATACATCAAAAGGAGCTAGCCATTATCTAGAGACTCTTCTCTCCTGCTTCGTCATCCCATGGGTGAGAGAGGAGTTTCCATGTTGCGGGGAGAGGGTAGGAACTTGTTTTCCTGCCACCGGGTGCAATCTCCAGCGTCAACAATAAGCTTGATACAACTCTAAGCATTTTCATAACTCATTAAAATCATCCTTGATATCATGACCCTATAATTCAAGATGTTTGATCTATTAGATGCTCACCTAATCCTTCATAAGTTGGGCCACCAACTTTGGAAGTTTCATGCGATCCAACATACAAACAAGGATGACAAATTGAGAGTAAAATTTGGGGTATGAGTCTTCAATAAAATTAATACTATTTCTTATCACACTCTATAGTTTAGAGTTATCTTGATACAAATGGGATACCTTATTCTATAATAAAACAATAGTTTGGACAATGGACTCCAGAAAAGTAAAAGTACCTTCCAACTACTTCACCAAGGAAAGTTTAGAAAAATTGAGAGATGCTTCAGTGGTGGGTGGAGGCATAGAGAATACAATGGTGGTGGTCATAATAGGAAGTCACTATAATGGAGTGAGGAGGAATGAAAAGATAGTGTGATGGGGTGCAAAAGGAACATCCATGAGGGATAAGTGTTAGAACCCTGATGTCACAGTGAAATTAGGTTTTGGTGAGACCTAACTAAGGGTTGGGATGGATGGAGAATAAGATGAGGTGAAAGGTAGAGTCACATATTATGGCTATGGATTAGTGGTCTAGGCAGCCTCAACCTATAATGAAAGAGTGGGGGATCCTTAGGTAACATGGGCACAGTGGTGGTCTTTGTAACTATCAGTGGAGGTGATAGAGTAAGAGATGTAGATAATTTGGGTGTGGCATACCCTTCCTTTTAGGTATTCTAAGTATATTGAGATATATATTTTGACAGTGTAGGTACCACCTCTATGGAAAGCTTATGCTTGGCCTTCTCAATAGCCAACACCTTTTTCAACTAAGTAGCATTGTTTGGGTGGTGCACTTTTATGGCCTTAGTGATCAGCTAAACCACAAGTTGTGGGTCCATTACTTAGATTATCAACTCAGTATGCAAAGATTTTTATGCCTCCAAATCCTTTTATTTTGTTTCCTCTTACTACTTCCTATCTTCCTTTATTAATGTGCTCTCAGTACCCTGATGTGCTCTTCATGAGTAGCCTACTTCTCCTCAGGTGTTTATGTATCCAACACCACCTCTTCAGTATCCATGAGGGGTTCATTAGACTATGATTAATAGGAAATAAAAATGGATCTTTTCATTATTAACCTTGACACATGTCCCTTTTGGTGCCCAAAGCTATGGAGTCCTTAGGAAATGATAATGCAATCCCTCCTAAAGATAGAGGAGCTACTATAGATGGTTGGGTTATGGGTGTAACTACCTGATCTTCTTCGTCCATAGTAGGTTTATATCTATGTAGTGAGTGATGCCTATGTTAAAGTGATTGTGGTGGAATTTCATCACTAGGTTAAATTTTATTAGCCTGAGAAGATTCACTGAAGCCACCTCCTACCATAATCTCTACTTGGATTTGTTACAATTTAGCTTCATAACCAATAGTATTCATAATAATAGACTATGGATTAAGTGGGAAATTCTAACCACAAATATGAGGGTACCTACTTATAGACTTATACTATGCATATCGCTTTCCAAAACTAAAATTATTTCTCTTCTTCCCTCTCATATAAATCACCAACCATGTCTATGATCATAGTTTATTAGACATCCTATTCATTGGTTTTAAAGTGTTGTCATTCACATTCTATATCAATTTGAGACATATGTGGGTCATCCAACTAGGTCATTTGACTACAAGTTTTCCTTCGCGAGGAAAATGTTAAGGAACATCTCATAGGATATTTGTACTTTCCTCAATCTGATTGAGTAGATGTTGTTAGGGAAGTTTGTGAAGTTTCCACTAGAATGGGAACATTAGGTGGAACTATCTACAAAGGGGTCACTCGATAAGGATCTAGAGTTTTCTACTAAGTGACTTCCATCTAAGCTATATGTATATCAATGAACAAAGGTAAAGGTACAAATGGATCCTTTAAAAGCTCATGAATGTGAACTAAAATACCTTATGGAAGCTTTGACACCACTACATGTTGGCTTAGAAACTACATCATAGGTGGTGGCACTCTCGGGTTACTAAGCACTAATTCCACTAGTTTATCCCACCATGCACTAAATAATTTTTGATACATAAGGTCGTCACTTTCACTATGTTTATATATGATTTTCTATAATGTAATTTCTAGTCAATATTCGACATCTAGATTAACAATGGCTTTGGGAGATTTCCATTTTGTAAATACTAGCAATGACACCAGAAACTGATATTAAAAATTTTGTTTCATAAATGCAATGATTGTTGAAATATTCATTATTAGCTTAGCCACCACAAATTCTAGCCAATTTAAGTGTTCCCTTTGTAGGATCATGTGATGCATAATATCAATGGCCCCTTTTGTGGCCTCGTTCATAAATTTGATGGTTTTCTAAAAATGTGTAGTAATCTACTCTACTAAGATGCAAATGGATTCATCAGGTATATCATCTAAAGGAATGTCATAATTTCTATGGGTATATGCCTCCTTAATCTTTGGTATAATCAAAGGATCTTTTTATTTTTAAGGCACCATAGAGTATCCTCATGTGTCCATGCCTATGGCCCTTACCATCGTATTCTCATTCACATATATAATGATATCCATAGATAAATAGATCTTCTCATTATTATACTTGCCTACAAAGGTTCCATGATTTCACTAAGTTTACCAAAGGTAGGAATCTGAATTAGGTGTTCCACATCAGTGTTGTGTAACCTATGCAATGGTGTAATTATGAAATTGTATGCCTCCAGAACTACTTCAGGAACAAACAATCTTTCTTCGACATGTTTGAGAGAAGGATATGCCTTAGGATCTAAACAAAATTCTTAGCATATTTTTACACCAACCTCGATGTCTTATAATTTTTCAACAAAGATCATTTTGATGAATTGAGGCAATGCAATGACAACCATCATGAATATCTTTGTGCTAAAGTGAAACTATTTGGAATACAATAGTATAGATTAGTGCAAGAGACTTGTAGAGATTCTCACCAATTTAATTGAAAATAACTAAGTATGAAATGATGATTCAAGTGGAAACATGGGATATATATGGAGGTAGAACATGCCTAGTGATATTCTTGAGATTTAAATGTGCCAAAATTATCTCAAGATCTTATTTTGAAAAACATTAGTAACCAAATCTTAGAATTGATTAGTTGGCACACTTTTTCCAATGTGGCATCCTTTTTAGCAGTTAGGTAGAGTGATATGACCCACTAAATTTTTGAATTGATTATTCCATTTTTTAATGTAGATCAGGACAATGATTTGGAGTTGATGTTACCTATCTCACATGTTTGGGTATTAACACCCATCTCTTAGCCATTAGCCATCATTAGGATTTCTACCATACAGATCTTTCCCAGACTTAATTATCTTTCTTTATTGATCATTTTAACCCTAGTATAGATGCTTTCCTCCACTTATGCACATTACCTCCCACTTGAGGGTTACTAAATCTAATTTATGTACACATATTTCTAAACTACACATAGAACATAATAAAAACCAAACCCAATCCTCACAGCATAAAAAAATATGAATCCTACACTAATCTGATGTGAATGAGAACCTTTTCATTAATGAGTACATAACTTATTGGTGGTAGGGTTTGAGCCTAATAACATTCACCTTTATCTAAAAAATTATCCCTTTTAAATCCCATAGGACCACCATTCCTAATTATGGTAATACATTAATAATATACGATCCCTTCCAATGGTTGTTTAGTTTTCCTAGAAAAGCTTGAAACTATCTATCATACAATAAGACAGGTTGATCTATCTAAAATTATTTAGTGTGTAGATTCTTATTATGTTAGTCTTTATACCTATGCTTATTTACCTCTTATGTCTAAGCTATTATATGGTAGTCTTCATCCATTTTGTTTAGGTCTAATATCCTAATCCTTAAAGATTCCTAGTCTCCCATATGTATAATGATTACAATCCATAGGTTGGGTACAACATGTTAAGCATGAAATATACTGACAGGGGGGGATGAGTCAGTATATTATATATCTTATTTATGAATCAAATTCCTTTTATTTAACCACTTAACCACACATTCAAGATATGAAATAAAATTGAAACAATAATATGCACCACACAAGAGAGAGAGAGAGAGAGAGAGAGAGAGAGAGAGAGAGAGAGAGAGAGAGAGAGAGAGAGAGAGAGAGAGAGAGAGAGAGAGAGAGAGAGAGAGAGAGATCATATTTTTATGTGGAAACCCAAAGTGGTAAAAACCATGGAGAATAATCTCAAGTATATGAATGAGCACCAACTCAAATTACAATGCTCAAAAGCACCAATTTTTAGGATCACCAACCCCTCTTGTGTATAAAACAAAACTATCTCTCAATGTTGCTTACTCAACAAATGATAGAAATGTACAATATATCTTGCTTTTCTCTCTTCAAAAAAAATAAAAACCATGCAATCTCTTGCATTTACAAATGGCATCTCAAGCCTTTATTTACATCTTTCCAAATGACCTTTGGCATTCACCCTTTATGACCTTTCAATTCTCATGGAAAATGGTGCCAAACTTGCATGACCCTTTGTATCCTTGCATTTGAAAAGTTATATGGTGACCCTTCATAAGCAAAAGCATCCTTTCCTCTTTTGTCTTTATCTTGGTGACTTTTCATATTCTGCAAAGTGCCCCTTCATGGAAAAATGTGCCATACCCTCTTTTGTCTTCACATGGTGACTATTGGAATTCCTCAAGATGACTCTTCATGAGAAAATGCATCCCATTCCTCTTTCATCTTTTACCCCGTGACTCTTTGACTTCTCCATGGGCCCTCTTTTGACTTATATGCAAACATAAATATATTAATTAATATTAAATAAATATTAACACACATTATCCAAGATATAAATATTAAAAACACCATTAAATTCAATGGAGCCTTTATCATCAATAATGCTAGACATTTGACATCAATGACAATATTTCCAATAATCACCCCCTTTGTCATTGATGGCAACCTCAAACTAAAACTACCACATCCTGAAACCTACACATACTACCATCTTAAAAACATACAGTAACTCCCCCTTACTATAAAAATCTATACCTATTATGTGTACCTGTTATTCTCCCCGTTTGACATCAATGGCAAAGGGCCTACCTAGAGATAACACCTAGCTCCCCCTCAACTAATACTAAACCTCAACAGTAGGAAGTAAAATAAAATACTCCCAATTTCTCCCATAGATACTCAAATGTGTCTTTTGGTAGTGCCTTTTTGAAAGTATCTACAATCTACTCTGTAGTACTGATATATTGCATCTTCACCTATTGATCTACAACCTACTATCTCAAGAAGTGATATCTAATGGGAATATGTTTTGTTCTTGAATGCATCACTAGATTCTTTAAAATATTAATAGCACTTGTGTTGTCACAAAAAATAGAAATAGGTTCATCATATTTTACCTTGATATCTTCAAAAGTTTGCTTCATCCAAAGCACTTGAGTACAACATAATACCACTACAATATATTCTGCTTCAGCTATAGAAAGTGATACTAAATTTTGCTTCTAGCTTAGCCATTATACTAAACTATCACCAAGGAAGAAAGCTCCTCCACTTATACTCTTTATATCATCCAAGCACCCTGACCAATCTGAATATGTATAAGCAACCAAAGTGAAATCTCTGCCTATGGGATACCACAATCCATAATCTAATGTCCCCTTTATTATATCTAAATATTCTCTTCACCAACTAAACATGACTATATTTTGGAGATGACTAATATCTTGCAACTATACCTACTACATGCATGATGTCTGGCCTCAATGCTATCAAATATAATAGACTACCAATCATAGATCTATACAAAGATTGATCTACAATAGGTGAATCTTCATCCTTGCTCACCTTACTTATTATACACATTGGTGTGCCAACTGGTGCACAATATTCAAAACCAAATTTCTTCAACATTTCCTCGTCATGTTTACTTTGAGATATGAAAATTCCTTTATCTGACTGAAATATTTTCAATCCTAAGAAAAATAACAATTCTCCAAGCATAGACATCTCAAATTCTTTTTACATATTATTAAAAAGTTATTTTGTCATCTTTTCAATGTTTCCTCCAAAAATTATGTCATCAACATATACCACAACAATCAATTGATGCTCACCTTTTGTTTTGATGTAGATATTACTATCAACAAATCCTCTCTTGAAACCTTGATCTTGTAGGTACTTACCAAGTCTTACATACCAAGCTCTGGGAGCTTGTTTCAATCCATACAATGCTTTCTTCAATCTGCATACATGGATACTAATATTTGAGAGAATAAATCCCTCAAGCTACTCAATGTAGACATCTTCTTCTAGATTCCCATTCAGGAAGGTAGATTTGAAATCCATTTGAAACACTTTGAAATTTTTAAACACTACATATGCAAGAAACATTTTAATAGCCTCTAACCTTTCCACTGGTGCAAAAGTTTCTTCAAAATCTATTCCCTAAATTTGAGCATATCCTTTACATACTAATCTTGATTTATTTATGGTCATTTCTCCATTTTCATTCAACTTATTTCTATAAACCCATTTTTTTCCTATCACATTGTGATATTTTAGTCTAGGCACTAATTTTCAAGTATCATTCTTTTCTATCTGATTTAATTTTTCATCCATAGCCTTAACCCAATGCTTATCATGTCTAGCTTCTAAAATAGTTCTAGGCTGAATTTTGGATAATAAAGAGAAATTAACTTGCTCATATTCACTTATCATCATTCTTCTAGTGTGAATTCCTTCATTTATGTCCCTAACGATGTCACTTTCATTATGATTTCTCTAAACATATTTGGATGGAGTTTTGGTGTCCTTTTTCTAATTATTCTCATCTTCATCTTATTCTTCAAAATCTTCCTTTTCAATGATTTTAGGAATGTCTACTGGATCACTGATTCTGTGTTCCATCTTATTCTATCCTTACACTTGCACTTTCAATAATTTTCTTGGTTCTTTTTCTATAATATTTACAAGCTTTAATTTTTCAAGAACAACCAAGAAATATACCTTCATCTTCTTTGGATTCAATCTTCCCAAGTTTTTTGTTAGTTCTCTTTATGAAGCATCTACTGCCAAAAAATCTAAAATAATCAACTATTGTTGGATTGTCTTTCCATAGCTCATAAGGAGTCTTGTCACTATTAAATATCAATAATACTTTGTTCTAAATATGCACTATTGTAGCAACTACCTCTCTTCATTATGTATCTATTATCTTAGATTCATTTAGCATTGTCCTCACTATCTCCTGAACTGTTATGTTTCTCCGCTTAACTAGTCCATTTTGCTATGGAGTTATAGCTATTGAATAATGTCTCTCTATTCCATGGTCTTCACAAAAATAAATAAATTTATCTGTCATGAATTCTCCTCCTTGATATGATCTTAGACACTTAATCTTCAAACTAGTTTCATTCTCAACTAATGTTTTGAATGCTTTGAAATGTCTAAAAGTTTTTTATTTTTTCTTTAAAAGCATTACCCAAGTCATACGTGAAAAATCATCAATACACAACATGAAATATTTCTCTCCTTGAGTACTTTGAGTTCCCATAGGTCCACACAAATTAGTGTGAACAAGCTCTAACACCTGAGTGATCGATTACTCTTTGGTTTTGAACTACCTTTTGGCCTGCTTCCCATGCTGACAAGGTTCACAAAGCGTGTTAGATGGCTTTGTAATCTTTGGAAGATTTTTGACTGCTTGATTTTTTTTGATGTTGACAAGATTGTCAAAATTTATATGACCCATTTTCCTATGCCATAGCCAACTTTCTTCAATCTGACTCAAACAACATCTTTGACCTTTGATGTCTGATAACATATATAAATTATTGCTTGTTCTCTGAGCATCTACAATCAACACATCTAAATCTTTTCTCCTAATTTCATAACATTTTGCATAAAAATTTAGTGTGTGCCCCTTATCACACATTTGACTTACACTCAAAATATTATGCTTAAGACCTTCTACATATAAAAAAAATTTAGTTTTATTTCTACCATTATCCAAACTTAGTGTACCTTTTCTGGCAATTCTGGCAGTAGTATTATCTCTGAATTTCACTGTGCCACCATTGATCTTCTTCAAAGTTATGAAATTGATTTTGTCTCCTATCATGTGCCTCAAGCATCCACTATCAATAAACCATGGATTTTATTCATTTCTTACATGCAAAGCTATCTGTACCAACATAGATTTTGTAGGTTGTTTCTTCTGCCATGAACCTATCTGAACTTTCTTCTTGATGAATGGAGCCTTGAAACTCTGGTCCTTCTTGACTAACTCGAACACACTTCTATAGTACCAGGATATGTGTCCAAAGTTATTACACTTGTAACATATTATGGCCTCTTCATTGAAGCCTGATAGAGGAGCAATAGAGTTGTGGCTTTTACTTGACTCTACATGACTTTGTTTCTCCTTATTTCTAATATTGTTAGCCCTTTTTTGACATTCTATTTTCTTATGACCATATCCATTACAATAAAAATAGTAACCATAAAAATAGGACCTATTTGTATATCTCTGACCTAATTACCTTTTGCAGCTTTGTTCCCTCTATCCTTCTTTCTTTGAGATGTCCTTTTTCTTCCTAACTTCTTCCCTTTGTATTTCTTCTTTTGTAAGAGCTTCAGCAAAGCTCTTTCCTTTTTCCTTGTTTGTGAAAGTAGTCGCCTCCCCTTTCTCTTTTTCAAATCCAATACCTATATTATCTGACATTGATCTTTGATTTTCTAAAGCCTTATTCAACATATTAGTGATATTCTCAAATTTTGAATCATTGGCTACACTATCATTGATTGCTTTATTTGTTTTCTCAAGATCTGCTTTTAAAGAAGCAATTTCAATAACATATATTTCACATTATTTACTTAATATTTTCAACTGTGTTATTAGATATTCTTCATTCCTCTTGGATTATTCAAAGTTTTCTTGTAGATCTTCAATTATTTGCTTTGACTCATTTTCCTTTTTCTCGATTGGGAACTTTAATATTCGATTCTTCTTTTCAAGAGTTTTTAAATCTTCTAAGGCACAAACAAATTCTCCTTCTAGATTCACTTTAGATTCATCTTGTTCTTCTTCTTTATCATCTATACTTTTACTTGTGGAGGTGTGTTTATGTATGGACATGAATAAAATCTCTTCTTCTTCTGAATCACTAACTCCACTATCTTTGGCTGAGCTAGGATATTTAGAATACAAACTCTTCTTCTCAAATCCCTTTTTCAATTTTCCTTTGAAATTCTTTTTGTATGTAGGATTTCCTTCTTCATTGTCACCATTACCCTTATCTAGGCACTTATCTACAAAATGTCCAATCTTTTCACAATTAAAACATTTGAAAAGTAACTTTCCTTGATATTTACCCATGCCCTTTTTCAGCTTGTGAATGAATAGAGCTTCATTGTCATCTTCATCATCACTAGAAATGTCACTTGATTCTTGAATCTTAGCCTTCTCTTTATTTGATGTCTTGAAAGTATATTTTCTCTTTGAGGGTTTCTCTTATTCAATATTCATCTCATATTCCATAATAATACCATGTAGTTCATCCATCTTTAGCTTGGCTAAATTCTTCATCTCTTCAATTGCCAAAACTTTTGCATCATATCTTAATGGTAGAGATATCAAAACTTTTTGAACCACAATTGATTCTTATAAATTTTCTCCAAGACCTTAAATCTAATTAACTATTTAATCAACCCACAAAAGATAACTTTCTATATTTTCTTCCTCTTCCATCTTCAAACTCTCAAACTATCTTCTAAAAGTTGGAGCTTGGCTTGTTGAACCTTTCCATCACCTTTTTAAATATTCTTGATTTTTACCCAAGTTTCATGAGTAGATTTACATTTTATAACTTTAACAAATTTTGATTCACATAAGCCACATAAAATAACATTTAAATCTTTAGCATTATTTTCACTTGCCTTCTTTTCTACCAGAGTAGTTATAAGTGTCTGTGGCTCTTCATATTCCTCTACCACTACTTGCCATATGTCAAATCCAAGGGCCATCAAATAAGTATTCATCC
Organism: Torreya grandis; assembly: GCA_037957365.1. Classification (NCBI taxonomy): domain Eukaryota; kingdom Viridiplantae; phylum Streptophyta; class Pinopsida; order Cupressales; family Taxaceae; genus Torreya; species Torreya grandis. The sequence continues at coordinate 523,106 of JARHVA010007626.1, read as the reverse complement.
TTATGCTCCAAGAAACATAATTTATCCCATCAAACAAAGGTTCCTTATTTGTATAAAAACCTTCATCTGATCCAACCATCGTGATTTCTCAATCTACCTTTAATCTGTAAAACTTTTTCAAAGGAACCTACTCTGATACCAATTATTAAGCATGACATATACTAAGGGGGGGTGAATAAGTATATTATATATCTTATTTATTAATCAATTTCCTTTTCTTTAACCCCTTAACCACACATTCAAGATATGTAATAAAATTAAAACAATAATATGCACCACATGAGAGAGAGAGAGAGAGAGAGAGAGAGACCAAATTTTTATGTGGAAACCCAAAGTGGGAAAAACCATGGAGAAAAATATCAAGTATATGAATGAGAACGAACTCAAATTACAAAGTTCAAAATTACCAACTTGTAGGAGTACCAACCCCTTTACCGAGTACCAACACAGTAACTATTTGTGAGCACCAACCCACAAGAGCACCAACCCCTCTTGTGTATAAAACACAACTATCTCTCAATGTTGCTTACTCAACAAATGATAGAAATCTACAATATCTCTTGATTTTCTCTCTTTGAAAACAAATATAAACCATGCACTCTCTTGCATTTATAAATGGCTTCTAAATCCTTTATTTATAGATTTCCAAATGACCTTTGGCATTCACCCTTTGTGATCCTTCAATCCTCATGGAAAATGGTGCCAAACTTGCATAACCCTTCGTATCCTTGCATTTGAAAAGTCATATGGTGACCCTTCATAAGCAAAAGCATCTTTTCCTCTTTTGTCTTTATCTTGGTGACTTTTCATATTCCTCAAAGTGTCACTTCATGGAAAAATGTGCCATACCCTCTTTTGTCTTCACATGGTGACTCTTGGAATTCCTCAAGATGACTCTTCATGAGAAAATGTGTCTTATTCCTCTTTCATCTTTTACCCCATGACTCTTTGACTTCTCCATGGGCCCTCTTTTGACTTATATGCAACCAAAAATATATTCATTAATAATAAATAAATATTAACACACATTAGCCAAGATATGAATATCAAAAACACCATTAAATGAAATGGGGCCTTTATCACCAATAATGCTAGACATTTGACATCAATGAAAATATTTATAACACAACATACTCTAAGGGAATTAATGCTTCTATACCATAAACTAGTTAGAATGGGTAAACCCTGAGGCATATTTATAATGCATGCAATATGCCCATAATATGATAGGAAGTCTATCCTCCCAGTCATTATGCTGAATATCATAGACTTTTATAAGCATCTTACCTAAGACTTTGTTTGTAGCCTCTACTCTACCATTTGCCTAAGGATGATAGGTTGTAATTTTATGGTGTGATATGAGGAATTCATTAGTAAGTATTTATATGGTTTTATTCAAAAAGTGCATACCTCTATCACTTATCATCTTTATTGGACACCCAAACCTCGTGATTATGTACTCATATAAGAAATTTGTTGTGTCCTTTTTACCATAGCTACTTGTCATATTAGCTTTGACCCACTTGGTGAAATAGACAATCAAATTTATTATATAGCATGTATGATTGTGTTTACTAGGTAGATTGATAGGTCCATCAATATCAATCCCCCATTATTGAAAGGTTTGTTGTGTAATAATTAGCTAGAGAGGAATTTCATCTTGATGGTTTGGCTTTCCCATCCTTTGATAGAAATCTCACTATTATGAGATTTGGTGTGCATTCTGAAATAAATAAGGCCACCATAGTCCACTTTTTAAAACTTTTATTATTGTATCATCCCAAGAAAAGTGACCTCCAGTAATATCTTTATGTGTTTCTTCAAGTATTTGAGGTCATTCATGCTCAAGTACAACTCTGCATAGTATTTTGTCCTTACCTAGATAGTATAAAAATCCTCTAATGATACTAAAAAGAAGGGCCTTCATAATCAACTACTTATTTTCTCGCTCTATGTAGTATTCTAGAAATGTCTTCTATTCTATAAATTGTGCAATTTCCTCTAATTATTTAAGAATTGTAGACACCTAAAATAAATGTGCATTAGTTGATTCATCAAGAATTTCCTCTGGTTCTTCACCATTTTGGAGTTTATTCAAATGGTCTTATCCAATGTTCTCTCAACTAGTTTTGACATTAGTGCAAAACTAGAATGCTTGAAAAAGCATTGACCATCAAGATATCTCACCTCCCAGGAAAGGTTTATTTACCAGGTAACATAGGGATTGATGATTGATGAAAATCTCAAATGGTGTAGCTAATAAGTAATGGCAAAATTTTTGCAATAAAAATATTATTTCAAGGGCTTCACACTCAATAGTAGTGTAATTGTTTTTAGTTGCAGATAGGTTTTGACTAGAAAAATGAATTGGGTGATCCAAACCACCCTCTCCTAGTTATGCTAACATAGTGCCAACTATTATCCCTGATGTGTCAACATGTATATGGAAGGACTTATTCTAATCTATAAAAATTAATATTGGTACAGTTACCAATATATGCCTTAAATCAATGAATTCCCCCTAAAAATCATCTATCTATGTGAACTATGTATCCTTAATAATTTCTCTAAAGGGTAAGATATTATAGCATACCCATTAATAATAATTTTATAGTAGCATGTATGTCTAAGGAAGGATCACACCTTTGTTGCACTTATGGGTTGTGTCATTCCCATAATTACTTTTATTTTAGTTAGATCCACTAAGATACCCTTGATGTAGACTACATGACAAAAAAAAACCCCAAATGCTGTAAAAAATAAACATTTTTTTGAGTTGAGTGCTATAGACTATGCTCTACATCTCTCTAACATCAATATTAGTATGGACAAGTGATTATAAAATAATGAAAATACTACCCAATCATCCAAATAGACTTATAATACATCATAGATGAAGTCTTAAATAGAGCTATAACATCCCTTGAGAAAACCATAGGTGTATTTTTTAGTCCAAATGGCATTACCTTATATGCAAAAGAACCCCATTATGTTACAAAGGTCATCTTGGCTCTATCTTATTTTGTGATTGAAATATGATGGTACCCATTGAAACTGTTAGTAAAGGAATACACCTTGTGGCCTTTGAATGCTTCCAAAACTTCACCCATAAATGGGATAGGGAAAGTGTCATTAATTCAAGACTCATTTAAAATATGATAGTCTCTATAGACTCTTATCTCATTGGTATTTTTTGTTTGAAACACCATAGGACTCACCCAGTTGGATTTTTCCACAAGAAAAATAATTTTGGCCTCTTGCATGTGGTCTAGTTTAGCTTTGACCTTTAGCTCCATGTTTGGGTTTAAACGGTAGGGTCTTTTCTTAATTGGTCATATGCACTCCTTTAGTTCAATTTGCATCTATATTATAGATGGGTCCAACCCTTGAATTTAGTGAACTTGGTTGGGAAGACATCTTGACAATCCCATAGAAGTTATAGTACTTTGGATATGTCTTCTTGTGACTTAATCACCAATATGTGCCAATATTGGAACATCCTTGGTCCCAATGTTCTCAATGTGCTCCTTAAATGGTTCATGGTAAATATTATGGTTTTCCTCAGGATGAAATCACATAGTATCCATTCAGCTTCCTATTTTGGAATGTTAAGATGTTGCAACCTCTCTTCTTCAGATGATCCTATAAATAGACCTAAAAGTATCTCAACTTCCCTTTATGGTTTGAATAATTATATGAGATTCGTATCATCATCCTCAACTAAATATGTTTTCCACTCATACTCATCTTGTATTATATGACACAGTTGAAAATATACCTCTACCTTGTCCTTATCTGATTTATAGACCTGGAAAGCTTGATTCAAATCATAGGTTACATTAGGGGATGATGATGTTTAAGTTAATCCATCTAAGTCTTCAATCTTCCCATAGAATTGAAAAACCTTTAGCAAATATAATGCCTTGTGTGTTATAGGGTTGTCATCTTCAAAAATAAAGGTTTGAATGAAATTTATTTAAACATGTACCCAATGTCTTGTCTCCTTTCTATGCTCCTGGTGGATATACCAAGAAGTGGGAAGGGTACCCAAGGTGTAATAGAAAATATGTACCTAGTATTTTGGAGTGACAACCTCTATAGTCTAGACCTCAACACATCAATAAATATGAATCTCCATACAATCTCCTTCATGAAATATTAGATAATATTTCCTTACTCCTTTTAGTAATTAGAACTGAGGTAGAAGGATTTAGTAGGGTTCATCCCATTGCATAGGTGTATCCTTATGTACAAACCACCAGTTCACAGTAATTCCCTTCAATGTATGTGCTAGAGCACTAACTCTCTTGTCAATGTCAAGAACATATTATTGGAATCATAGTATAAATTGACCAATGTCCTTGATGGTAAAATAGTGTGGTAGTTGGCATTTTGTTGTAAAAACCATGCACAGAGGTCAGACCTAATGGTCACCCTTCATCCAGTTGATAATATGAATGTCAAAATATTTAGTTATGGAAGAATCCCTTTCCCAAGTTAAAATGCCTTCTCTCATTAGTTTTATGTAATCTTGATATGTTTGACTAGCCTGATATAAAAAAATCTATGTGACTAAGTTGATGAACTTATGGAAATAGAAAGTACATCATCTATCAATAATGATGGAATATCCACACATGATAACATAGACTTGAGAGGTAACTCCTTTAACTATAATAGTACCTTAGGTAGGCTTGAGTGATTGTAAAATAATTCACATTTAGTGGATTTTAAGGTATGTTATATATCTTAAGCATTCACCTTTATCCAACTGTTATCATTGTAGACATGGGGAGAATCTAGATCTCTAGGAATATAGTATGCTTTTTATCCATCCTTATTTAAAGGAATCGCTATAATCTTATCTCCCTCATGAGATTACAATAGGTTCCTTAATGTATTGATGGTAATTTGACCATCATAGGCCCATTTTTTCCAATGAATGCATGACAATGTGTCTCATCCATCTTCATATCTATGACTTCAAAGTTACCATACAAGCTTAGTTCTGCAACTTTGATCTCCACATCTTCTAATTGACAAATTGGTTTAACACAACCATAATTTGAAACACTCAGAGTAACTGGGTTGTAACTTAGTGTAGGTTAGCTAATAGAAACCCATGTAGATTGAGGGATCATATTGACAATGCTAACAAAATTGAACATCACGTTGGTTACTTCATACCCTATAATTTAAATGTCCATCATTGAATCAAAATCCCATAGTTGTTTGGTTTTTATATACCCTATCATTTGATCTACTCATTATTGGCCCTTAAATGCACATTCTATCAGATTATGGAGCAAATTGGTGATGTTTTGTTAGTTGTCCTCATTTTGTAGTGTAATAAAGATCTTCATCAAATCTGTCAAGGTGATGATAATACCATCTTGTCATATCATGTGCACTATCTATCCATACATTTTTACATCTATGGCTACATCATCATTTTTAGTGGTCTCTTATTTCTAAATCATTTTCATAATTTTTGTTTCTTTGTGCATCAATCCTTTCTCCATGTTAGGCTCCAGATACTTGTATGGTTATGTTTTCCTAATCCCATGGTCTTATGTAAATTCCAAAGTGGGTAATACTTTATCTACATGCTGTCTATGAGTGATGAATTAAAATAATGCATCCTCTTATGACTATGCGGTTACCATATTTACATTTTATAATCCTTATCCTTACATTATTTTTTCAACTCTAGAAAACCCTATGTATTATGTTGTTCAGAGACCCTACAATAGACACAGTAGGATTGACATTGTAGATTCATAAGGTAATTTCTTTGTACATGGTTGAATTCACCACATAGATAACATTGAATTAGGGGTTGAGGCCCATTTCTCTACCTCCTTATGGTCCTCCTTGGTAACCTCCCCTCGTTCCTCCATGGTATAATCCTTTATTTTGTTGTAACCCCTAATTACCAAAATATTTTGGTCCATAGTTCACAAAATTATGTTAATGGTTCCACCCTATCATTTGATGGTTTCCCAATATCCACCATATTGAGCTTAAGTTGTCTATGGGTCCATAAAACTCTATGAATTCTAAGTTTATGCAGGGGTTATCCAGTTATGAAAAGGTGGGTTCTAACTAGGTGTGTTTGTAGTTTGGTATGCTAGTACTGTCAATGCCCAAGGTACATCAGCTGGATTGGTGTCAGACCTATTCACATCAAGTGTGATGATAAATTTTGGTATCATATTATATTTCTTCATAGCTATTGCAAATATGTTTTTTACTACATCTTCTCTCAGATCTTATAGTGTTTGACAATCCTTCTCACAATGATTGTGAGATTTGCAGAAGTCACAGAATAAATTTTATGGGTTCCTTACATACTATTGTAGCAGATGACATTGATATGTTTCATGTCCTACTATATGACATATATCAAAAAACCTAGATTTTATTCTTGGTCACTCATTCTTATGGTGCTCTTCTTTGCCACACTCTATATACCAAAGATATGATTGAGGTCTCTATGCTACTTCTTTTTGTTTCTCCATTTTTTTTTATGATCTTTAAGGTGTTCTATATCTATGAAATAGGATTCAAAGCTACCCCATAATATTCAATCTATTTCACTCAAACTGTAGCTATTTTAGCTTTTACTTTGTTAGCAAATTGGGTTTGCACAATAGTAAACCTTATCCTTGGTTACAGTCCATATACGAACCAAGCATCCTTTTCTTTGTCTACCACAACAAACTCAAATTTTTTAATTACATATGAAAATATATGATCATACTCAAAAATATCCTCTTTGGTTCCTTGCCTAATTTCCTTGATATCTTGTATGGTCTAACTAGAGCATTTCTAGACTTTAAATTTTGTGATTAGCATTGTTTTAACTTTTTGTGAAGTAACTTGGTCAACACCTTTGTAGAATATAAATTCTAATGCTTTACCAACCAATGCTTCAATAAAATCACACTTCATCATTGCTTCATCATTTGTTCCTTTAGATTATCATTTCATAGTGTAGGTGAGTAGGTACTATTATGGGTCCACAAACCCATCATAAGAGGTAGATGGGTTAGTGTTCCCAATTGAGCTACCATAGTGGAGTTTATTTTATGTGTTATAGTTAATTTTATTGAAAATAGTGTCATGAATGGTTTCAATTTTGGTTACTTTTGTGTACTTTGGGGTGTCTCTTGATCTAGTGGTGGTTGTGATATCTCCTTTAGTTTTTTGAATGTGGTAGTTACAAATATATCATTGTCATTTCCTTCTTCTTATTTTAAGATTTGAAGTTGTGTAATTAAATCCTTAGCCTACATAATAATTAGAGGATTTGTCTCTATAAAAATCAATGTTGTTATGTTCTTCTTATGTTGGTCTAAGAAATTATGTGCAACTTCATGATATGAAACCTTTGTACTCTTAGTGTTTTCTATGAACTTCTAGAATTGGTCCTTGCCAAGTGTTATTGTCTAAAGTTTTATAATAATTACTATTATTTTTTAAAAAATGGGATCAGGGGATGTGTGTTCCCTTGGGAAATGATCATTACCTCCAAAAATGTATCTCTCCAAACTTTAACCTATACTATGTCTATGACTATAAGGTAATCCTTGATTTTATTTTTGTAATAGCCTTCCTAGAAATTATGAGCTTTTACCTATTTTTTCTACTTCTATAATGCTACATTATTTTTTTATCCATGTTAAATCCTCATCACTTCCTCACTCTTTTCCTTTACCTAGTCATGGATCCTTGCTCTATCTCTCTTCACCATGCCCTTTTCCTTATCATCTCCTTTCATTCAAATCATTAGTACTACTACTCCTTTTATTCATAGCTTTCTAAAATGCACTCTATTTATTCCATATCCTTTGTTGTCATAAATCTCTTTATAACTCTAGAGTCTTTTTTGGGTCCTTTTCCTTTGGATTCTCCATGTTGGACTCAGGTTCAAGCTCTATCTTTTCATCTTTTATTCATTCTCCCTTATCTTACATGCACCCCCATGATGCCCAAAGTGAATAATCCACATGGAAAGGAATAAGTGCCATTGCTTTCTCCACATCTAGTAACTTAATGAGCATAAGAAGTCACTACAATAATTTTCCTCTTATCCCTCTCATAAACAGATCCTTTACCACTTCAAAATCTATGTATCCTTACATTGTAAACTCTGTGATATACCTATCAATATTCAAATCCAACCAAATATCTATTGCATAGGTCCATCTAGTGTTTAATGCCTAAATATATTCGATCTTCTCCTCAGACCACATAATGTCAATAATCACACAATATCTAAAATAATGATGTTCTAGATGATCCAACTAGTCAACTAGCAATCCAAGTAATTTTCATTATAATATCTCATAAATTTCACCATAAACATGTTCCTACATAATCTGTTATTTAGAACAGATTATGTAGGAACACTAGATAATCTTACCCCTTACATCAAGAGGGGGGCATATATTGGAATTATTACAAAAAGGTCGTTGACACATATAAAATTTTAGCACATAATTCTGAGGGTTTCAAATCACCCATCCATTATATATTTATTATATGGGTCTAATATATTATTGGTGGACTATACATATAAGAACAAATGTTAGGGGTGCATGCCATGCAAGTTCACTCAATCATATCAAAAATAAAATATATATTTCAAATATTCAAAGGTAATACAAATATTAGATTCTATGATAGAATATAGGGTTCAAAGTTTCACAATATATGTTCAAAGTTTTAAATTAAATTCAAAAATCAAATACATGATAGATATCATAACATTGATATAGATTATGCAAATGACATGCACATGCACTCAATTTTAAAATAATTAAGTACAAATTTATACACACTTGAATGCATATGCATGGGCATATGTAAAACATTTACATTAACAAAATTAAAGGTTGAAAATATAATTACAATTGAGCATATAGGTGCATGGCATTATATATCATTAGCATGAATTTAGAGGTCATGATACTTGTCCATTCAGAATTTCAAAGTTCAAAAACATGCATATATACATTTTATCAAATTTCAAGGGGAATAATACTTAATCATCCACATTTTTAATGTTTAAAGGTCATGATACTTGTTCATGCACATTTTTCAAAATTTAAAGTTATGGTTCCAAAATAAAAATAGTTATTATTTCAATTCAAATTTATTTGCATTGTGGTCATGATGGGGGCATGAATATTCATCATTTTATTTTGATAATGCAAATAGAATCTAGATCTACCTACAGTGGTGTGATTCAAAATTTTATGTGTAATATATATTTGAGTCTAGTGACACTCAATGACCTTAACATTACTTCTAGTGAACCCATTATATGGTTTCATCATCTGTTATGAGAGATGTACATTTGAGTCTAGTGAAATTCAATGGCCTTGGCATCACTTCTAATGAAACCATTATGGTTCCACATTCTTGAGGAATAGTACATGGGGTCCTTATCCTCATTCATTATATTTATAATATGCATCTTTTCAACTCATAGGCTTGATTATTCATTCCAAAAATTGATACTTGATCACTCTCAATTCATCAATGCTTCAACATAAGAAATTATTCTCTCCATGTGCTTCTATAATGGGGCACATTTTCTATAATTTATTCTCTTGGGATACAATATTAAAGCTATAAAAGTTACTCAAGTTAATATGGTTAGGGATTTAGTTACAATCGATGACAAGTTTCTCTCCCATTACCATTTGAGGGATTGTTCCTTTCCATATCTTGGAAATGAGTAGGATCAAAATCATCCTTTTTCCACTCTGCATAAAAAATCATTCTCCATAAGTGACATAATACTTCATCTATACTAGTGTACTATTTCCATGCTCTTTACCTTTTCAAATCTAAAATTTGGGTTTTCAAATTTCATAAATGGATAGTGACTACTACATGTGTTATAATAGGTTCTTTCATTGAGTATCATGCATAATGAAAACTTCAAGTCAAAATACAAAGTGTGTTATACACAATCAAGTTTTATTTATTTCTTTTACTTTAAGAATTTTCATTACTAGAATGTAAGGTGGGGGAATTTAGACACCCAAATATGGTACAAGCCCATCCTTGATGTTATTTATTATAGCTTTGCACATATAGACTATTAATAATGAATAAAGTATGTATCAGCTCATTTATTTGGATTTTCTCTATTCTAGTTCATATGTTCATTTATTTGTTATTAAAATTTCCATTCTATCATGTGGGATCCCCAATTTTGATCTTTTATCTTTTTGGATAATTCTATTATTTCTAGATAGATCTAGTCCCACAAATCTATCTGTAAGGAGCGAACTTATCCAAGCATAAATTTTCTTAGTTCATTTCAGGTCGTGTTTCATTTGAATCTTCTTTCTATCCATTGAGCCTTATTTTTTTTAGATTTTTCATGCCAACAGGATAATTAATTTGAAACTAAAACCTCTATAAATACAAAACTATTCAAAATAATTTTGGACATCATTCCTCAGTCTCAAATTATATTTAATGATTTAAATGTTTTATCTATATATTTGATAAATCTATATAAAATGTTTTTAAACATTGAATTCACATTTGCATTCTTATGCCAAGGGTAACATAGAAGAAATAAAAACTAGACTTGCATTCATAACTTCACATGTACACATAAGTGGGATAACTACATTCAAGTTTGAGCACTCTTTAGAGTATTATCTATGTAGTGCAGTGTTTGGTCATTCAATGTGAATTAACTAAGGTTATTCCAACTTAATCATTGCCACCTAATGTCCAACCTATTTGATATCAATTTGTTTTGTGTGTAAGAAACTAGGGTTTTCAATTACAAGTATTCAACACGGTATTATAAATTTTAAAATGTGTCAATATATAGGTGTATATGGAAAAACATTTATCTTTTTATCACATTCAACACAAACAAGTCAAGGAAAACAAACATGAGTAGTGTGTGCTACTATCTAGAAATTATGGCCCTATCCAAGAATATTCCCAGGTCCTATTTTTTAATCTATCTCTTAATCTTTCCCTATCATTCATCAATCAAATATAATTGCGACAATTACGTGATTAATAAACATGAATGACCTACACTACTATCCAAATAGTGCATACCTTTCTATAAAAAAAGTAGATTTTATTTCTAACCCTAAGCATGTGCAGACATATATTTTGTTGATTTTCACTTTCATGTATTTGAAATAGTTAACACAAATCTTGATTTGAGCTAAGTACTTTTCTTCTTAGCATTTTCTAAAAATAGAAAATTTCCATATTTATTAAATTTTAAAATCAAATTTGTTGATTATTGTACATCTTTAGTATCTTGATATCTATCAAATTTTACACCTATTAGTACATAAACACTTATTTTTAAAGAAAATATGGTAAAAAAATCATAAACTTCCAATAATCTCTTTAGAATGTATCCTTTAAAATGTGTCTCATTTTTTAGCTCATCAGCAAAAGTGGTGAAACCACCATTGCATGCCAATTCTTCTCCAAGTCAAACTAATTTCTTTTGAAATTATATCAAGTGTAATCTCCTTTGAAGTTATTTCAAAATAATCATAGATTTTTGAACTCAAAGAGGTTTATATTCATATTTTTAGCATTTAAAATAATATTTCTAAATCATCTCCATAGTGATTTGATACCATCATCCTCAGTTGCTAGAATCTCTTCAAATATAAACTTTCTCTAGCTCATGAGTAACTTATTTTTATCACATTCTATTTTTTATTAACTATCTTCAAGGTAGGCATATTTTTCATTTCATTTGGTATCTCTTCATGCTACCAATGTTGTAACCTCAATTCAAACTATGGGAAAATTTATTATATTAAATGATGGGTTACATTCTATCATTTGTAGAGTTAATTTAAATATGGTCTCCAATATAAGCTTGAAATGTGAATATTTACTCCAGATTTAAAAAATAGAATGCACCATTTATTCTGTAGTAGAGTCACTAAAAAATATTAGCAAAAATTGTGTCACTATTTTTTTGTTAATTTTATTTATTTTTGTAACTTGCAACCGCATGATTTTTACAACATTATATTGGAGAGGTGATTTTCCTCTGTGTTTGAGAGGGGATACTCCCTCATAGTGTATTGGTTTTTTGGTTTTTTTGTGTAATTTTAACCAAAATCATAAAAAGGAAACAAAAATGGAAAATAAATAAAACTAAATTTGGAATAAGAATGGAGGAGGATGGATGTGAAGATAAGAAACCTATGATGGAATAAACATAGAAGACTAGCTGAATAACTCATATTCAAATGAAATGGATGGAAATTCTTCCTATTTCATGAAAATGGAATTAGGAGAAACATGTATAATGGGAACCAAATGTTTGTGTGGAAGTACAAATAATCCTCAAAATTTAGATTGGGTGTACTTAGTATAAATCTCATTCAAAGGGGTTTTAACATAAATTTTGTAAATACTGTGACTTGCACAAAAACATGAAAAGTTTAGAATTTTAGTGGCTTATCTATATAAAAATATCAATAAAAATTTCATAAACAAAGATAATTAAAAAACCCTTAAATCCAAATAATTATATAAACCAATTTATTTTATTATATTAATCGAATATAGAAAAGTACATAGAATACACAAAGCTACAACCATGCTAATTTAACCTTTTAAGGTTTTACAAAATCATGTTTTTAGATTAAAGGGTTGAGATGCCTAAATCAGATAAATAATATGAAATAACTAAGTAATGATTTTTTATGAATTTTGACCATAGTTTGACTTTATAATAATAGCAATAAATAGGTATAAATAAAGATTTGGCTGAAAACTAACTATTGTGAATGATTTGGGTTCTAAAAGTTGAGATCTGGGTAGTAGTCTATGTCATCAATAGTATTTTGGTATTTGTCTACTTAGTGGATAATAACACATAGTATCGACAATAAATCTATCTATGTGTAGTATCCTCAATGTGGTGTTAATGTCCCCTTTATAGGATTGTTCCTATTTTCTAGGAGTACCTGTGCCTATTCTTTAGGTCCTATTCCTATGTGACCAAGACATGTAGCTCTATGTTATACCTAGAAAACTTGATTTAATGTGCAAAACCCTAACCTCCTTACAAGTATGGCATAAGTAATAATATTTTGTATGTTATTAGGATGGATTGGACATCCTCAACACCCCACTATGTACAGAGTTGCCTACATACCAATACTCTAAAGAGGGATCAAGCCCAATGTGGTTTTCCAACCTAGTGCTTGATGTATGTGCAAGTGAATGCTAGAATGAGAGTGGCCTTGGATGCTTTGAATGTGCTTGAGCTTTTAAATTATTTAAAAATGAGCTTAAGGTTATAGTAGATGGTTGTATATATAAAGTAAGGTAGAATAAGGATCAAATACCTTAATTTTGTACAAATTTATCTTTGATTTGAATATTTTTTGAAACTATTTTCCATCTAGTGAATAGAGGTCGATTAGACTTGTATTTATAGGGTTTTATTACTTGTGTAGATAATAAAATGAGATTAGGTCAACCTTAAGATGGGCACACATTTCAAAAATTATCCATTGGGAAGATATAGGGCTAAGGATAGTGGCACCCAGTTGGGGACACTAGCACTATGTGGTTGTAGTGTCCCAAATGTGGTGCTAGTGTCATATTTGTAGACAACTATGTAATTTGAATTGGGGTTTGAGATGACAATTCTAGGACTATGTTATGACTGGCTATAGGTGACTTTGGTCTACTAAATGATTGAAAATGTAGGTTTAATACTCAAGGAAAGGCCTATGGCTAGCCTAGGGATAGGTTACCTCAAGTGACACCCTTAGCATCCAATTTCCACTTTTAGGTGATTACATTTTCCACCCTTTATGATAGTAATATAGCAAAGTGAAATGACTAGTATAAATGAAAAATAAATGTACATGTACTTACCTTCAAAGTGAATCTCATGTAGATAAGTTTGAATATGCAAATTTGGGCCTATGTATGTGTAATATGATCCAAAGGAATGTCCTACAATGAAACATGCAAAAATCAATCCTTACTTAAGAGATGATCCAAAAAAAAAAACTATGTTGAAATGAAATAATTGAGTAAATCTGAGTAACAAGAGAGGAAATTAATGAATACACCTTGTTAGGTATGTGAACCAATGCATGAACCTAGTGATAGCCTATGTGTGTGTGAATGTGCATAGTGATCATATAATTGAATATATTAAACTGAGCTAACGGCTTGCTCAATCGTCATATAGGTGGATCAAGAACTCAATCTAGTTTTAACTTTATCATTACCCACCACTACTTGGTGGATCCTGATCTATGTTAATAGCTTGGATAAAACTGTAAGTGTGTTGAACCCTCTCATATATGGGGATCAAGAACTAAAGTAGGACATGAATCCATCATTTCCCCTATGTGAAGTAGATGTATCTATAACTATACTTCATAAAGTGTTGAAAGTATCTAAGTAATCTAATTGTGTATTCAGATTTGCAGCCATTTGGGTATATTAGGTGGTTCTAGGCCACTCAATAATGCCAACCATTGTAGATAAAGTAAGGAATAAATATGGTGACAACCTATAATTTGATAAAAATTGTATACAACATACATAATGACATGGAGTTTTCCATTTCATCTTATCAACCTATCTAAAGCTAAGTATATGGAAACTATGTATCATGCACATACCCCCAACCTAGTATCTGATTATAATAAATCTAAATCATGTAATATATAAATATTTATAATTGATATAAATGTATGAGTTATCATGACACACATGATGCCCCTAAATTTGATCAATTTCTATGAATCTGAGCCAAAATGATTGAATCTAAGATAAATATAAACATAACTACCAAACCTATGACTGTATCTATGCAAATTTATACTATACCTAGTGTATTGGTATGAATGATATGGACTATTATAAAGTTGGGGATACTATATAATACCACCCTATAGTGGAAAATAGTTCATTGTGGCACTAGTGTCCCAATTTAGGTGCTAATGACTACCTAGTTTGATTTTTGTGTGATATAAACTAGCTACTAAGTCTATATTATGTTTTATGTTTGCCCCAAGTTTTATATCTAAAATTGAACTTGTGTACTAAAATGTATTTGTGAAAAGAAAAATAAGAGCCTGGTCTTTGTAACAAACTCTTGTAAATTCCCCCTCTTTTGAGGATAGTTGTGAAATCTATGTAATAACTACCCTCTAAAGAAGTGTCTCTACAAAATTTGTTTGTCAGAGCATGTGCATGATATTCCAATATAATGTACAAATATAACATCAGAATGTTAATGTATCTAAGCATAAGCAAGAAATGTGAGATGTATGTTGAAATCTAGCATTGAAAAAGGGTGTCAATATATATGTAAGAAATTTATATAACATCAAAATATAAGTAGCTACCCAGGGGGATGGGACATGATGTCCATCATGGTTCCCAAGTAGGATAGGTAGATACACGAGATCTCTCATGGCATCAAAAACTAGTATATTTGTAAAAATCAAATACAAGTTTCATGGGGTAGAAGCATATAAAGAAGCAAACATACAAGCACATGAGGCATGCAAAATGTAGGCCAAGGGGCCACAATATAAGAGACATAGGCACACATCACTAAATCTAAGAATGAATACATATAAGTACATGTTCAAATGCCCACATACACAAACAAAAATCAATATGGTGTAGAGCCACATAGAAGGACATGTTCAAATATCCACATATAGAAGCATGAAAGAGCACATAAGGAACATGGGCACATGTCCAAGGCATAAAAATAGATAAGTCATGTAGAATCCAAGAAACAATGTCATATTCAAATGCCCTTGAAGATGGAAGAATCATAGGAAACACAATCAAGTCTAATATACGAACTAGAAATGAAATCATGTATAACTGTGTAATATAAATGTATGTATATGCTAGGATGCACATATATTGAGGCTAAGTAGTGATATTTGACCAAAAATCTGAGAAATGAGGAGCAATGATCAATTTAAATATAAATCAATGCATAACTAGAATGTATAGTATGTACTATAAAACTTGGTTATTTCAATTATGTAGGAGATGCCCCTAAGTGGGTAGATGTATCAAATGCATAACTTGGATCAATGTAAGTGCCTCTAATGAGTATATGATAGCTGGTCTGAATCAGTGTACTGGACTAAAGTCCTATCTATAATCTACAAGCACTCAATAAGAAAAAGTGAAACATATGTGTATTATAAAATTGACTATACTAGGATAACTAATAATATTCAATATTTGGAAAGCATTAGAAATGTAAACATAGAAATGCATATAATCTATAAAAAATTATTTTTTGAAATATTTGAATGTTTTTTGTATTTTGACATGTTAAATTATTTTTGTGTTTTATGAGTATAAGCTATGTACAAGAAATGAAAATAAACTATGTACAAGGAGTGAGAGAGAGAAGGAAGTATATACAAGAATAGGAATCATACTAACCAATGAGTCTAATGGGAAACTCAACATCACCGTGACCTATGTTGAAGATAGGAATAATAATCTCTTGTGTTATGCGATTTCTATGCTACAGTTGAATGTTATTGCAATATGAATCTGATTATTGTTCCTTGTCAAAATCATAATATTGTTCCACATCATAATCATAATAACTTGGTGTACTGGATGGAACTATTTGATACTATGGAGTTGATCTTTCATAATTGTATTGATTGTATATATATGATGTTGTGGAGGATCTTTTGCTAAAAAGCCTTGTTTGAGAATGCTTGTTGGTTGAGCATGAATTTAAATTTGAAACTAAAGCTCCTACTCTTTTTGTAACATTTCATGTGTATCTAGATTTTTTACCTTGATAAATTGTATCTATGATAGATGTGACTTAGTATGTTCAATAAACCCCAAACCTTCTTGAGCAATATTATCAACTGCTAGAATATGATAAGTGATGCCTTAGTCCTATTTTCCCAAACCTTGAACTTGATAGTCAAACTATTGTAGATAATTGTGACCAAAATCATACCATATTTAATGTTGAGCCTAATTTTGGAGAGGTATATTTACTTGATTTATCTTTGCTTATTGTATTATTTCTAGATGTGATTGTACTTTTGGAACTTTTTATTGTTTTGAGTTATGTTTTGGTAAATATTTTTGTATTATTTCTAAATTTGACCCTTTTTGAATTTTTATATGTGCCATTGTATGTTATTTGGTTGAAGTGTCACTATTTGAGTCATTTATATCCATTATCTATTATATTTTCCTTTTCAAAGTTAAACATGAATCGATGTGGTGCCCATGCATTCTATGATATGCACAAAAATATTTGGATCTCATCATTGGGTGTAGATAGGGTAGGTTGATCAACTTAGCTTTAATAATTCCATTAATGTCTCAATTTAACTCTTATTTAACCTTTGAATGCTTTTTGAATCACTAGTTTCATATGTAATTTATTATGACTTCATGTTTTGATATGTATTATTTGCCACAAGTTGACTAGTTGAAGATGTATAAACATGATTTACGCTATTGTGCCCTAGAGGACTTCATCTTGTAAATTATTTTTCCAATGTTGTAATATTTTCATGCAATAGTTGATTTTGATTTTGTAAACCTTTAATTATATTTTTCATACTTATTATTTGATCACATAGAGTCTCACAAGTGCAAACCCTGGTTGTTTTAGATTGAACATGTAAGCACATATAGTGTAGGAAAGAGGTGTGAATAAGTTGAGTATGTGGATTAGTGGCATTGGTATAGGTTAACTCATCTCATGTAGGGATGATAGCATGGATCTAGTAAGAGGGAAAGTAGCTATCACCCTCATGGAGATAAGGAGGAGAAGGAGACTCTATCATGTGCATAAGATATGACACTGAAACTAGAAACATAGTTGTTAGCTTATGTACTAACTCATATATGTGTATATGGGTTTGATTTAAAAAGTTGTCTATGTGTTGAAATAATATTACTTAAGTGCATTGCACTTAAAATAAAGATAACATGTGAAAGAAAGAATGCAACATGAAAATCATTTTAGTTGATATAAAGCATCATGTATACATATGTCCATGTGAGTAAAGAATAATGTCTTAATTATTGTTCACATAGAAGAAAGATAACATGATATGAAATATGATAGATATTTCATTTGATAATAAGCATCATCTATACATGTATTTATTCTCTTTCTAAGTTCATTTCAAGTTAAAGGGAACAAGCATGTGAATGAAAGTATTAGACTTTGCAACAAAAAGTGATTAATTTCTTCTATCATTATCATCACGATGATATGAAATTAGAATAAATTTGAATCTGAAATCTAAGAATGAATTAAAAAAGGATACAAACCCTAAGTGTGTCTAAGGTTAGGGTTTTTTTAATCTAGTGTTTATTTGCACAAATTTAAACTATATGTAAAACATATTGAAACCCTAATGTAAAATTGATTTAATTTTATCTAGGTTGTATAAAAAAAATTAGAAAAATAGAAGTAGGTAACCAAAAATTTATTGCAAAAAGAATAGATTAATGCAAGCTAGGGTTTGAAGCAATATTCAAAGTAAGATGGGTTCACCAAATGATTTAACCTTTTAGGGTTATACAATGAAAATCTTGTATTTAGATTAAAGGGATGAGATGCCTAAACCAAATAAATAATATGTGATAATTAAGTATTGATTTTTTTATAAATTTTAACCTAGTTTTACTTTGTAATAATAGTAATAAATATGCATAAATGTAAAATTAACTAAAAATTTATTGTTTCAGATGATCTAGGTTCTAAAAGTTGAGATTTGGGTAGTAGTTTGTATCATCAATAGGATTCTAATGTTTGTCTACTCACTAGATAGTATCACCTAGTATGGGTAGTAGTGTCATCTATGTGTAGTGTCCTCAATGTGGCACTAATGTCTCTTTTACAGGACTATTCTTGTTTTTTAAGAGCACCTATACCTATGTCTATAGGTCCTATTCTTGCATGACCAAAACTTATAGCTTTGTGTCATACCTAAAAAATTTGATTTGATGTGAAAACCTCTAATCACCTTACAATTATGGCATAAATAATAATATTGTGTGTGTTAGTAGGATGGATTGGACATCCTCAACACCTGCTATGTAGAGATTTGCCTACATTTCTAAAGAGGGATCAATCCCAATGTAGTTTTCCCACCTAGTGATTGATGTATGTGCAAGTGAATGCTAGAATGAGAGTGACCTTGGATGCCTTGAATGTGCTTGATCTTTGAAATGCTTGAAAATTAAGCTTAGGGTTGTTGTAGATGGTAGTATACAGAAAGTATGGTAAAATAGGGATTAAATACCTTGATTTTGCATAAATTTATCTTTGGTTTGAATAGATTTTGCATCTAATTTCCATCTAATGAATAGAGGTGCATTAGACCTATATTTATAAGGTTCTATTGCTTTTGCGGATAAGAAAATAATCTTAAGTCAACAATAAGATAGGCACACATTTGAAGAACTATCTGTTGGGAAGAGCTAGGGATAAGGACATTAGCACCTAGTTGGGGACACTAGTGCCAAATGGTTGTAGTGTCCCAAATCTAACACTAATGTCCTATTTATAGACTACTAATCAATTTGAAATGGGGCCTGAGATGATAGTTCTGGAACTATGTTATGACTAGTTTTAGGTGACTTTGGTTTATTGACTGATTGGAAATATAAGTCTAATGCTCCAGGATAGGCCTATGCCTAGCCTAGAGATAGGTTAACTCAAACAACACTCTTAGCATCTACTTACCACTTTTAGGTGATTGCACATGCCTTTCCCAAGAGCTAAAAGAAATAAGAAACCCTTGATAATCCAAAATTTTATCTTTTTTACATGTTTTCCTCTCACAAAGGATGTTGAAAATCCATCCTTTGCACTAATTCAACCTAGAGTTTCTAACTATAGTTCTTTCATATTTAATATTAGTATCCATGTGTTTTACAAAAATAAATGTGATTTTGACTTTGCATTTAATAAAAATGATAAATTCTAAAAAGAATAAATTTAATCAATTAATCCAAATACATAGATTAATGTTTAAACTCTTCAAATAGACATCAAATCCACTTAACGTTCTTTCTTGATGTTCCTCCTTGGCACTCATTCTTGACACTCTTCTTTGCTACTCTTTCTTGGTGTTCTTTCTTGGCACTCTTATGTTATTTTATGACTTTAAATAAAATTAATTAATATAATTTAATACTATTAAGTCATCTAATTTCCTGCTTGGTCACATGAATGCCATTTTTGAAATATACATATATATATATATATATATATATATATATATATATATATATATATTTCTTTTAGCCTTGTCTTGTTCATTGGGTCGTAGATTCATGTAGAAGAATTAAAATCAATTGAAATCAACCCAAATGGTTAGTGAAATTTTGATGAAAAAAATCACTACAACATGAGCAACAAAGGTTTAATCAAATTCTCACAAATCTTAGTGATTCACATCCAAAAAATTGATGATTGAAAATTATTAATGAGAATAACTAATGGTGCATTAGATCCAGCTACTGGGAAAGAAATCAACAATGTTATTCATCTATTTGCAACAAATGTCAATATGCTTAACCATAATAGAAGCACATTGCATCCATTAAAATGACCAATTGCATTGAGTATTGTAACCAAAACATAGAATACCAATCCATCAAGAGGTCAAAATAATAAATTAGACATGGAGTTATTAATTGCTAAGGATGTAATGGTGATGTTATCCTCCAATCGCAGATAGAAGCATCTATTATAAATGGAGATCTACGATATATTTGATGTATAATATACAAACTTGAAATTGCCTGACCAAAATCATTGACATATGTTATGGTGAAATTTGACACTTACTCTAGAATGCCATTTAAAAATGCAACTCCATATACAATTCCAGTTACAATAATTTAAAGGGGATGCACATGCAAATTACCCTTACAATTGGCTTGGGAAATAATAATATCAAATCAAAAGGGTTGAATATTCCCAAAGCAAAAAATTATATAGGGTGAAGGGAAAGAACAAAGTCAAATTTTGTGGCTATTTCGCATGTAAAATCTTTGAAAGGTCTCAGATTTTTTTCGTTGTTTACTTAGGATCACTATTAAAAGATAAAACAGGAAAATAACTTTTGAAATGAAAAGCCGAGAAAGAGAGAGTCGTGAATTTATTGAAATTACAATAATGTTATGTAAACAATTTTGTTGATAAAAATTACATCTTTCAAATATCTCATAATCTTTTTCAAACTCCATAAATATGAAAATTGATTCATTAATTAAAATTCACTCTATCTATATTAGATATTTACATGAATTTGAAAACTTGCTTTAATTGTTAAAGTAAAATTTTAGCAATAAAAGTTCTACATGCAACACTAGTGAAATACATTTATCTAAAGATAGTGAGATATATCAATATCGAGGCGCCTATCTAACTTATGTGACCTATCCAATATAGGTATCATGATATTGATATCTTTAAGTATCTTTTAAATAGATGTATTTAAGATATTAATGCTAGTATGTATATATTATTAAATTAAAATAAAAAATTTATTATTCTAATATTTATTGATGGAAAGAGTATTAATTTAACATATATAATATTATTACTATCTTCATTTATTTTATTGTATTCATTTTTAATAGTAAAAGATATATCCAATCCAAAAAAATTATAGTAGTCTTATATATTATAAATTATCTTACAGATTAAAAAATAAAACGTCTATATAAAGAACTTTTTTTAAAAATTCCTTTCTTTTTTTTATTATATTAATTGTATTTATTTATGTTTACTAAGAGATGTTAATATCATTTAATGTGTATAATTTTATTGGCTTAGTTTTTCTCCCCATATATATATATATATATATATATATATATATATATATATATATATATATATATATATATATATATATAAATATAATACTCTTTCCATCAACAAACTGTATTGAAAATTAAAAAAAAACATTATTTTAAACAATATAATAATTACAAATTAAAAAAAACAAAATAATAATAATAAAAAAATTAATTTTCATAATTAATCAAAATGTATGATATTAAGAAACTTGTCTCTTTAATAAACATAAATTGACAATTGAAAAGGCATTTATACATTTAAACATTAATTTAAATATTTGACAAAAACTATTTTTAAAAAATCGAATTAAAATAAAACTTAATTAAATGACATTATATTTATATTTAAATTGATAATGAACATCGAAGAATTCAACTTTTATTAATTTAATATATATATATATATATATATATATATATATATATATATATATATATATATATATATATATTAAATTAATATATTTATATATATATATATAAAAAAGAGTAAGAGAGCGCTTCATGTTTAAGTAACCCTACTTTTGGCGTGGAAAGAGAGCGCTTCATATTTACGTAACCCTACTTTTGTTGAACTTCACCCATTGATTAACTCGTAGCAGAGAAGAAGAGACAATTTGTGTTTGTTATGCGTGCAGAAAATGTTATTTTATGCGGGACCACCAGCAGCGTAGTAGCCTCCAATTGCACTCTTCTTGCACCACTTGCTTATATATACAGTACGCCAGTTGGATCCGCTCCAGAAGCATTTAGATCCATAATCTTCTTCTTTTTTTAAAAAAAAAAATATCTTGAAACTTCCTAATAATTGTAAATAATTTTATATTTACAATTGATTAATATACATATGATTCATGTGAAGTTTGAATTTTTTTTGAGATGCTGCAATAAGGGAGGGGAGGAGAGAGAAGAAAGGGAATAGAATTAAGAATAATAAAATATGTTAATAATATTTAATTTGTATTTGATAATTAAAATTATACAATTTTACAATTAATATTATTTATTTACACTTATAAAGATTTGCATTTTTCCTATTTAAAATGAGAGCAATCAATCAAGAATATTGTATTTTCATAATACCAAAACCAATCAATTAAGTATACTAAAATATTAAATATTTATAATTTTTTATAAAGGATTAAAAACTATATTTCATTTTTTGTCTACAAAAGTTTCAAAATAAATTAATAGTATGGGACAATCATTATAAAAAATAATAGCATTTACAATCAATTTAACATACATAACACAATAGATCAAGGTGACACACTCTTACATCTACTTGGGTATGTGTTTTTTGGAATACAACTTAGCTTTGTACCTACAACAAAAATAAGATTTCACAAAGGATATGTATCAATAACATTATTTCGACTTTTCCATATGTTAGTTACTCCCATTTCTTTTTGGATGTGAGTTTTGGGGCCAATACTTGAAACAAAATGATTTCAAATGCATGGAAAGTGTTCTCATCTCTATATTATCAAATAACATTTGAGCTAAAAAATAGTTCCTCGCACAAATATTCTATCAACATTCAAGTATGCCATCTATTTCTCTTTAATTTTTCACATTATCTCTATATTGTATAGGATTCAATGCATGGTAGATCCTTAATCTAGTCAAAATAGTTGTTTGTATTTGGCAATTCATTCTTCTATGCAACTTTTTAACTATTTTTGGAAAGTATGGAGGGTTAAGGCGGTAGAATAGCTTATACACAAGAATAAATAAAATTACTATAGAATAGACCAATTAATTGAAAACTCTGATAAATGAATATTTTGAAATAAAATTTAAAGTTATGATAAATAGAGAAAGTACACTCAAAACAATAGTTTGGTTACATAAACATGAACAAGACAAAGAAGAGATAATACTTAGTTTATCTCCAAATGCTCAGGTAGATTTGAGAAACATAGAGGTAGAAATAGGCAAGGACAAGATTAGGATCCAATCATCATATTTTGGAAATATTTCTTCTAAAGGCCTGGACATGCATCAATCTTGGGACATTTGTGTGGATGATTATGTATTGGTCTTGATACAACTATCCTGAACAGAATATTTATTTTATTACAAAGCAACCACCTGGAGCCTTTTAGGTTTTCTGTAACCTTTATGTTGATGTATTTTGTTCACGCACATAAGTTATCCTTAATTATGTATGGATAAAACCTTAGATCTTCAACTTAGGTCTTTGTACCTTGAAAAAAATGGGTTAGTGGGATCACGGTGTCAAGCTGACCTCAAAGAACCTTCTATCAATGAGCATTGCCTATATATCCAATACTCCACGAAGGGCCTCAGACTTATATAGTTCTCTTTTAGGTGTTGGTTTGTGTGTAACAAAGGTGCAATTTATACTATATGTAAATGCATGCAATTATATAGCTTGTAACTTGAAAAATACTACCCATGGGTTGTTATTTAAGTGCTTCAAACGTATGATATGATTGCTCCTATGATTTATATAAAAATAGAGAAGAATAGGAAAATATAACTTATATGTGTGATTGATTGATTAAGCTTGAATAAGTGCTTGCTTGGTATTTTCTATATGAGTAATGAGTAGGCTTAGATTTGTATTTGTACCTCACCTTTTGAAAATATCTCACTATATGGTTCAATAAGATAAATAGGCCAACCCATAGGATTTGGAATATTTGAAAATTAGACAACTTTTGACGAGTGGACACTGTTGATGCACAACTACCCTCTATTCCTAGAATGGAGACCCTCTTATTCAAATTTTCCAAAATTACATAAGTGTCAAGTTTGATAAAGTCCTTTGATTACATAGAGTGTTTGATTAAATATTTATTGAAATTCTTGGTTAAATACGCATCTTGCAATATGGATTATCATTTAGAAATGCCTTAATAATTACAAGTTGATTCAATTTTCTCCAAGTTTTCAATAAATGATTAACCAAGAATGGACTCAAAAATGTGGAGATAGGTTTCACCAAGGACAGTCCCTTTTGTTGCCTCAAATGGCATGAACCAAACCAGCTTCATCATATCTTGCTACAGTAACCTTTTATTTGTTTAAATCATTTACTCGTGTAGTTTCACTTTAGACTTCTTATAATTTACTTATGATGGGAACTTGGATGTTTCAAAAGTCTAACTTAGCTTCTCGCATGAATTTGCAAGATGTCAAATTAAAAGCAATGGTTTTTGACTTCTCGTGGGATGTCAAATTATAAACAAGCTCCTAGAAGGAACACTCACTCTATAACATGCCACTAGTTTCCATGCCACTAATCTAAGATATAAATATTTATTGTCAAAACTTTAACTCATGCCATTGGTTGAAAGAAAGGTACTCTGCACATGACACTTATAGAAAATCTATCAGTTTTGAAAGAATGCCATGTGGCACTAAGCAAATGAGTTATCACACAAAACCATATCATGAGAGCCTGTGACCAACCAAGAGATGCTACGTGTCTAAATTCAAGTTGACTGAGAAACCAAGTCACTTTTAAGCCCCACAAGCACTTAGTTGGAGCTGTTGTGGCATGTCACATGTCAAGAGGTTATAATATTTAGCTTTAAAGCTAAAATTGATGGTGAATCAAAGAAAAATCAATGCTAATATTTGAATACAAAGGTGATGATCTCACCATTAATGCTATACAAACCAAAATTACCAACTAAATACTACATAAGGCCAAGGCAATTAAGGAGGTGTTAAGGCCAATACTCACGAAGCATAGGATGCGGATCTAGGATATATCAAACCTGTTTAGACCAATGATCCTGGACTTCACTCAAATTGATAAAGATTATCAAGCCTGGATAGAGGTGTGGACCCAGGAGGAGAATGAAAGGAAATTGAGGCAACAACAAAATTAATAGAAAGCTAGTCAGTAGCCACCTCTAGGCCCTTAGGAATATTTAGTCCTATTTTGTTACCTTGAAATGGAATATTCTTTTATAATGTGGTAATTTAAGCCACTTGGTTTGAATTAGATGCCACTTATGGGCCCACTCAAGATCATCTTAGGCATTTTAGCCTATAAATAGGGGTCTCCCCTCATTTTGTAAATTAAAAACAACTACTTGCAAGAATCAATACAAGAGAGCCAAAGAATTCGTGAGATTATCTATAGTGCTTAATTGTGTGTTTCATGTTGTTATTCCTCAAGCTTTAGATGTTTGATTATTTCCTTTCTGTAGGCTAATTTGGAAATTTAATTTCATTTATGCATCTATTAGTTTGAGCTTAATACTAGGATGACTAATTTGTTAGTATACTTGCTTTGCTTTTTCGCATTTGCTACTAGATGTGTTTTACAATTTACTACAAACAAGTTATCTTTATGCAATGTATGTTATCATATATGTGCATTCCCTTCCATTAGAAGCTTCAACTACATCTATTCATCTTTGAACACTGTGCTAGGGCTAATAGATGTTAGTTTCATGTGATTTGCTTTACAAGTTAGTAGAATTGGCATCTTCTTTCATCTTAAACACAACTAATTTTATGCCCTACCCTAATCTCTCTTGGATCTACCCATGAATCACTTTAGTTTAGATCATTATACATATATATCCATTGTTTATTTTGTATTTTGGGCATTAGTTTGCAAACATTAAGATAATTCAAAAATATTGGTAGGAAAATTGTGTCACTACACATACATTTGTTGTCCCTACAGCAGGGTCTGCTTGCAAACTTCAACATGGTGATCACATCTCTTCCATTTGTGTTATTCCCAGTAATATTTTTACAAAAAAATCAAGCCCCAAGTCATTCCAGGACTTTAAATTGAGTTTCTACTTTCCCCTTTGTTCCCTAGTGACATAGGGAACACTAAAAGTGCATCAATAGGGAGGGAAAAAGCTAGCACCAGAAGGAGGTCCCATGCAACTATTTTCATAAATCTTTGTTGAATTTTAATGTGCTTTGTTACAAACATATTTAATTGTTTTAAAGTACATAAATACTATTAAATAACACTACGAATTTGCATAAATCTTTGCATTCTTTGAAACATTTCATCAAAATTAGTGTTCATTTGTGCAAATTTGATAAAATAATCTAGATATTTGATTAAATTCATGCAAAGATAGGTGAAATACCATATTATTTACACATATTAGAGGTTATTTTGAATATATTTGCAAATTTTGGTATAAATAAGTTAACGAATCTAAATATTTGTGCAAATATCATTCTCTAAGATGTTACTCATACTAGATCTAAGCATTTAAGATCTTAATTGTTTTCTTTTGTTTGGATTTAAGTAAATATTTGCATAATTTTGTGCGTTAAGGAAATTTAAATCACTCTAATGCTCCCTAATTGGTAAATAGACATGGATTTACTTTGAAATGTTATTTAACATTGATCTTTGCAGGTTCAAGTGTAAAGCTAACAAACATTTGTGCAAGTTTTGAGAATTTTGAAGCTTCTAAGATTAGATCTTCAAAGATCAAAGAAAATATACTTGATCTATTCTTTTTTGTGTTGAATGGGCTAATATTTATGGAATTTAGCAATTGTAGATGACATCATTGTAGTTCCTTTGATCTTAGCACCCATTTCACATCCTGAAGTTTCCTAAGATTCAAACCAGGTCTCGATCTGAGCATAGAATCCCTTTAGTGTCTCTAGAAACCCTTAGGAAAGTGAGAGCAGACAAAGTTAGATGTAGAAAGTCCAGGACTCAACCTAATTCTCTGTCAAACCAAAATTTGTAACCCCTTGTGCTAGTCATGGCATGGTTGTTTGGCTCACCCATTAATGTCCCTAGAGTCATGCATGATTTGACTAGAAATCTAGAGAAGTATCTACATCTCTTTACCCCCAATGGTAGGGTGATGGTTGAAGAACATATCAAGTCTTTCAAAGTGTCTTTAAGGTTTTTTAACGTCATTCATGAGGATGTGGCTTGTCACCTTTTTCCTTTCATGTTTTGAGATGTTGCATATGATTGGTTTCTTAACTTACCTATGAATTTGATTATGGGATGGAATCAATTTAATGATACCTTTATTGCCCAATTTGGTAGGGTATTTATCCCAGGAATCATGTACTAACAATTTACTAGCTTGAAGAGGGACCCAAAGGAACCATTAAGGACATTCAACACTGGGTTTCAAAAGATGTACACCTTGATGTCCCCACCATATAAGCCTATAGATGAATTAGATTACTAAATATACAAAAATTCTTTAGATACCATTATAGTCATCTTCTTGAGAAGAGTTGTGGGCATCTACACATTACCCTTAGCCTATTCTAAATTAATCAACATAGATGAGTAAATGCATCCACAACCTATCTTCACTATTCCTAACTTTGATCCGACTATGCCTACTTTGATTGTCATTCTAAATATGAACCAAAACTAGCCTACCTCAAATCCTTGCCAGTTCTCAACCAATTACCTTTGAGTCATGCTACACCAAACCAATAGCTTATATTATTTAACCAAGCCAATGCTAGAGCTCATCCCTAGAATAATCAAACCACAGTGCCTATGAACAACACAAATTTCTAGGTCACCACCTATACCAAGAGCCCAAAACCTCCAAAGGGAGAGTTAGACTCAATCTAAAGGACTATCCAAAATCTTGCTAATGATTTCCTAGATCTCAAGAAGTAGATAGGTAACATTGTTGAGAGTTCTAACATGAATTACAATTTCTAAAGGTACAAGAGACCTTTTAATAGGTTTAACAAAAATATAGAGCCCCCTTTGAAAAAATTTCATGAGATTAACATTTGTGAGATGGCCATTCCTAATTGGTGTTGAGTGCATAACACTACTAGACATGGAGATGGACTGTGTGGAGTTATACCATGATTTTGAAGCTATCTAGAGCCAAATGGAAGGATTTGACATGAATCTCACTAACCAAAACAATGTTAAAATCTATGATAACTCCAATGATGACTCTAAAGCACCCAAATCTATCCTCATGGTGTAGACTTATCACTTTCCAAGCCAAAATGAGAATGAACCTAAAGACAATGTTGAAGAGGTAAATACTCTCCAGTAGTACCAAAGAATTAACTATGACTTAAGGAGCCAAGGTCAGAATCCACCTCTAACAATTTCCACCCCACATAAAAATCTAGAGATTATTTAGCCTCAAGTCCTTCCTCCTCAAAGGCCTAACTTCTTTCCTTCATGAAAATCCATTCAACAAACAATGCAGAGAGAGGAGGGATCTACTATGCTAATTATAAAGAAATACCTTATCTTTTTTGAATAAATTTAAGAATTTATAGCTGAGATGAATGAAGTTCCTAAAGATATGAAAGGGGTTTTAATTGAAGATCAACATAACATCACCATTAAAATGCTTGCATGCAAAGAAGATGAGTTACAAGAGATTTCTCAAGGACTTGCAGTAGCTGATACAGATCAAGTACAAGCTAATCTTTCTTCAAAAGGTATCCATGAGGATGACTCAGATTCATTGTTGAAATAGGGAATATTCTTGAAGAAGATGGTCATTGAAAACACTTATACCATGTTTTATTCAATGAAATTGAAAAGCTTAAGATGTTAGATGATCAGATAGAATAATAGATTGATGCTTCATCTAAGGATTCCACCAATGATTTGGAGCTTTAAGAAGGCAATGCTATTCTAGAGATCCCAAAGCAAGATGAGCTAGATCTTGATTAGATAGACGAGATGACATTATCTATAGAAGATGAAGATTGAACAAGTACAAAAGATCAAAAAAATTCATATGACTCCATCAAAAGTTTAGAAATATGTGATCAACATGTTTCAAATGGTAAAATTTCAAATGAATTTCACATCCTTTTAGTTTATCATCATGAATAGGCCTTTTGGGATGACTTGGATATTTTTTATGCAAATATTGATAATTTATCCCTACCTCATAGGGAGATTAAGGAATGTTTTATAAAAAGTACTATTGTAGTTGTTCATCAAGAAGAAATCAATGATGTATTGCATCCAAGTTTGTATACCTATCAAGAAGCTAAAGACTTTGATAGAGCACTACCTAAAATGGAGCCTAATGAAGGCATCCATCCAAGCATATCGGTTGTGTTACCAATACAATCATTGAATGAGAATGAGGCATGTCATGATCAGTCTATAAATGAAATAGAGTTAGCATTCTTGATGTAGGAAATAAAAATTTGGGAAGAAGACGATTGGATCTTGGATCCATATCTTCAATCTAGGTACCTGTAATATCCCAACAAAGAAAATGCTAATAACTGGCTAAAACTGAACATTACTTAAGTCTGATGTTTATGAATACATGGCTCAGAAATGAAGATCAGGTTTACACTTGTTCAGAAATAATACATTTCTGAAGTATAACAACCCTTGAGATGACTGATTATGTAAAAAGTACTATCCAAAACCACTTAACCGGTTTGTACTAATTTAGATAATAACTCAATGATTGAAACAAGAGTGCAACAACAGATATATCACAAAATCAAAAATTAAATATGGTTGTAACAGAACTATAGATTCTCTTCAAAATATTTTAGATAAATAGCAATTGCAAATACAGTCCAGATATCATGCAAATAAAAATAATACAAATATGGTCTCAAAAACCTGATTTTTTTGCAAACTGGAAATAAACCCTGGATCTGGTATGGCTCGGGTTGTTGTGTCAAAAACACAGTCACCGACATCGGTTATTCCACCGTCGTCAGTCGATATACTGCCACCATCAGTTTCTTGGTGTCGATCTCTACCTGCCGGTGTCGGTCTCTGCCTGCCGATGTCGGTCTCTGTTCGGCCGATGTTGATCTCTGCACTCCCCATGGATGCTTACGGATTTACACGGATCTGTACAAATCTATACAGATTTCATACAACTATAAATACAATATAGTGTACCATGTATGCTGGACCCTTGATCTATCGAAGCAAATGACTATTGAAGCCCCAGATCTGATCAATAAGCTTGATGTTAATTCCGTCACGAATCCACCCCTAAAAAGAGCTAGGTTTTTGTCCAACTCTTCTCCAATCTATTGAAGGTTTTCATCCTCAGAGATTCAAGCTTTACAATAATGCATCAGAATTTTTAAGCAACAAAAGATAAAAATTGCTTTGCCCTCAACTTCTTTTAAAGGCTCCCAGGAATCTTCTAGAAGAAGCCAACTTATTTAATATTTTATTTTCATATTAATTAAAATTAATTAATTAAAGTCATCCTTTTGAAGTAATATTAATTTTTGGATAACTTAAATTAATTAAATTAATTAAGTTACTTTATCATAAATTTAGGGACATTACAGTCCTCCCTTCCTGGAGATTGCTTGTCCTCAAGCAATTCACACATGATACCCAACACCAACTTCCAGGATCCCATATCATTCTCAAAAATTTGCAAACTCTACTATCTGAAACACTATGCTACAAAATATCTATGAATAAATTCTCCTTATTTCTCCTAGAGAGTAGTGCGACAATTCTCAATATGTAATTAACAAACTCACCATCACAGACCTTAGTCTTCGCACAAGACCATTGCGCTACTCTGATTATCATGCTCTCCAAATCCCCATAAGGATGATGACTCATATTTGGGATTGAAAATGTCATGTAATAAATAAAATCATTTACCTCATCACTCATAAAATGAGTCTCCATCCTATGAGATGACACCTCCTTAGATCCTCCATCTAGCGCTGCCCTCAAGATAGTCTTCTTTCCCCCAGAAAGGAACTCTAACTGCATACGATGGTGATCAATAATGTAATGCCCAATACCCTATAACCACTGCATTCCCAAGACCACATCATAATCCTCTAAAGGAAGCACATAAAAATCATCGGTCAGAGTATAATCCCCCATCTGAATACTAAGCTGTGAAATCCATTTGGTACAACCCAAAACTTCACCATCTACCACCTTTACTCCAAAACCACCAAACTTCTCATATTGTAACCCATGCCTTTCCACTAACTTTTGGTCAATAAAGTTATACGTAGCACCTGTGTCTACCAAACTCATGACCCACTTGCCGTTAAGTGTACCTTTCAACTGAAAGGCATGAAAGTTAGGATAAGTGGAGAGGGTAGCCATAATTACTTTTGCTGATGCCATGGGCTCAGGGGTATCTAACTCCAACTATGTCTGTACCTGCTCAACATTCTCCATGTTATCTTTAATATCAGTGTCAGGTACCTCCTCATCCCCTAATTCAGATGTCACCTCAATCAAATAAACCTTTCCTTTACCCATACATCAGTGTCCGGGTTCCCAAGGTTATTTGTAGGAAAAACATAACTTTTTCCTTCTCAAATCATTCCTCGTCTCCTGATTCATCCAAGGGTTTATATAAGATGACCCTTCTTTATTTCGTGGCGTGTTGGCCTTCTATGTAGGCTGAGAGTCCGTGACTAGTTTCTTATCAGCCTGATAAGAAGTGGGAACAATATCCAGTGTCAATGTCACATCAATCACCTCCTTAAGAGTGGCTGGTTGGAAAGCACGTACCAGACCCTTAGTCTATCTTGTAATCCCTCAATGAATAACATCACGCTATGCCTCTGGGGCATATCAGGTACCATAACTGCAATACACTAAAACTCATTAACATATGCTTCTGCCTGTCCAGTCTGTCTAAGATGTGCCAACTCCCTATAGTAGAGTTTTGTGTCCTTACGATCAAACTGAGTAATGAGTCATTCAGTGAACTCTGCATAGGAATGAATTAAGGCATGATCTTGGGTGACCAATCCATGATGCCACCAATCGTAGGCAACCCCATGTAAATGTAAGATAGCAAACTGAATAGCCTCACGCTCAGGCATGGGTCTCAATGATAGATATATGTCTATCTTGTGCACCCAAGCACGTGCACTCATACTACCCGTACCATCATATGTAGCCAACGTGATCTTCCCAATAGCTTGATTGAGGTCATAGTTCTATTGCTAGGGTGGTCTATGACCATGATCTCCTCTAAATCTAGTTGTATCTCTATGTTATGCACAATACTGGGGAAGAGGGAAAACATCCCTAACCTCTGGGGGTAAAGGTCTCCACTCTGCTGTGGCTGCCAGAACGGACTCCTGGAATCCAATCTCTGGTGGCTCCACCTGTGCTAGTTGTTCATCTGGTATAAACTATGGAAGTAATGGTCTATTTGGAGTAGGTGTATGATGGCAATTTTCCCTGGAGGAATGACGGGAGCTCCCAACTGAAGAATGGGACTGATGACTATGATGACTGGACTGATGGTTATGATGACTACCTGTCACTAAAATTGATCTATTCCTCTTACCTCTGTGTCTATCCACCTCCAAACGTTCCATGGTATCCTGTAATCGGTCTAAAGCCTGAACAATCCTGGGCTGAGTAGTGATGAGAGTCCTCATCAGCTCTCTCTCTACCTCATCCTAATTTCTTTGAGCATCCCCTGTTCTTTTGCCATGATAGGTTCCTGTTCTATACCCAACTCACGCTCATACTGAGCTCTTCTACATGTAAAGTATCTATGGGTTATATCAAATCTTCTTGAATGCATAAAGATAAAATGTATTCACCCCTACAGGCTGGCAAGATGCTTGGCTCTGATACCACTGTAATATCCTAACAAAGAGAATGCTAATAACTGGTTGAAACTGAACATTACTTAAGTCTAATGTTTATGAATACATTGCTCAAAAATGAAGATCAGGTTTACACATGTTCAAAAATAATACATTTTTGAAGTATAACAACCCTTGAGATGACTGATTATGCAAAAAGTACTATCCAAAACCACTTAACTGATTTGTACTAATTTAGATAATAACTCAATGATTGCAATAATATTGCAACAGTAGATATATCACAAGATCTGAACTTAAATATGGTTGTAATAGAATTATAGATTCTCCTCAAAATATTTCAGATAAATAGCAATTGCAAATACAGTCCAGATATCATGAAAATAAAAATAATACAAATATGGTCTCAAAAACTTGATTTTTTTGCAAACTAGAAATAAACCCTGGATCTGGTATGGCTCAGGTTGTTGTGTCAAAAACACAGTCATCGACGTCGGTTATTCCACTGTTGTCGGTCGATATACTGCCGCCGTCAATTTCTTGGTGTCGATCTCTGCCTACCGATGTTGGTCTCTGCCTGCCAATGTCAGTCTCTGTTCGACCGATGTTGGTCTCTGCACTCCCCGTGGATACTTATGGATTTGCACGGATCTGTATAGATCTATACAAATTTCATACAATTGCAAAGACAATATAGTGTACCCTGTATGTTGGACCCCTGATCTATCGAAGCAAATGACTGTTGAAGCCCCAGATCTAATCAATAAGCTCGATGTGAATTTTGTCACAAATCCACCCTTGAAAAGAGCTAGATTTTCATCTAACTCTTCTCCAATCTACTGAAGGTTTTCATCCTCAGAGATCTAGCTGAATCAGAGATTCAAGCTTTACAATAATGCATCAGAATTTTTAAGCAAGAAAAGATAAAAATTGCTTTGCCCTCAACTTATTTTAAAGGCTCCCAGGAATCTTCTAGAAGAAGCCAACTTATTTAATATTTTATTTTCATATTAATTAAAATTAATTAATTAAAGTCATCCTTTTGAAGTAATATTAATTTTTGGACAACTTAAATTAATTAAGTTACTTTATCATAAATTTGGGGACATTACAGTACCTAAAAAGGGAGATAGGAATCCAAGTTAAATCATCTAGAAGACATAAACATACAAGTGCTCTTATCTGTATTAAGATGCCATCAAAAGGAAACAATCATGTTTCAAGGTTCCATGGTGGACTAAATAGCTTTCCATTTGATCCTAGAGGAAAGCTTGTTATTTCAATCTTGTTGTGCCATAGTCAAATAACATGTTACAAATCCCATAAGGTGAGTAAGTATGTTTAGATTTACAGTAAGTAGGGGTAGATTAGGTTTCCTTTCTATTTTGTTTTTCTATTTTCTTTCTTGCTTTTTTGTTTTCTTTATTTTTTGTCCTAATTTGCCCTTCCTTGATTTTGGTTTGTTTGTTTCTATTGTGTGTTGTGGCATAACAATAAGTCCTCTAGACAATAAATCATTGGCTTGATTTGTGTTAACCTGTTCCTAAAGGGGAAAAAGGGATTTTTGATCTTAAACATTGGCAATCCTAAGTTTAAAAACCTCTAGCATTGTTCTAATTTAGAAAAGATGGGTGGGGTTAATCAAAAGTTAGGCTTCCCATGAAGATCACAGGATATTTTAAGGCCATAATATAGTTTAGATGGTTGATAATTTTCTTGAAAAAGATTTTAAATATATGTATACTACCATATTTTCACTCAAATTCAATAAATAAATTACATGGGTAGAAAGTGCTATTTGACAGTGGATGATGTTCAAACTATGTCTTGACACAATCCTCACACCTAACTAATTCTAGTTCCCAACCATTCTAATTTATGAATGCAGGTATAAAAAACAAAAATATGATAAACCAATGAAGTGAAATCATAAATTGTTTCGTATTCTATGAATGGTGATTTAGACAACCTCTACGAGAGCTATGGATGCCTGGCTGACAATAGAGCAAGGCCTAAAGTAGAGCCAAAGGTATCTTTGTTGGGGCTATGGATGCTTGGATGGCAACAGAGTAATGCCCAAGCCATCCCTAATTAATCAGAGCATTATTATATAAAACTTAATGAATGCTTAAGTCATTTCATGTCTTAATGTCTTGATTCTGTAAAGCTTGAAAGATTAACATTTTTGAACCTAGTGGAAATGGTCAATGAACTACAAATCACACACATAATATGTTTGTCTACAATATTTAAACTCTATATCCAGTGTGTGAGCTTTCATTAGTTATAAAAAGTAGCTTTGATATAAGTAAGAATCATAGTAAGAGGACTAATTTCTGATTCATCTTTGAGAAGGAGATTTGGATTCTAACATTTTTCAATGATTCCCCATAGAGGTCACCATTTGTTGATGCTCAACTACCCCTATTTCTAGAATAAGGACTCTCCTATTCAAATTTTCCAAAATTACCTAAGTCTCAAGTTTGATAAAGTCCTTCGATTGCATAGAGTGTTTGATTTAATATTTCATGAAATTTTTAGTTAAATACTCATCTTGCAATATAGATTATCATTTAGAAATATCTTAATAATTGCAAGTTGCTTCAAGTTTCTCAAAATTTTCAATAAATGATTAACCAAGAATGGACTCAAAAATGTGCAAATGGGTTTTGCTAAGGACATTCCCATTTATTTCCTTAAATGGCATGAACCAGACCAACTTCACCACATCTTGTTGCACTAACCTTTTATTTTTTTGAACCATTTACTCATATTTTTTCAATTTAAACATCTTATAATTTACCTATGATAGGCACTTAGATGTTTTGGAAGTCTAACTTAGCTTCTCACATGACTTTACAAGATGTCAACTTAAAATCAATGGTTTGTGATTTCTCAGGAGACATCAAATTATAGATAGGCTTCTAAAAGGAACATTCACCTTGCAACATGCCACTTTTCACCATGATGCTAATCTGAGACATAAATATTTGTTGTCAGAACTTCAACTCATGCTATTGGCTAAAAGAAAGGTGCCCTATGTATGACATTTGGAGTAAACTATCGATTCCAAAAGGATGCCACATGGCACTGAGCAAATGAGTTATCACACATAACCATATCCCAAGAGTTCATGACCAACTAGAGATGCTACATATCCAGATTCAAGCCAACTAAGCAACCAAGTCACTTTTAGGCCCCACAAGCACCCAATTAGAGCCATTGTGGCACTCCACATGTCAAGAGGTTACAATATTTAGATTTAAAGCTAAAATTGATGGTGAATCAAATAAAAATTAGCACTAAGATTTTAATACAAAGGAGATGATCTCACCATCAATGTTTCACAAAACATAATTACCAACCAAAGAATACAGAAGGCTAAGGCAATTGAGGAGGTGTTAAGGCTAATACTCATGGAGCACAGTAGGTTGATCCTAAATATATTAGACCTATTCAAACCAATAATCCTAGACTTTGCTCAGATTGACAAATATTATCAATCCTATTCAGAGGTGTGGACCTAGGAGGAGAACAAAATGAAACTAAGGTAGCAAGAAAAATAATAACATGCTGGTCAGCAACCACTTCCATGCCCTTAGGAATATTTAATCATGTTATATAACCTTGAAATGGAATATTATTTTTTAATGTGGTAATTCAAGCCACTTGGTTGTATTTGGACACTACTTTTTGGCCCACTCAAACTCATCTTAGGCATTTTATCCTATATATAGGGGTCTCCCCTCATTTTGTAAAGTAGAAACAACTATTTACAAGAATAAATATAAGAGAGACAAAACATTTATGAGATTGTCTACTTTATCCTTTGTTCCCTAGTGACACAGGGAGCACTAAAAGTGGATCAATAGAAACTATGTGGGATGCAAGTCTCTGATAGGCTATAAAGCTGTTGAATATTTGAAATTGATAGTGAAAGATATATATATTCCTATTTTTTAAGTTTCTTACATAGAGTAGGAGATTTAGGTCATTAGGGATGATAGAGTTAGACCCTATGATAAACAATTATGCACAATGAGATGGTGAATGCTAGTCTATTAGTAATAGAGGGTTTAGATATAAAGGGTAGATCCCTGATAGGTGTTTGTCAAGTATACAAGACTGAGATTCTATATAGATTAGATTTTAGTATCTACAACAAATTTTCAAACAAATAAGAAAATCATGTTGGTATGTTAGGTTTATGGCTCTCAATCATCATTTTATTTAATATAGATATATAGGATGAATATTGACTTATAATATCTAAAAAAATCTAAATTTAGTCACAATTAATTGATAATGTTAATTCTTGACACATCTTAAACCATTTGACTTGCACCCAAATACATGACTCTTATTTTTCATTCATTTCAAACATTTATCTATATGTGGGCTTGACCCCTCTATTGACATCACTAGTATACATGAATTATCAAGTCAATATTTAAATCTCTTCATATCAATCTCATAATGATTCTAACCTCAGGAAATTATCTTTGATTCTCCAAGACAGGTCTGTAGTGGCCTTGTCCCCATGCCATTTAATGACTAGTTTCCAAATTCCAAATATTCTTATGAGTCTTCCTACATGTTTCACAAGGTTCTCTAAATGAATTTGTTTAAAAATATCATTATATAATAAAATTAAAACCTCATTTCAAATGGACTTGATCTCTATTTGACATCTATCTTTTACACTATTGTACATTGAGAAAACCTTCCTTATTATTTCAAAATTCAAGATCATTTACTAGTAGTAGTCACAATCCAAGTCTGAAGCATTTCAAATCAAGTCAAGAGATAACATTTTAAAGCATCAAATCCAATTTTATAACTCCATATATATAGTCAAGGGTCACAATTGCACAATCACTCTAGGTGGGATAAGTACATATGGCTTGATTCCCTACTTAGAGTACCTAGATACATAGGCAACAATAAATTATCAATGAGAGTAATTAGGGTCAGCACAACCCATTACACTTCTCCTCTCTTTTTACAATTTTCTATTTATAAAAATTACCCCTAGGGTTTCCAAGGTAAAGAGAAGGGAAATAATGATTTATGTGTGGCATATATATAAGCAAAATATCTCATCCTTCTCAGGAGACATAGGTGTAAGTCATAGATTATTCATACTTTTTTCATAGTCAAATCAAACAAGTTTGTAGTTAACAAACATGATCAACCTACATTATTGTCTAGGGAGTGCAGACCTAGCTATAAATATTCAAAAACCTTGCCTCTGGATCTGCATTGCCATAGTCATGTCTTATTCTAATTTCCATTGACACATAGTTATTATAGTCAATAAAAGATAATAGAAGGAAAGTATCTTGTTTTTTGTTGTAATTATTACTTTTAACATATATGTCAATTGTCAATCAATTTCATTCATTCTGATTTACATTTAGATTTATACTTAAATTTCATATATTGAAATCTAAATAGATCTATCAATTTTATGCCTAATAAGACTATTAAATAAAAAATATGGTAAAGCATATTCTTTCCTTTAACCTTTTATCAAGGTGTTGATAGTTATTTTCCCTCTAAGCAGGTCCATGTTGTCATTATCTAAAAGTTAATATGACCCATCTTATATTACAAAATAGAGTCCATTTGAACATTCCCCCTCATCCCATCCACCTCCCACAAAACCCCTTGATGGTGTTTTTATGCATATTCAATCAGAAAGAAGCAAAATATTGTCATTGTGAAGACATTCAAGATCAAATAGTCATTATCAGAATGTCCATATAAGAGTTACAAAATAAAAATCAATGTTTCAATTCAAAGATTGTATCTCTTGAAAACAAGATAACATAAACAAAGAAACCAGAGCACATTGATGTTAATAAAATACTTACATTTCCATCTAATTATTTTATGCCTCAAAATAATTCATCTGAAGCTTGGAATCCAAAACATGATATATCTACAACTATTGATTTGAAAAGTGTACATAATAATAATAAGAGTTCAAGTGAGATTCTAAGAGAAATTTTTAAATATATATATATATATATATATATATATATATATATATATATATATATATATATATATATATATAACATTACCTCCTATGCATTCTCTAAAGAGTACAAAAACTATTGTGCATATCATAAGATGCATGGGCATCATAGGATAATTGTTGGGATTTAAAGAATACAATATAGATTATCATTATTAGTGGTGATCTTATAATAGATAAATCAATCAAGCAACCCACTCACACTATAATTACATCTCCTAATGAAAAAGTGTAAAAATAACAAAAGGTATAATTATATCAAGAAAGGCCAAAAATACAAAATTGTATAAAAAAGGCTACAAAAGAAAAAAAATCAAACAAAAAAGGTTATAGAAGGCACAATTAGAGAAAAAAAGGTTACAAAAGGAACAAGACAATAAATAAATATTACATAAATAACAATTACAAATGGAGAAATTAGATAAGAAAAGTTGGGGGAAATGATAAGGAGATCTTACTAAAAGAGAAGTTGTAAAAACAAAATCTAGACAAGAAAGAAATCATCCTTAAGAAAGTGTTTCTCATGAGGGAATTTTGAAATCAATATGCTCCTACAAAGGCTAATGGTAAATATGTTATTTATAAGGATTCAAACACTATATTTACTTCACGCATAGAAACAAATGATAAGGCCAATACTACAAAATCTATGATTACATCTCCAAGTTAATAATTCAAAGGAGAAATCATTTATCTTCCTAGAATTCAATCAGATATACTTGATTATTCTCTAGTTCTAAATGAGATACAAGATCCTCATAATGATGAACATACTTAAGAGAAAAAAAAATCTAATAAGATAAAATCACTATATGGTGCAATTGGTTTTACATATATAGATGCAAAAGATTATAAGAGTGACATATCACAATTTCATGACCAATAGGTGGATTATGATTATGCAGAATATTGCTAGAATATTCCTGATGACATAGAACATACATGTGGGTATCCCCTTAAATGAGATTTTGGGCTAGTATCAATATCATTTATTGTACATAAATTCCTTATGTGTGTTTCATTACCATCCCTTTTATTTTCCTATCTTCGTACACGTGTTCATAGGTGATTACATAGACCATTCTTCTAGCCCTTGGATTTGTTTTATTTGGCTATTAATATTTTATTATCTAAGATGATCTAAACATTTGTGACACTTTTCTAGCTAGAATTTCAATGTAATTTTTTTTTTTGGTTTGCTACTTATTTATTCTTGCATATTGACTATCTACACATATTTTTGCTTCTATTTGAGTTTGCATGATTGTATACTCTTACTTATACACACTACATGATCACACAACAATTCTTTCCCATTGGGAGAATGTTGAATCTTATCTCCACATACACTATTGATCTAAATTATTTCAATACACATAAATAGTGGGGGTATATCACTTTCTTTCAATTTTTTCAGATTACCATTCTATCACATCTACTACACAATATGTTTTGACACACATTTTAGATTAATTTAGATCCCTCCCATTCTTCTATTGTATTATCCTTGCTACTTTCCCTTGTATAATCTATAAAATTCAATAAAATACAAAAAATAGACATTTTAAAAATACCAAAATTTTCAAAATATTCTCAAAAAGAAAAGTGAACTAGTAACTCATGTCATGCTCATGTCACTAAATTATCATATATTTTGGTAGACAACATTTTATTTGTGATACACACATGATTTTCATGAGGTATATGATTGTGATGCAAAACATACATAATATACATACCTTCTACCTAGTGGCCATGCCTATGTTGGTGGCATATTATTCTATAGGTTATATTATCACAACTTATAACTATTTATTACCTATCTACCATGTTGTATTACATATATTTTGCAAGTGTCTTACTAATCACTCATATATTTTATTGTGTTACATGGATATGATAATTTTTTATGATGTGACATTAATACATATGGATGGTGTAGACTAGTTTTCACTTGTTTTATATTCTTTTGATGTTGCCACTTTCTTACACGATAGGCTAGACACTACTTGTTTATTATGTGAGGCCACTTAGCCTTGTGTGTGAAACATATTTATGTCCCTTATTTTTGACATAATTAATGTTCTTTGCATGTGGCCCTTGGATTTGAATGTTGTGACATGTTCATGTCCTTTGTATGTTTCCCTTGGCCTTCTGTGAGACATTACATGACATTGTGTATTGTGTTTATTTTACTTGTTGACCTTGATTAGTGGTGCCTTATTGTATGCCTTATTGTTAAATATATATACATGAAAATTTTATGCCTCACAATTAATATGTTTCATACACGCTTCAAAAAATTACTATTATTATGATGACATACTATCCACATGTTGAAATGACTATACATCAAAAGTGCTTTCCTGAATGGTGATCTCAAGGAAGAAGTGTACATGACATAACCAAAAGAATTTGTTGATAAACAACATCCATAAAGGGTATGGTGTCTAATCAATTAATTTTATGGACTTAAGCAAGCACCAATGGCATGGTACATTAAGATATATGATCATCTATTATAGTATGGATTCACTCATATCCCTTACAATTCAAATTTGTATAACAATAAGGTAAACACATAGATTATAATTCTTGTTTTGTATGTGGATGATCTTATGATCATAGGAAGCTCATATGATCTTGTTGAAGAAGTGAAGAATGACTTGAATAAATCCTTCAACATGATAGACTTGGGACTACTTCATTACTATCTTGGCTTCGAGATATGGCAAAAGAAGAATCACATTTTTGTCTCATAGATGCAATATGCTAAGACACTACTTGAGAAATATTGGATGATAGATTGTAACCCATTGTCAAATCTGATGTAAAAAGGTTTAAAA
The DNA here is from genome assembly GCA_037957365.1 of Torreya grandis. Classification (NCBI taxonomy): domain Eukaryota; kingdom Viridiplantae; phylum Streptophyta; class Pinopsida; order Cupressales; family Taxaceae; genus Torreya; species Torreya grandis. The sequence goes on along the minus strand of JARHVA010007626.1, from coordinate 480,776 downwards.
CTATCCCTATTTCAAGATTCACCTCAAGTAGATGGAAGTCACTATAGGCAACTTGTTGGGAGTCTCATTTACTTGACATATACCAGACTAGATATATGTTTTTCTATTAGCTATCTTTCGAGATTCATGTAGAATCCAAAGAAGTATCACTAGGTTGCATCAAGGCAAGTTTGGAGATATATCTGAGGTATAAAAGATTATGGTCTGGAATACAAGAAGAACTCACATTTCTTCTTGCAGGGTTATATAGACTTGTATTATGCAGGATCTATTGATGGCATAAAATCAATTACATGATATATCTTTCATCTCAGATTTGGATTGATTTCATGGATTAGTAAGAAGCAATCTTTAGTTTCTCTCTCATCTACAGAGGTAGAATATCATGCCACATGAGGAGCTATCTACGAAGTAATTTGGCTACGTTGCATTCTATCTAACATGGAAATTCTTGAAGATCAACCACCAATCCTTTTTTATGACAATTAATGTGTGTTGAAGCTTGTCAAGAATCCAATATTTCATGAAAGAACCAAACACATTGAGGTACGGTACCATTAAATTCAAGAACAAGTCTTAAACCACCACATTCAACTCCAATACTGCCCAACAGATTTACAGATAGCAAATATACTCACCAAGTCACTTGGCAAGGTGAAATTTGATCTATTTTAGGGGTATATTTGTAACAACAATGCAATAAATGGAGGAATATTAGCGTAATTTTAAGTATTACATTGTTTAAAATAATAACCACTTAGTTGTTAATATGAGGTTATGTAGTTGGTTAGATAGTTATGGTTGAGGATAGTTCTCCCAACTGATTTTGTCTTGTATATATACTCTATGTATATTAATGAATAAAACACATCAAAATCTTTCTCTACAAAAATTAAGGATACTATAAATAAAAATAATAATATGATAGATTGTGATAGTCAAAGCATAATATATCTAGCAAAGAACCTTGAGTATCATTCTTGGAAAAAGTAAATTGATGTGTGATATCAAATTTTTACAGAAATGGTGGAATATATAAAGATACATCCACATAATTTGGACACAAAGGAAAACATTTTGGATTTATTGATTAAGGTAATGGGTATTAAAAAGTTATCTTGGTTTTATTAGGAGATGGGTTTGGATACTTGAAGTTGTTAAATGATGGATACATTCTCCCTTATGCAAATTGTTCAACAAGTGGAATATTATTAGAAAATGAATCAACTTTTCTTGGATCTATGTAATTGTAATTATGCATAAGGTAGGTTCTGTGCAAGGTGTTTACATAAGCACTGTTGTGAAAATTGATTGTGTAAGCAAAGATGGTTGTGAAATATTATGTGAAGAATACCTATGACATTTGCACAAGTTTTTTAGCATATGTAGGAATAATGGTAGAGATGTGGATGGATCTCTACTCTGTTTCATTTCACTATGGAAGGTTGCAAAGTGGAGCACTATGGTTGAGTTATAGTATAATGTTGTGAGGACTTGTGCAACATTGGAGGATATTTTAAGGTATTTCATACATTTATCTAATTATATTTTTTAGACTAAAGAAGTGCTAGCAACATATTTGTGGCACTCTAACATGGAATTTTTGGGGATCGTTACATATTGATCACTTGGCTTAGTTGTTTATTTAATACAGATTCCCCTACTTGTGGGCACTACAAAGTGAGTGTTAGATAATGCATAGTTATTCTTAGGAAGAAGAGTTTGAATAATGCATTAGTTGAATGCATGCATGTTGAATACACATAACCAAGTGTATGCATTTTAATATATAGTAAAATATTATGTAAATATTTAAATAAAACCTTACAATTTGGTATAACATTGTAAAATGGTACACATTATGTTATAATCAAGAAGGTTATTGTGCTACGTCTTTTAACCTGAAAGGGTTTCACTTGATGAAATCATGTGTGTCTGTGTGTTTTTATTTATCCTTTTATGTTTAAGGGTCATATAGAATAACTCTCTTCTATATTTGTTCATAGTGCTTAGGTTTAATCCTAACACCAAGATTCTCCTACTTCTAATAAATCTGTAAATCAAAGCCCTAGATACAAAATATTTAGAAGTCACGTTGAACGTATCATTTTAAATCTTAATATACATGATCATCATGAAAAAATTGTTAGATTTGGAGAATTGCCCATGATATGTTAACCTAATATAGCTTGGTGTCTAGTAAACTCAATACTATCATTAATGATTGTATGTGTATACTTATAAATATATAAATTAAATATTAATATATATCATTAAGGTAGAATGACTAGCAATATATGAAACTCGTATGTGTAGGAAGACTAAAGGCCTTTCTCACATGAAAGATATAATACAAAATAATTTAACTTCATCCATGTCCTCTAACTTCTTATATATATATAAGTAAAAAAGTTTAGGATATGAAAGAATCTTATGCTTAGGGATAATACTTGAAAATAGATTAATTTTTTTTTTTTTTTAAAGATGATCACCAAAGATATTATTATTTGTAAGTGACTTATAAATAAATTATAGAGAATTATGTGTACATAAAGTATTAATTATTCATAAATAATATAATTATAAATATATCTTAGACAATACAATAGTGTACATGTCTTAATATACACCACTAGCCCGCCCGCCCACCCCACACCCCCCTCCCCCCCCCCCCGCCCGCCCGCCCCCAAATAAAATAAAATAGTGTACATGTCTTAATATACACCACCACCCCCCGCCCCCCTTAATATATACTTTATAAAAAGATAGATTGAATGAAGTTATACTAGCCTAAGTAAGCTTTGAAAATACGTGCACATAATTTTGTGTACATTAAAAATACCTCTTAAAATCAATTTAAAGAAAGTGAGTAAGTGTGAAAAACCTTTGATATTAGTCCTGACAGCTAGGCCATGTTAAGTACCCCATATATATGTGAATACAAAGAAAGCAGTGATAATGAGAATCATTGAGCTAAAAATAATGCTAAAGTATGTGTATATGTTGATGACTAAAAAATAGTGCTAAGATCCTTATAGATGCCATTTTTTATTACTAGAATGCATGGGTGTCGAGCCGCTCTAACTATCAAGTCAAGAAGAAATTTGCGTTGAATATGAATATCTTTTTAAAATTGTAAGATTTCAAACATATAAATCATGCACACTTAAGTATTGAACAATGTACCTTAGATGATCTGTGAATGAGTAGAACAAATCCACAAGGTGCATATAACTATTTATCAATTTGCCATGAATACACTGGGATGCTCAAGTACAACCATCTTTAATAAGTGTCAAGGAAAATTGGTGTGCCCTATGTTCATATATGTGAGGTCTCATAGAATATGACTGAATGGCCAAACAAAAGCTAAAATAAAATATGATAATGAAAATTGTTGTATCTGACATAAGATCATAAAGTTAATTGTACCATTGCAAATTTCTACTGAAAAAATAAATAGTTTAAAAAAATAATCATGATAAGATTCTTCCATACACACAAGTTATTGTAGATTGTGGCATGAATGGTTAAAATGGGATGTAAAAAGCTAAGAATAATAAAAAAGGGTGTAGTTCAACTTGGGAGGATGATGGTTGCTTATATCCATCCGTCAAGATACAAATCCCTCTAGATACCTAACATGGAAAGTCAAACGATTAAAGTCAGGGTTGTATCTTAGGTAATTTTGATGGCATGGATGCTCCATACACATGATTGCTTAGCCAAAGAAGCTCACTGATTTAAATGTATGCTTACTTAACGTTGTAAATATCAACATAAATGTTGACATTCTATATAATTTAGTGATTCTCTATAATACTTTCATATATATATATATAAGAAATTAAATATATAATATACCATATGACCAAAATATGACATATCAAAGTGAAAGTGAAACAAAATAGAGAAAAATCATAAATGATCATCTTTAAAAAAAATCTAAAACTTAAAAAAAATCTAAAACTAAAAAACAAGAAGAAAAAAAAATGGAAACCTAAAAAAAAGTCAGTGCTACAACTCCAAAACATCCCCCAAAAAAATCTTTTTTATAAAATACTTTTTTTTAAAATTAATAAAATATTTTTACAATTTACACACATATATATATTAAATTTTATTTTTTAACTTTTTATTTTTTTCTTTTCCATTTAAAAATAAATAAAAAATGTATTGCCTAAAATTGTTTATCATGCTATTTAAATCCACCCAAAGACGTGTGTTACAATCTCCAATTATGGGTTTGAGTGAGTTACAATACCTATGTTTTCAACCGCGTTTGTTGAAAAATCAGTATGCAATTTTTAGTCTCCAGTGTTTAACCTCAATCCGCAATGTTATTTTATTTCCCGAGGGTTGATAAGAAACCAGAATTCGTGAATTCCATGGCTTCCAACTTCCAAGTTCCAGCCTTTACGTCAAACTTGTCTCTTTGCAGTAATGTCACCTCAACCACATTGGATGCTCGCGAGTCGCATTTCTTGTGTTTCAAATGCGCACTTCGCAGCTAATACTAACGACAATCAGATTCGTAAGGGAAGTGACGAAGCATTTATTTCATTCCAGAAAATAAAGAGAATAATCATCCACCAGATCATTTTCTTTTTGTTTGAAACCCCCCGACCCACCAGCGGGGGCCATGCCGATTCCCGAAGCCCATTTATAAATGATAGCAGATGCTCATACACCTGCCGTACGGGGTACTGGGAGGGGAGGGGAAAATGTGCAAGCTAAAATATGTTGTCGTAGATGTCAGACTGGAGGAATTAATGTGGACAGAAGGCTTACATTAATGGAAACTATGAATATCAAATTATGAATTTTGAACTATGGATGGTTAATTAGGGTTGACGTACACAACTCACGGAAATGTCTTTGGGATTTTTTCCAATTAGGTAAGGCAACCCAACCTTCTCTAGCCAAAATAAAGTCTGATATAGGGATACAAGATTACATTGATGAATCTTTGTCCACTAAAATTAAACGGTTGGGTGAATCATTTGATAACAATGTTAATATCTATAATAAAATATAATTCATAATTTAAATAAAAATTTGAGTCGTTTTCATTCACGACGGGGTTGTTGTTGTAGTATGGTAAATTTGATACAACTTTTTGTTAAGGAGTTTTTTTTAAGGTACTAGTTTTTAGATGTATTTTATTGATGGTTGGGTAATTGATATAATCTCATATTTCTTGGATAGTTGGGTAATCTTAGATTTTTCTTTTGTGAAGTTTTCTGTTTAGATAGCTATGTCTCCAAATTGTTTTTAATTCCTTCTTATATTTTAAGTTGGGTTTTTCCTCCCATAACAAATATGAGTCATAAATATTAACTGGTTCTCTTACCATATAATTTTCATGTATTATTATTTTTTGTAATATATAATATCCTAAACATTTCAATACTAAAAATTTAAATATTTGAATAATTCAAACCATCACAAATTATTTATAAAGTTAATCCATGATAATTATTAATAATTTTATGAATAAAAAATATCTCCATACATTTCTCTTTACTCATCATTAGGGAGGGAACCATTTTCATGTTCCAAGATAAGTTGACAAAAGATTTGATGCCCTACCATAAAATTGAAAACCTCCATACTTTACGAAAAATATTTTTGCATTTGATTTTTTTTGGTTTCTTTCCATTATAATCTTTCAAAGCATATTGAAGAGAGATATAGGATGAAAATAATCAAAATATATAACACCAACTAATTTGTTGGGAACAAGGGCAATAAAAGTGATATTAATAGCTTTAAACATTTTGCATTGACTTTGAAAAGCTTCAACAATATGTAAAATATCATGGTTGAAAATGTTTTGATATTGTGGAAACAAATTATGAGAAATCCATCAACATTAGGAACTTTTGCCTTCAAGTTAAAAATCAAATGAATTCTCTAAAACAAACATTAACACTAAGAGTTTTTTTTTTTGGTTTTGAATAAGTGTGATCAATTTGGGGATGTAAACTATGATTTCATACATTTTGCACTACAACATTTGGTTCAAATTTTGATACCAATTTTGATATGCATTTTATTATATGTCAAAAAATTCAAAATTTTCTATTATATTAAATATAAATGTATGTTTAATTTTTTTCCTTTGCATTTTAATATTAAAATTTTGAAGTTTCTAATTTTATGTTAAATTTTCCAAATAATGTTTCAATACACTATCATGTTTTGGATTCATATAAACTAATATACGTCAAAATAATTATGTCTTCAATAATATAAAACAAAAATAAAAATAAAAATCACATGGTTGTCACATCCATGCCACTAGATAATAAAACATCTATAGAGGATGAAGATAAAAAAAGAGTGGATTTAAAAAAAAAGGTTCATTTGGAAGGAGCCCATTTAAAAGAAGAGTGCTGCTAAATTTTGTGAGAATGGAATTATGATTTGGGTTAAGTTAGCATCGATAACTTATTTTTAAAATGTTTTACTCATTTACAATGTATAGTCAATGCAATATAACATCGCAAATTTGATGTACCTTGTGTTAAGTTTGTGTTGAGAAATCTTGAATTGAAAAAATAAAATAAAATTAGTAAAGTAAATTAGAGTTATACTTCTATTTAGTTTTGTGTCACTTTAATTCTCATAATGCATTCTAATGACATGTGTAAAGTATGATGGCCATTAATATGCAAGTTAGAGACAAATTTAGAGACGAAGAAAAGTCAATCAAAATTGCTTCCATCAGTTGTATATAAGATGTTTATTAGAAAATTCATTTGTTTACATTTTTTAGTTTTATACATGCAATCTTTTGAATAATAACTTAGGGATGTTAAATTAACAATTTATAAAGAATTTATAGTTTTATAAAATTATTTTTTTCTTCTCTATTTTTTGAAAATTTGAATTTATGAATCTTTATTTTGTTGTGTATATTAATAAAATGTTTTGACATTATTTTATACATACTTTTTACATGGAAGAAATTATTAAAAATATTATTATATGTTTACAAAAATTATGTCAAAAAGCATTACAAAAGTTTGAATTAGCTTTGTATATTTTTTACCATTAGTATAAAATGAAAAACCATTAAATAAACCTAAAAAAAATAGGAATACAAATCTATAAAAACACTTAAAATACATTTAGGGAAAAGGGATTGCACGAGCTACACACAGACATTGACAAAGGGATTGCATGAGGAGTGGCATGTGGATCAAGCTACATCGAGAGTCAATCATAAAAAAATGAACTTTAATTTTAGATTAATAAACATAAGAAATGATATGCCCTTAGGATAAAATATGTATGGGGATATGTGTGGTTGATTTGTGGCTAACATAACTTTTTATTTTATTATATCATAATTATCTATGTTCCCATATTGTTAGTAGATTTGGCCTATAAAGTAGTCAAAGCTTAAGTAGGGTATATGTAGGAGGTAATGGTTAAAAATTGAGGATAATATTACAAATTATATTATTATTACATGATTATGGAGGTTGTCCCCTTGAAGTGGCTTAGTCTTTTCTTTCTAGAATTTTGTGTTGTTATCAACATTTGGTGTGGATGTGCTCTATTTTTCCCTTTATTATTGTAATCTATTATTATTGTTCTATTCTTGATGATTACATTCACATCTATTTTTGTGAATTGGTCTTATTTATATAAGTAATTTAATTACAAGTGGTATTAGAGCTTCAATTTGGGCAAGGTTTTGTGCCATAGTTTTTCAAGTCTAGTATAGTGGGTTTTTTGTGAGCTGAAGGATCAAAAATCATAACCTACAATCCAAAAGGTTTTTTTCTTTAACATATAATTAATTGAGGGTTTTTTAAGTATGTTTTTTTTACCCTTGTAAAAAATAAAAAATCATTAGATTCACCTTGGTGAGTTTATCACAACATTATAAGCCTCTAGTACACTTTTTTTACCCTAAAATCCTAAACCATAGCCATAAATTTCCAAACCCTACACCATAGAGTTCATGCATGGTGATTTAAACACTAGAGGCCATAAAAATGGAAAGCCACTCTAGGAAAAATGCCTAACAAGTAATAAGTGGAGTCCAAAACTTCTGATACAAGGATTTGTAGGTTGGTTATCAAACTCTAGTTAGATGTGCAAAGATGGATAAGAAAATATTTTTATGTCGTTAAAGGTGACATAGAAATAATAAAATGAAATACGAGCAACATTAACGCAAAATTTGAAACTCTCATCACTAATTAGCAAATAATACTACCACCCAATAATTTAACACTAAGTCACTAAGGTTATCCTAGCCAAAATAATCTAAGTTAAAATACAACTTCAAAAAACATGCTACCCAAAGTGGGCATGCACAAGTTTTATGGTAAGGATTTGGTCACCTAGATCAATCAAATGGGAAATTTGTTTGACTTACATTAGATCACATGTGCATAGAAGTTATTCATGGCATCTTTGTGTTTGAAATCATAACAATTCATTTGGTATAGATGTTTACGCACTCAAAATACAAAGAAGGGACTTATTGTTACATGGTATTTTTTATTGATGAACTACATATGCACTACTAAACTAGTGTAATACAAAACTACTTCATCCAATTATAAAAACTATCACAAGTAAGGAATGTCAAGGATTGTATTAAAAAATTATAGAACTTGTCCATATGCATGGAGGACATCATAGAAGACAACCTAAATGACATGTTCTTGGGTGGGCTTAAGGATAACATCCAACTTAATGTTTGCATGTTTAATCCATGTTAAATATTAAAGTCCATGATTTTTTCATGTAATGAAGAGGAAAGATATCTGGTCAAATGACAAATATTCACTTATGGTAGAGATCACATTACTCCAACACAATCATTCCCTCAGCCTACTAGATTGACTCCCCAACAAATTTAAGAGAAACAAGCAAAAGGGTTATGTTTCAATTGTGACAAAAATTACAACAAAGGACATAAGTGTGATGAGAATAGTTTTTTCTAGATTGAATGTGTTAATGAAGATGAAGAAGATGAGGAAGTAGCAGGGGAGGGTGGGGATGAACTAGAGGAGGAACCATAAGATACCAAAACAACTTTTTTCCATGCACTTTTAGTAATTAGCACCCCAAAACCCCTCAAGATAGTGGGTTTCATAAATAAATAGAAGGTTATAATGTTTATTGACTTGGAGAGGACACATAATTTCATTAACAATAAGTTGTAAACATATTTGAACTATTTTTAATCTATCTATAGCGTTTTAGGTCATGATTGTAGATGGTGGCATATTAGTTATTCATGGAAATGTCATAATATCAAAAAAATTATAAAATATTGAATGATAGACTCTCATATGTTTTTTATTCCCATGGGTGTGGTAGATGTTGTTTTGGGAGTCCAATGGCCCATAACCTTAGGAATGATAGAGATGATTTTTTTAGGATTTGTTCATGAATTTTCACTCTAAAGGTGGGACATTTGAACTACATGGATTGCATGCATTCTCTATAGCTAGTTAGTTATCCTTAGATGCAAAATATTCTCAAATGGGGGGAAGAAGGGTTTGTATAAAAATTGTTTTCCTTAGAAGTATAACCAAAGAGATATTGTAAACACCCATTTTAGTACAAGTACACATATTTGTAGTATTTTTGTATGTATATCCCTTAAACTAAGAGTTAAACATATAGTGACATGATATCTCATGGAGCTCTTTTATTCCATCTTATTTCACTTGATTTACCTATCCCTTGGGCCTGTGTTATGTTTATTTATCTTCATCTAGTGTATACTAGAGACCCCTATCTATTTTTATTGTTTTCTATATATTTTAGCCTCTAAACACTTGCATCTATCCCATACACTAATTTTAATGTTAGTGTCCAAACTTAATGTAAATATCCAGACTTTTTTTAATATTTTTTTGTATCTTGCACATTGTGACCATTTTGTTAGCCCTATTTACCCATCCTATGGTCTTCTTTTCATTTGTCACTAGGTTTTGATTCAAAGTCAAAAGGTTATTGTACATATAAATGCTATGGTATAATTAACACACCTTATAATCTGATAAGGCAATTATATAATAAGAAAGTACTATCTATTTCAAGTTATCAAATTTCACTACAACACTATTTTAAATATATAAAGCATTCAAAAGGTCAAATATACTATTACATCACTTACTCCAAGGGTTACTAGGAGAAAGAACATATATTTGTATTATTACAATTCTACACACATGCACAGGAGGAAGAACTACATGCGAGTCTGAGGCCCTCTTGGATGTATTGGCTATGTAGGTAGTACTTAACAACAACAGGGTTGCTAAGGTGAGTTCAACTCATGTTACTAACCCCTTTTTACTAGGTTGCAAGAAATATAATGCAAAAGAACTAGGTTTTTTATTATTATCTATATTTGGAACATAGGTCAACATAAGTTGAGACATATAAACATTAAATAGGGGGAAACATGAGTCTAATCCAAATTTAAGGTCAATCTTGTGTATATCTCTCACTAGACATTAGCGTTGGGTACATACATAAGTCTTGATGTTACTATCATAGATCAATGAAACTATCCTAAGGTCATAAACAGTCAAAACATAGAATTAATGAATATAGGTCTTCAACACATCCCTATGATGTTTGTGAACACTACTGTGATCTAGAACATAACATTAAATAAGATTTTATCTCTTTGTCCCTTAGTTATTTTGTACTTTTTGAATTTATTGCACATGCTAGATTAGACAAATCTATATTATTGAGTATATTTTAGTGTAAATTTAAAAATTTGTGTTCCTTTCAAATAAATTTATTTGCTATGGTATTATATTAAAAATCCTAAATCACATCAAACATTTGGCAAAATCGACCTCTGTTTATTGATCCAAAACCTTGGTTTGTATATTTGGGTTTCTACCTTCACTCAAATTCCATTTCAACTTTATATATTTTCTTTTTAAAATTTGATTTGTGCTTATTTAGGCCCAGTTTAGGAATGTTAGCTATTATTATTTATTTGGATATCTTGGTTGTGCTTTGTAAAAATTTCCTTAAAATTTCACCTCTTTATGGATTCCCTAGTTCATCCAAAGTACCCTCAACCAAAAAAACCTCATTCTTTTGATCTTAATTTTAATGTACTTGATGATCAATGTATTTAATATGAGGATCTTATGGAACATCAAAAATGGGCTAAAACCCTTGATTTTCCTTATAATTATGACCATGAAAGAACAAATGATGCAAATGCAAATCTCAATGACCCAACTAGTGATAATGATATTTATTCTTATGGATATGAATATAATGATATTCCTATTGGATATGTTGAACCTCAGTTTCTTCCTCCTTTGATTTATAATGATGAAGAGTCTCAAGAACCAACAAGTATACAAAATGATACTATTCTTAGTGTTGAAAATGCAATTACTAGATTTCCACCTTCTTCGGTTATATTAACAACCAAATGTGAGCTTTTCCCTTATAATGTTGACAAATTCAAGGAAGTTGAATGTTACTCCAATGTATCTCATAATGCAAACATTGATGAAGTCAAGTGTGTTACTTCACCCCCAAACAATACTAGTGTTGAAAATCCCATGTCTTCTTTACATGATTCAAACACACCTAGTCCAAGTTGTCCTTCCCTTCCAATATGTAATACATAAAATACATATATTATTTATCACACTTTCTTGATTGAATGGAAAAGTGAGATTTATAATGAACATCCAAAGGAAATACTTATGAAACTTGCATTATTTGGGGACACATAAAAAGTTTAAATCATGCTCGATGTATCTTGTTTAAAGGCCAAATCATATAAATCCAATAAAATCAAAAGTAACATTCCAATCTCTCTTAATTTTTTGAGTACAAATTGAAGTAATAGTTATAACACCCCACCCACCCCCCTCCCACCTCCCCCGCCCACTCATGGTATTGCAAATGAAGTTCCAAATAACCCTTTTCCTCCCTCTTTTACATTTTTGGCTAAACAAGAGAAAATGTTTACAAGTGAAATTATTTCACCAATTCCTATTGAAAGTAACCAAATTACAAGTGAAGTAAAATATTTTAATGGAAATGGTATTATATTTCATGATATACATCATGACATACTTACCTCTTTAACCATGGGTACTCCTTTGTGAAATATTACAAACCCATGTGATGATTGTCCTCTTGAGAGTGATACAGATCCCACCATCCCTATGTTTTATGTGAATGGTATTTTATGACCTCTAACACAATATTCAACCTCTTCTCATGACATGTTATCTTTTATGACCATGATGGGAGATTTTCAAAATCAAGTTAATGCTCTTAAGTTACAAGTTTATTTTCATGGGGACCTTTTTGAGGAGAATACATTATTAAGACAACATATTATTCGACATGTGTTTGAATATATTTATCCACAAGAATTTATCATGCATGATTTATTGTTATTCAATGGTTAAGGGGACCTTGATAGTCATTTGCATCAATATATACACTCCTTTGGAAATTAGGCCCAAAATGGAAGCCTACTATTAAAAGCTTTCCATTGTAGTTTAACAAAAAGGGCTCTTGATTGGTTTTATATCCTACTATATGGTTCTTTATCAACTTTTAAGAAGCTCGAGGATGCATTTATATCACATTTTCACTAATTTATCTTACTTAAGTTACCATTATAAAATTTGAAAATATTGACCCAAAATGAAAATGAATCTCTACAAAACTATGTTATTTGATTTAAGGATGATTTATATCCCTTAAACTTTATACACTCAAATCTAGAAGTATAGTTTATATTTATTAGGGTTATTCTCTCTCCACTTAGAGAGAGATAATTACAAAAACCATTTGCTTCATTCAAGACTTTATATTGGGATGTGAATAAATATGCATGTGCTCTAACCAATACAAAAAATCAGTTATCTATTTTTAAATCACCAACCAAACATGATAAGACTCATGTTTGAAGGGAACCTAAACAAGTTACAAAGGAACATTAACCACTTCAAAAATATTATACATAACCAATATTACTTATAAAAACACTAGCATTTAAAGTATTGAATAAAGGAAAGGAACATGTTTTTTGAGTACCTCCCATAATTAGACAAAATAACATGACCAAAAATCAACTGATTTTGTTTGATTGGTACCAAGACATACCACTTGATATATTACTAACTTTGTTGGATAAATAATTGATCAAACTCCATCCTAATTCACATTACCCACCTCGTAGATTTGGTAAGGTAAAATGAAACCACTTTTACACTTATCATGGTATTAATGGGCATTGAGATAGTGAGTGTTTTTTTCTTAAGAAAAAGATTACACAGTTAGCAAATTAGGGATTTATTGCATTTAAAAAAGAGGCATCCAGAACTCATTCACATACTTCTTATAGAGGAACATATAATAGGGTTGAACTATGCCATGCTAATCCTTCTAAGGAAAGCATGGTCCATCAACGTTCATAGAGGAGGCCCACTGTCAAGATTCCTACTCCTAGTAGGCCATCCACAAGGACTGATTGCTCCCGCATTGATCCTACCAAGGAACCAAATTGATTGATAATGTATTAGATAGAGGCACACATGGAGTGGATGTGCCTATATAGAAGATTTGGGTTCCTAAATAGGTACATACAAATTCACCAATTGTGCCTACAATTCTAGTAGAGTTAACTATATAAGCAAAACCAATAATTAATTTACCACATGATTGTTATATTAATGCATTCTTATTTTCTACAGGGTTCCATTACATACAATGAGTAATTTATTGATTCAAATCATATAAGTAATTAATTTAATTTAAATATTTTTTATACCTTTTACCATATCGACAACATACATAATGAAAGTCAAACACAATTAAAAAATCATATAATGATTATTAGGGAACATAAACATACAAATATATTATATACCAAATCAAATCCATGTGAATAATGTCATATACATATAAACTAATACGAATGTTATAAAAGCAAACATATCAATCATAAGTAGGGGAATATCCCCTAGGGTATGCTCTCCATCATTATCAACATCTATAAATCTAACACCTCTAGAGGTAGATGAACTGAGATCAAGTTGTAGGCCTTGTGCATGTGAAAGCGCATGTACCCTCTCATTGAAATCACCTAGCCACCACTCTATCTCCTCATGATCTCATCCCAAATAATTATATCACTCAATAAGTGTCTACATGATTTTGAAATAACTCTAATATGGGATGTCCCATCTATCTAGCTCAATGTAAAACTCCTCACACTATGTGGTTACCATATAATATGCTACCAAAAATATTAGACTTGGATTAAACAATGGTGCATGTGCACCCATAATATTAAAAACTATTTGTATAAATCTATCTCCATATACATCCATCAACACACTACAAGTAAGGGCCTAAATCACTTGATCTACCATGCTCAACCACTCTTGGTTACATACACACATTTGAGATAATACACCAGTTAGCAACATATATAAAACATAATAATTTTATAGCAAAATCAAATACAAAAAATCAAAACTAAGATACTCAAATGTAGATTTGATGGATGACTCATCAATTAGTGATGGTTTTGTTGGAGCATCACCTCCTCCATCACCACCTATATCTCTACCACCACATCATACTACAAAAATGACACCTAGAGCTATAAATACAATAGGGAAAAATAGAGGCCATCAATCCTTATCCCACCACTTCACATAACCATCAGTAAAAACTACATCATCTCTTACTACCAAGGGGAACCATGGATCCTGATCATTGCCTATATGTTGGGCTAAATCTATAGTAGTGAGGGGAAACATATAATGTGGCCTATGCCCACTACGTATTATGAGATGCCATGGATATGGTGCTAAGGGAACACCTTGATCGATCCCAAACTGCCACATCACTTAATCATACTAAAATAACTCATACACTCTAGGAAATTGATCAATCAACCACATACTAAGATGAACTCTCTATAACTTTTGACCATCCTTAAGTGACCCAACTAATCCAGATAAGGATGCCACAAAATCTTATCAGGAGAAAACCTATCCAAAATTATCCATTATTAAATCATGGCATGAAGTCTACCATGAGGGAATACCCACCACCCAATAAACACTTGTGGGTGTGCCCATCCAAGAAGGGGACCACTAACTAGATGCACTACTATAATATGTTCATACATCTAGATGTGTAACAAAGTTGCCACACCAATCCTACCACCATGTCTTTCTAGTGTAAACCTATAGATATATATGTACAATTTGGCTAATATAGTTTGATCCCAAGAGTATTTAGTGCTATCCAAATCAATATGATAAATCACCTGGTTCATACAATAATAAACCACAACTATCACACCCTCTATAGCTACAAATGATGCTAGTAATATACAAATAAACTTCTATAGTCATGAAACATCACCACTGATAATTTTATCAAGCCAAATCATACTACTCAACTCTACCCTTGGATCCCTATAACTATTAATATGTACATGTGACCATTGAATATATCCATGAATACCATCATTAGAAACCTACATCCTCTCACCCCTAACCAACAATTGAAAGATTTGATATACATCCTCTAGTATGATAATCATCTCTCTAGTAGGGATCCAAAATGTATAGGTTTTTGTGTTCTACCTCTCTATTAGATTATTAAGGAGGTGGATGCCATACAAAATATATCTTAAGTGGACCACATGCCCTAATCCTATTAATCAATAACAACCCAATCAGATGCATCTAAACCTAACTCCACCAAATTTGAATAGTTCTAGCCATGTCAGATATACAATCCTTCTACAACCAAGAAAACAAAAATAAAAACTTGGCAAATGATCACATTTTGTTATAAAAATGTAGAAATATCAATCAATTAAGCATAAAATACAATGATTCTAGTGTCAAATGCTAGCATCCACATAAGATAGTTGTGTCAGATGCTAACATCCACACCAGACACATACATTAGATGATAACATCTAGAAGTGGAATATTGTGTTTTAATCTTGATGCAAGCATATATGAAACTAATTCAAGTGTTTAATAGCCTCCAAAAATGACAAAAAACTAGGCTCAAAATTCAAAATTTTAAAAAATTAAAAATATCAATAAATTGCCAAACAACTACTTACCAGCTCAAAAAAGTCCTAGCCGATTAGGGAATTCCAAAAGATATGAAATCATAAAGGATGAGGATATATTCTACATGGAATTATTTTTCTATAGGGTTGGAGCTCAAAATTCACAAAGGTTCAAAATGCAAATCTTTTCAAAATTCTATTCCAACCCACCTAATATATCACTTTGGCATAACTTCAAATGACCATATCTTGAGCCTTGGTTATCCAAATTCAAGACCACAAGTTGGATTGGGATCTAGAAAATGAGCCCTTCCATATTATATAAAATATAAAGAATTTCAAGAATTTCGAAAAATCACTTAAATTTTTGCTATAGATATATCCTACAACCTTTCAGATACTACTAAAAATAATGTTATAAATTATTAGCTATAACATTACAAACATATTACCAAGAAAAAAGTTATCAAACAAATTATTCATTATTACTTTTATGAGGATAACACCAATAGGCACTATACTCTCTCCTCCCAAAAGGGTGGACATATCAGTAAGGGCATTTTACAAATATTTTCTTACAAAATTGAAACATAATTGGTATAGTTCTTAGATATAGTGAGGGCATGCTTTAAAAGAATGTTATCCACATTTATTTAGTTTGTGGTACTTATATAAACTTTTAGAGTTAGTATATGCATGTCATATGGACATGTATTCCACACATTCACAATCTCTAGATTACAATGGGGGCATGTGTTGGAAAACATGTTTTCCATAATTATTCAGTATTCAACATCTCTAGTTTATAGTAGGGGTAGGTTTTGAAAAATATTTCCTCCATATTGGTACTTATTTTATTTTTAGTTTCCTTTATACAAATTGGGGTCATGCTTTGGAAGCATGTTCTCCACACTTACACAAATTTCCAAATTGGAAAAACATACACAGTATATGATCTAGATTCACAATTATGGAAAAATCCTATACATTGGTACCATTTATTATACATAGTTTCAACATGAGACATATCTAAGTTGCACATGACATGAAACATGTGCCTAATATTATAAAAATCCAAATCAAATTCAAAATTACAAAAAATTTATGCATTGATACCCTAACATACTGATGCCTTGATTGACCATTTACAAATTGTATTAAGCCTTACATGTCTACAACAATTAGCTCTTCTTTTTGGTGTGATTGGAAGGATTAAATCATCCATTATCATCAAGTTTTTGGGTGATATTTATTACATCACTCACACTATATTGAGTTATACATTTACATATCTTTTTCACTTTAGTTGTGTTCATTGGGAAATGATACTCTTGATACTGAAGCACCATTCTTCCTATTCTAGGTTGGGGGCATGATCACCTCCCAAATCTCCATACTCTAGGTAAAGAACCACCATGGTGTAACACAATTTTAACACTTATATACTTACTCATCTTCCTATCTAGGATATGTATGAGGTTACAAGTTCCCTTATATACTTCTCTAATTTCTAGGACTCTTGACCTAGTTACTACATGACACATACACCTGTGCACTTTATCCATGCTCTTTTTTTATGCTAATATTTAGTGTTGCTTACATATAGATTATATACGCTGATTTATATTTTTGGGAATATTCTTGGTTGAGGTAATGTTCAAGGGGTGAAAGATTGAGGGCACAACTTGAGTAAAGACAAGGTGTGTTATCCACACCACGGTATGCATTTTTGTCTCCTTTAAATTAGTAATTCACATTTTCCTTGCATTACTAGATTAAAGGGGGGGAAATGTAGACACCCATTTTGGTACAAGTACACATATTTATAGTCTTCTTGTATTTATATACCTTTTACTAAGATTTAGACATATAATGATGCAGTCTCTCATGTACCCATTTGGTTCCATCTTATTTCACTTGATTTACCTTCCCCTTGGGCCTATGTGTTATGTTTGTTTATCTTCATCTAGTGTATACTAGAGATCCCTACCTATTTTTATTGTTTTATGTATGTTTTAGCCTATGGACACTTGCATTCATCTTGAACACTAGTGTTTATGTTAAGATCCGGCCTTTACATAATTGTCCAAACTTATCTTTTTATCTTTTTCTATATCTTGCACATTGTGACCATTTTATTACCCCTATTTACCCATCATATGGATGCTTTTTCACACATCAATAGGTTATAATTGAAATTCAAAAGGTTCCTATATATACAAAGGCTATGTTCTAATTAACACACCTTCAAATTTGATAAGTTAATTTTATAATAAGAAAGTACTATCTATTTAAAGATATCAAATTGTACTACAACATTATTTTAATTATCTAAAGCATTTAAAAGTTCAAATATACTATTACATCACTTGTACCAAGGGTTACTATAAAAATAACATATAGTCATATTATTATAATTCCACACATATGTATAGGAGGGAGAACTACATGTGAGTCTAAGACCCTCCTAGGAGTATTGGCTATGTAGACAACACTTAGCAATAATAGGGTTGTTAAGGCTAGTTCGAATCATCTTAATAACCCCTTTTACCAAGTTATAAAAGGTTTAATGCAAAATAATTAAGGTCTTGATTATTATCTAGATTTGACACACAAATGAGCATAAATTGAGAAGAAAAAAGATTACACAATGGATAATGTAGGTATGATCAAAATTTGAGGTCAATCTTGTGTATATCTCTCACTAGACACTAGTGTTGGGTATGAATATAAGCATCTACATTACTATCCTAGATAAATTCAACTATCCTAAGGTCAGAAATAATCAAAACATAGAATAAATGAATCTAGATCTTCAATATATCCCTATGGTGTCTCTTAACCACTTCCATGATCCAAAATAGAACATTAAATAATATACACTCTCTTTGTTCCTTAGTTGTTTTATACTTGTTGTATTTATTGCACATTCTATATTAGATAAATATGTATTATTGATTTTATTTTAGATTAAATATAAATATTTTCATTCCTTTCAAACAACTTCATTTGCTAGGGTATTATATTGTAAAACTCTTAAAACACATAAAACAGATGTCTACATAACCTGATTTATAGAAGATTTTTGATAACCATTTAGATATTTTTGGATCAAGGAAAAATAGATTACCTCATAAAGAGAACATGATCATGCCATTCAACTAATTCTAGGTATTCAAATGCCAAGTTTTATTATAGATTCTAGTGTAAATGGGTGTAGTTACATTTGAAAAACCATGGGTACTAAATACAACAATCTAAATATCACACTCACACACACACGCATGCGCACACGCGCGCGCGCGCGCGCGCACACACACACACACACACAAACATACATACATAACTATGAATCTCTTTAAAAAATATACACCATGAAAAAAATCCATAAAAACACCATCATATGACCAAGATATAGCATGTCAAAGTTAAGGTGCAGTAAATGGAGAAAAACCTTGACACTAGACATTTAAAACCTGCCTAAAAAACATGGCATCATGCCTTCACAGTGAATCAAATTGTGAACTATTAAAGGTGAATTAGGGTTGAAGTAGATAACTCACTAAAAAGTATCATGATATTTTCCAAATGTTTACTAACTTATATGAGGCAACCTAACCTTTCTCTTGACAAAATAAAGTCTGGTATGGGAATACAAGGCTACATTGATGAATATCTCTACACACACAAAAAAAAATTTAGGTGTAACAATTAATAACATTACTAAAGTTTCTAATAAAATATAAATTATTACTTAAATAAATTTTAATTACTTTAAAAATCCAAAGAACTGAAAAATACCTCTATAGTTAATCCATGATACTTTACAATAATTTATTTTAAAATTTTACCCTACCTTTCTCTTAATTTGAAGGAGGAAGCCATTTCATGTGCCAAGTCATTTGATAAAATTTTTGATGTCTAAACAAAAAATTCAAAAACTCATATATTTCAAATATGCAAGGATTGGAAATATAATTTCCATTTGATTTTACCTGTTTTTTGGCAAAAATCTTTAAAAATATATAGTAGAGAATTACAAATGAAAATAATCAAATTATACAATGCTGACTATGTGTTGGGAAGAATGGAATGGATATAAACATTTTTGCATTGATTTTGATAAGATTTAACAATATGTAAAATATCATGTTTAAAATTATCTCAACATTATTGAAAAAAATCTATAGGAAATCCATCAAAGCCTAGAACTTTTCCCTTCATATGAAAAAAATGATTTTTTTAATATAAAAATTAACATTAACAGATAAATTTGTAGGTTTTTGATATGTGTGATCAATTTGGAGATGAAAACTATGACCTCATACATTCCCACTAAAACATTTGGCCCAAACTTTGATATCAATTTCAACATGAATTTCAATATAAGTCAAAAAATTTAAAAATTTGAACCATACTAGACACAATATATTTTTATAAAAATTCTTCTGCATTTTAACCTTGCAATTTCAAAGTTTCTAACTCTATGTTGAATTTTCCACATGATATTTCAATGTGGTATTATGCTTTGGATTCATCTAAAATAATATACACTAAAAATGTTATATCTTCAATAAAATAAAACAAAAAAAGTATGGGTCCCAAGACATGCATACTAGATAGTAAAACATCTATGGAGGAGGAAATTGACAAAGGTATGTGTTTGAAAATAAAAAATAGTTCATTTGGAAAATTATGAGGAGAACTAACAAATTTCATGGGAATGACACCATGAATTGGGTCTGGCTAGCATTGACAATTCAATTTTTTTTAAATAACTTGTTTTTTTTCCAAATGTGATGCAAAGTCAATGCAACATAGAGACACAAATGTGATACAAATTACAACATGTTTACACTATAAAAAACTTAAATTATAAAAAAATAGAAATAAAATAATGAGGTAAGTTATGTATTTAATTTCATGTATTTTTATGTCACTTTATTTATCATAATGTATTGTGGTGATATGATTAGAGTAAAGTGGTCATTAATCATGCATGATAGAGAAAAAGACACGTTAATAATTGTAACTTCCATCAATTTTATTTGTGATATTTAATAGGAATACCATTTTTTTTTTGAATTTTTAGGGTTTGTTTATTAATTATGCAACATTTTGAATAATAATTTAGGATTTTAAATTAATAGTTTATAAATAATTTAGGGTCTATAAAATTTATTTTCTTATTCTTTCTAATTTTTTTCTAGGGTTTAGGGCTTTTAATTTCCCCATAAATTATTATATAGATGTGCTAACTCTTATTTTCCTATTCTTTCTAATTTTTGAATCATTAATAGAGGTTATGGATTTTGATTTTAATTTATAATTTATGGGGTTTAGGGTATTTTATTGGGAATTTCTAATTCTTTAAATCTCTATTTTATTTTATGTACTAATAATACTTTTTGACATCATATCATACATATTTTGTACTTGGAATAAATTATTTGAAATGTTATTATAGTTTTACAAAAAATATGTCAAGAATTATTGAAGAAATATCTTTTTTCAAATAAAACAATGGAAATAAAACCCTACAAAAAACACAAAATACAACTTTAGGGCAAAGGGGTTGCATGAGCTATGCATGGACATCACTGAAGGGACTTAATGAGACATGGCACATGGATTAAGTTGTAATGAGGATTGAACATAGATAGATGAGATTTAACTATAGATAATAAACATAGGAAATATTATGCCCTTAATCGAAAGCATGTATGGGGATATGTTATGATGATTTGTGGCTAACATAACCTTTTACCTTATCATGCCATAATTCTCCATGTTCTCATATTGATAGTAGATTTGGCCTATGGACTAACCATAGCCTAATTAGGTATATATAGGAGGACTAGTAATTGAGGATCATATTAAGAATTCTATTATTATTAAATGGTTGTGGAGGTTGTCCTCTAGAAGTGACTTAATAATATATTTTCAAATTTCTTCTCTATTGTCAACATTTGGTGTGAATGTGATCTATTCAAATCTTAATTATTTTGATATATTATTATTGGTATATTATTGATAATTGCATTCAAATCTATTGTTTTGAATTGGTTTGATGTATCTAAGTAATTTCATTATAATTGGTATCAAATATTCAATTTGGACATGGTTTTGTGGCATAATTTTTCATATCTAGTGTATTGTTTATATTATGAGTTGAAGAATTAATAAAATATAACTTGTAATCTAGGGACTTCATGAGGCATGGAAAAGGGACTAATATACATCAAGGTTTGATCATGGAGAGATGGGATTTAATTATAGACCAATAAACACAGGCATTACTACACACTTAACCTATAACATGTATGGGGATATGTGTCATTGATTTGTGGCTAACATAGCCTTTTACCTTATGTTGTCATAATTATCTATGTTATGATGTTGTTATTAGGCTCGACCTATGGAGTATCCATAACATGAGTATCATATATATAAGATTCAATGTTTAGTATTTGAGGATCATATTAGGAATTTTATTCTTATTATATGATTTTATAGGTTGTCCCCTCGAAGTGGTTTGGTCTTATATTTCTAGTATTCTACTTTGATGTCAAAATTTGGTTTGGATGTACTATATTATGCTCTTAATTTCTATGATCTTATTTTGTTGTTCTATTCCTTATAATTAAATTCACATCTATTATTGTGAATTGGTTTGAACTATCTAAGTAATTTAATTATAAGTGGTAGAGCTTAGATTTAGGTAAGGTTTTATGGCATTTTTTTTTTCAAATCTAGATAATAGTTATTATGTGAGTTAATAGATCAAAAAAATATAACTTGTGATTCATTTTTTTTTACTTTAGTATATTAATTGATATTTTTTAATTTGGAAAAAAACTTAAACCCTTGTGTAAAATATCAGTCATTGGACTCATCTCAGTGAGAGGATTGTAATGATATAATACTTTGGTACAATTTTTAACCCCAAAACCCTAAACCATAACACTAAATTACCAAAACCTACACCCTATAATTTTTTCATGGCCTACCCAAACATTATATTCCATGAAAACTCATAAGACACTCTAGGAAAAGTTCCTTGTAAGTACTTAATGGAGTCAAAAACTTATGATACAACAGATTCTGGGTTGGTTACCCAACTACATTTAAATGTGTAAATCATGGGTAAAAAGTAAGATTTGTATGTGGTAAAAGGTTAATTTGACATAATAAAATGAAACATGATCAACACCAATGCAACATTGGAAACTCTCATGGATAATATACAAATAATGTTACTACTCAATAATTCTTCACTAGACCACTCAGATTCTCCTAGATAGAACAATATAAGTTGAAATACAAGTTAGAAAAACATGCTAACCAAAGCAGGAATGCACAAGTTAAATTATAAGGATTTGGTGACCTATATTAATCCAATGAAATTTTTCCTTAACTTACATCAAACCCCATATACATAGGGTGGTCATGGCATCTCTATATTTAGAACTAGAGTAGTTCATTTGGTATAGATGGTTATGAAATCAAACTAAAAATAAGGGATTTATTGTTACTTGGTTAATTTTAAATGATAAGTGGTAAATGCACTACTTCAAAAAGGTAACAAATAACTACTTTATCTCATTATAAAAATTAAGATAAATAATTTTTGTCAAGGATTATATTTGGCAATTCTAGAACATATCCTTGTGTGTGGAAGACATCATAAAGGAAAATTAAATGACTTGTTTTTGGTGGACTCAAGGATAGCATAAAAATTAATTTTTACATGTTTAATTCAAGTTATGTATTATATTCCATGGTCTTTGCACATAAGGAAGAAATATATCTGGTCAAATAATGGACAATCACTTTTGGTAAATATTGCATTACTCCAACAAAATCATTCCCTCAACATACTATATTTAATCATCAAAAAATTGAAGAGAAACAAGGAAAATGGTTATGTTTAAAATGTGAAACAAATAAAATAGAGGACATAAGTGTTTTTAGAATACATTTTTCTACATTGAAGGTCCCAATGATGAAGAATAAGATGAGCAAGTAGTAGAAGAGGGTGGGGATGAGACAAAGGAGGAATCATAAGGTACCAAAATATCTATTTTGTGCCATGTAATTTCATGAATTAACACCCCCAAAACCCTCAAGGTATTGGGTTTATTAAGGAAATAGATGGTGAAAGTCTTAACTAACTCGAGGAATATACATAACTTCATCAATAATAAATTGGTGCCATGATTGAACTATTTTTTAATCCATCTCCTGATTTTTAGGTCATGATTATAGATGATCAAAATAATAGTTTTTTAAGGGTATTTCATAATATAAAATTATCCATGGGATATTACAAGATATACTCTCTTATGTTTTCTATTCCCATGAATGTGGTAGACATTATTTTGGGAGTCCAATGGCTAACAATCTTGGGAAAGATAGAGATGATTTTTTATGATTTGTTCATGCATTTTCACTCTAAAGGAAGAATATTTTAATTGTGTGGATTGCATGAAAATTATCTTCAGGTGGTTAGTTATCATCAAATGTAAAATATTTTCAAATGAGAAGTATAAGGGTTTGTAGAAAATTTGTTTTACTTAAAATTAAAACCAATAAAGATGTCTACACAACCTAATTTATATAATATTTTTGATAACAAATTAGTCACATTTGGATCAATTCAAAAATAATTTTTGCCAAAAATGGAACATGATCATGCCATTCAATTATTTCTAGGTAGTCAACCATAAAAAAAATAGACCATAGGTACCCATATGTCCAAAAATGCAAGATTTTTCAAACATGGTACTAAATATGTTGGAGGTTAGTAATATTATAAATAAACAAAGTGAATATTCATCCCTAGTAGTAATGGTGTGTAAAAAGGATGATACATATAGGATGTGCCCTGATTACAGAAAACTCAACACATACACCATCAAAGATAAGTTCCATATCCTAGTCATTAATGATTTTATAGATGAGTTACATGGTGTTTTATACTTTATAAAACTTGATATATATTTGGGTTACGATAAAATTTGAATAATAAATTTGGATATACATAAATTAAATTTCAAAACTCATGAGCAGCATTATGATTTTTTTGGTAATGCATTTTTGTCTCATAAATACACCATCTAGATTTTAGAGTTTTATGAACAATGTCCTTCGACATTTTCAAATATTATTTTTATTGGTATTTTTTATGACATCCTAATATAAAATATTACATATGAAAAATTATTTTTTCATATGAATTGGGTAGAAATAACTTTGGCATAACATCATATTTACATAAATCCTTCCAAGTGTGCATTTGGATTAGAAGAGGTGGAGTACTTGGGTCACATTTTCTCACATGAAGGAATCAAAGTAAACCTTCAAAAGATCAAGGCCACAATTAAATGAAAAGTTAAAAAAACCTTCAATAACCCTAAGGGATTTTTAGGGACAACATTTTACCATAGTCATTTTATGAAACATTATGGCAACATAATAGTACCACTCATAGATTTGTTGAGTAAGGACTACATAAATTATAATAAAGTTACCACCAAGGAGTTTAATAAGTTAAAAGAGGACATGTGAACCACTACAATTTTGGATACCCCATATTTTTCAAATAAATTCATTGTTGAATGTGATGCATCATGGTGTGGAATGGAGGAAGTACTCATGCAAGAGATATGATCCATATAATTTAAAAGTCATCAAATCAAAGGTAATAACTTTATAAATAATATTTATGAGAAGGAGATGAAGGATATTCTTCATTAATTAAAATAATGGAGACCTTATCAGATGGATAAACACTTTAAGGTGAAGATAGATCATGACAGTCTAAAATACTTCTTGGAATAGAGGTTTCATCCAAAGAACAACAAAAATGGGTGACCAAAATATTGGGATATGAAATTGAAATAATATATAATAAAAGAAAGAGTATTATAATAATATATGTACTATCCATGAGTGATAATTCCATAAATATGTTTTTGTGTGAAATGTCCATATGGAAGGTAGATTGATATTTTATCAATGTTTGAATTAATATGGTGATTAATTATTAATTAGATACATAGAAATAAATAAATAAAA
Organism: Torreya grandis; assembly: GCA_037957365.1. Taxonomy (NCBI): domain Eukaryota; kingdom Viridiplantae; phylum Streptophyta; class Pinopsida; order Cupressales; family Taxaceae; genus Torreya; species Torreya grandis. Next base: position 454,606 of record JARHVA010007626.1, on the reverse strand, counting down.
GTGTTGTAAATACAATTTTAAGAAAATAAATAAATATAAATAACTAAAATAGATAAAGGAAAATAGAAATTAACAACGCTAAACTATGAAAAATAGAGATGAACTTAGATTTTCGAATCTCCAACTGACTGAATTGGAAAATAAAGTATAGGAACATATAGAGTGAAGAAAACCTATAAACCTCCAAGAAGTTACACTTAAGTAACCTCAAGGACATGAAATCCTAGTAGAGATTAGAATAGGCTACCTCTACTATCCCTATATGTTGGTTCTATCTTTTTGTAGAAAACTAGAACTTTAAACATAATTGGGTGTGATAATGAAAATTAGGTCTTCTTTCATCAAATTTTTATTTGGTACTATACAAATAACTGTTGTGTGCCTTATTTAAGTTTAAATCCTAAATTTATGCCACAAGGAGATAAACAAATGTGAAGGAGTAAAAAGGGGTTAGTAGTTAGAGTTGTGCTAGACCTCAACACCCCATTGTGATGAGCATTGCCTATATACCAATACTTTAAAGAGGGATTAAACCTCAATGTAGTTATCCAACCTAAGTGATTTATGAAATTGTAATCTTTTGAAAATATGAATGCATATATATTTGGATTATATACTTGATCATGCTTGGCTAGGGTTTCATAAAAATGAATTCAAACTTGGATCATGACTTCTTGAAGTGCTTGGAAACTAATATTGAAAGAATATGGAATTTTTGTTTGATGTGCACTTGTGTAAATAAGCTGTCATAATAGAATTGATGAGCCTTCCAAGACATTGTGAAATGAATTAATTGAATGTGATTTTATAATGGTTCAAGCATAAAAAATACCCACTGGGGACTTTAGGAATCTAAATATTGACCCTAAGGATACTTTCCTTTTTGAATTTTTGACTCTTGTGAGGGAAGGACATGATCAATGATGAGCCCCAATGATGGTCTCATCTTATATCTAAAACCTTCCTACTTTGTTCATTTTTGTTATAATTTCCATTCCAAAATTTAAATATGTTATTTTTAAGTTTTATAATATAATCCAATGGTTTCATAATGGTTTATGGTTTCATGCCTAATTGGAATGGGAAGATATGTGTTATTTTAGAATAGCCAGTAGCCATTCTGGTAGACATACCCATAGTCATTATTTGATTAGATGTTATAACAAAGATCACCCATAATAAATAAGAAGCACATGTAAAAAATGGTTGAATGTGTTGGGTGAATATTTTGTTGTCAACTAATTGATGACAAAATGGGGATATCAGCCACAACATAAGGAGATTTACACCACGAGGAGTGTGGCTTTACCAGATCTAGATGAGGTAAATCTCTCCTCTCATCAAGGGGAGGTTCCCTATTAATACTTGCGTGCTGGATATATATAATTAAGCAGAAAATAACACATGGGGGTGGTATAACAACATCTACCTCTCTTTTTTTAGAGGTAATGTATAAGGAACAAAAGAGGGAAAATCTTGGTCTATTGCTAACAACAGTCCTCTTCTTTTAGGAATGATATTAAATAGAAAACAAGAAATCACTTGTAGTAACAAAGTTCACAAGAACGCTCACGCAAGCACAAAGTCTTCTGTAGCTTCTTCACTGATCCAAAACAAGTACAATCATAGAGTAAAGTGAAGCACAAAGTCTTCACCTGAAACTACAAAAGATAACTAAATCTTAAAGATAAAAGCAACACAAAGTCTATCTTCTACCCTCTAGAAACGCCCTTAGATAAAATAAACACACCCACTTTGCTTATCAAATCAGATGAATAAGATATCACCAGGAAAAAGGACATAAGAACTATTTCCTAAATAACATAGATAATTTTAACACAAAGTCTGAAATAACCTGCTTCTCATTCATTTAACAGAATATGATTTACAAATTTGAGCACAAAGTCTCAAAAGTTGCTTCAATTTCAGCAGAGTATTTGCTATTAATTTCTTCCAGATAATTTACAAATGAGGTCTCCACTATATATAGGGAGAAAATCCTCAAAAATAGAAAATAATAAAATATACAAAATATCTTGGTCAAAGATGACTCATCTTTGAATTTTAGATATTTTTCTGAAATATTTAAACATAATTACATATTACAAAATTGCATGCACTTTGCACAAAATAGAAATGCATAAGGATAGAGGAAGAAAGAAGGAGAGAGAGAGAGAATCAGTTTTAGCTGCCAAGTTTCTTCAGATAAGCATCGTATATGGCAATAGATGCTTGAATTCCTATGACATCTAGCACAACTGCATTCTAGGAGATGATTCTTGCTCTGATTAGCGCGTCTTTCAATGCTATGATGGTTTTAGAGTGGGCAGTTAACCTGGATTTCAAATTCTCCAAAGTTAACTGAGCATCTAGAATGCTGTCCACCGAAGTCATTGAGAAAGATGCTTCTTCAAAATCTTTCTGGATCATTTCCTTGAAACTCTGAATCATCTCTTCTAGATTTTGAAGATCAGTGACTCCTTGATCTCAACATAGGATTCCTTACTGGAGATGGCATCAATAGATATCAGGGTGATTTTCTTGAAATCCTTCATTTCTTTCCCTTTACCGAGATCTTTCTCCAAACTGTCAATCTTTATTTTCAGTCTTCTTCATGGTCTTGGACTGGTTCAGAGAAACTTCAGTGACCTGGAAGAACTTCTGTTGAAAAGACGTCGATGAAGAGGGACCCTTCACACAAACTATAGCAGGAACCATGATTGTGCAATCAGAAGAAGAAAGTAGCGATCTGGGAGAACTGCACATTCACTGGTCATGGTCAGGGGAATGCATTTGAAAGGGATGATACACGAGCAGGTTGAAAAGTGGAAGAAAAGGGGAGAAAACGTGGAAAATAGGAAGAAGAGACCTTGAGCAGATGCAGTCAGCAGCAAAATTGCCGCTTACAACACATGCGGCAAATCAGAGACGGTGAACACCGCTGACATCCGCATACTTGTCGAGCACGGTAGACAACAACCGTCAACATTGGCAAACCTATCAGCCGATGTCGGCATACTTGCCTTAAATAGCCCATGGCTGTCGGTGGCAAATTTACCTTCCACAACATAGGCGGCGAAAAGGGGATGCAGAACACAGGTAAAGGCGGCAAAATTTGCCACCCTTATAGGCAAAAGTGTAGGGGCAGAAAATTTAGCCACCCTTGCAGGCAAAAAATGAAGGAAAATGCAGAGGTGGTGAAATTTTCCGCCCTTGCACAGGGAAAACGGAAGAAAAGAGTCTAGGGGAGGGAAAAATTGGTTGGGACGAGATGGTAACTACTTTCTTGTTCTGAGGCCAAGGCGAAAATGAATTTGAAATCCGTCTCAAAGAACGAATCGAGGGAGATGAAAAGATGAAATGGACAAGTTTCGTAGGGGGTTGCTCCCAAAAACAAGCTATGCTGATTTTGGAAACAACATAATGCAACTATAACAACTATGTGCACTTATAGAAATGACTATAGGTGATCATTGTATAGATCACAACAAAATTTCTAGTTTTCAATTCTAACCATATTCTAACTCATTAAATGGTCTCTAAAAAACGTGAAACATGATGAGAAGTTGTTATAAACATATGGGAGTGCCATTATATCATCCTTTTCATTTATGGATTATACAGTCATATGGTTTTAACAATCTCAACACATTCTTATCTTATTCTAATTTATCATTGCATAGAATCCTGTAGTAATAACTATTATGTATTTTCTTAGATAAAATCACCCCCTTTCTCTATTTGGAGTTCAAAATTAAGATAATCATATAAGCATATTGAATGAAGAGGTATTTCTAATCCTTTGTACTTTCCTGTACTAATCATTCTTTTGCTATAGACTTTGATCAACGAAAGTGAGGTGATTTGAGCTAAACCAATCATAACCAAGGAAGTGATCTAAGCACAAGTCTAACTAAGTGGGGCCCACTTGTGAGGAGTTGTGATAATCCCATCCATTAAGTAGGTCTTTTCTATTCAGGTTTTGTTTACATTTCCAATTGTGTGTGTTTATGTCTCTTGATTATTATAGATTGATTTAATTATAGTAAATGTTATTATGTATGGTTGATTGATTATATTCAATTCAAACACATGAATCTTCCAAAATAGTCTTAGTTTTAATTTATGTATCTATTTCTTTCACAGATGAGTGCTTACATTCTATCATTTATAATTCTTCAAAGCATGTATCCTATATCCAACCATTATATCTTAACCTATCAAAAATCCTAGTGTGCACATATAATGTCTATAAATTACCAAAGTATATATACACTGGGTTTAAAATTTAATGAATGATAAATCTAAATAAACTAAGAGAATATCCCTCTAGAGTACATTTTGTTGGGTTATACATAGTGATTGGATAGTGTCATGTTTAGTTGGGTATTTGATTAGGCTAGTCATTTTGGTACCATTTCTAGGGAATGTGTCAAGCATTAGAATATCCAAGGGTCGAGATAAGTTTCATAATTTCATATAATTAAATTTGTTACTTTTTATAAATAAAATTATCACATTTTAGAATAAAATTTCCTATTTTATAACATAATATTTCTTGCTTTCTAGAGTGAATTTACTAGTTTCTAAAGTAAATTTTAACTTCTTAAAAATTAGAGCAATTAAACACCAAAAAAATCCCCCTCAATACTAAACTTGTAAAGGGAAGGTTAAAAAAAATACAAAAAAATGTGAAAGCGTTTGTATGTAGCATGAAAAAAATTACTTGGGAATAATTTTGCCAAGGAAATTGAGCTTCTATTCAGAACAAGAAGTTAGGATATTATCTACAACAACAAAGATATCACCTATAGTAGTAACTAATTTATCACTTGCAAAAAAAAATCACTCGTAACAACAAATAACTCACCTATAGTAGTAGAGATATCCCTTGCAACAACTAAAGAAATAATTTTATTTGATTCACACCAACTATTAGAGGTAAAATAAAAAATAATAGAAGACTTTTTGGCTGAGTTGGTAAAAAAACATGAGAAGAAATAATAGAAGGATCCTCATACCCCCTCATAAATACATATTTGATCCATTTTAAAGAGTTATTATTTGACCACCCCACACTCAAGGATTAGGTATTCATCTCCCTCCACCCTCACCCAATATCTTCTCTAAAAGAGATGTTATGATCATGATGGGAAGATTTCACTAATTCTTTGAGGTTTTGGTGTAATAGTTTGTTAAATTTGGTATCAGAGCCTCCACCTAGGTTCAAGTCATAGAGTGGGTGTCTATGTCGACATGGCAGTGTTAATTTGAGGCTCGTACATGTGGGGATCATGGTGTATGGGCAAAAATATAGCCCAAAGTCTAGGTTTTGGAAGCACAATGGGATGTTATGATCATGATGGGAATATTTCACTAGTGCCTCAAAGTTTTGTTGTAATGGTTTATTACATACAAAAATTCTCAGCCACTCACAAGATAATAATAATTCCACAAAATGAGGGTTTTACCCCACACAATTTTCCCAAATCAAAGTTATGATACCACTTATTATGATCCACACTTATAAAATTTGGAAATGATGTAGATAGAGACAATACAATAGATATTGGTGGGACAAGATGCCTAAATATTCAATATATGCAGAAATAGAATACCCTTAAGGTAGGACTACACCATATAACACTATTTTAGGAAGGAATCACTCCACAATGTCTCTTCAAGGTGATAACCTCTAATATAATTATACCAAATAGAATAATCAACACTTACCTAATTTATTTGCAATGATAATCATCTCTTTTATATATACCTCTATCTAACTAACAATGGATGGGTAACCTCCTAATCCCGTTGTACGTTGACCATTACCCAATTTACTAATTCCAAAAGTTACTTAATTATCTTAATATATTGAACCTATATAACTAATTAAGGGGGATGTGTGCCACATGTAAGCATCTACATCAACCCATATACATTAATATATCATATCCCTTGGTACAAAACATTCCTTCCCTACTTGATATGTTTTTTCCTTTAAACATAAGAAGAAACCAAATAATGAATGTGCTTCAAATCATTTCACACTTATCTCCAAGATCAATCATCCAACCACCCATATGTGATCCTGGTAGGTGATAGATTTCTAGCCTTATTTCCAAATTCCAATATGCTACTTTGATTCCATTCATGATCATAACTATACTGACTTGGTGTCCATGAATAATTTTTTCTCCTTTGATTCCATGTACCATATTCCATTGTGCTACTTTGATTCTATTTATGACCATAGTAGTTATTATTCCATGCATAGTCATAGTGATTTTCCCACTGATTCCATGTTCCATAGGCCATTGTGCTACTCTAATTCCATACCTAACCATATTAGTTCTTGTTTGGCTTCCATGCATAGCCATATTTATTAGAATTCTGATTTCTTGAATAACCAAAGTGCATATTGTTATGATACTACTTCACATGGATCCATGATAGTTTCCTTTCATGATGATGTGGATGACTATATACCTCAACTTTTTTTGATACTTTGACCTTATCTACCTTTTCTTCTACCTCTTCCACCTATTTCTTCTTTTTTTCTTGAGTAGATGAAGTGTCTATTTCTGATTGTATTATTTCTTCATCTATGTCATTTTAATCTTCCTCATGCTCTTCGTCACCTATTTCAGTCTCATCCTAATGATCTACCTTGACTATTACTAGTTCCTTTCCTACTATGATATCCCATAAATTTACCTTATTTTTATTATACCAAAACTATATGAACTTATTTTTAACATTAATATTGATTGTTCCTTTTGTAACCATGGATATCCAAGAACCATATCCACACCATCTATATCCAAAGCATAAAAAATTGATTGCAAAACATCTTTTTCCATAATGAGATTCAAATATTTAAACATTGGAATATTATTACCATCTACTTAAACATCTTTGATATTATTTTATTAAACATGTAGATGCTGAGCCACATTTATGTTGATGAAGTATACTTTCTAGTAGGGTTTATTGACACTCAACCATATTGTTTTGAATGCATCCATGAAACTAAAAATTTGACTTAGATTTATTTGGAACCAAATTATTTGAACCTTTATTAGCTAATTATTCTTTTTATTCTTGGAGATCCTCTACCTCTCCTTATTCACCATCTATACTCTCCTCATTATCATTATGCTCGATCTTCTTCATCATCACTTGCATGTTCTTCTTCATTGTCATTATTTTCTTCCACTAATTTTTATTCTTCATCATCTCCATTCTCTTCTTCATTACCATCATTATTTTATTCCTCTTCTTCATCTTATCTTTCTTTTATACCCCATTAATCTAGGAAAATATGTTTCATTTCTTCCCATGAAGAATGCCTTCATGTGAAGCTCAACTTTTTAAACCAATGTTATGTAGGCCTAGACAAAGAAATAGATAAGCATGTTTGGCATAAACTTGTTTGAGTATTATTATCCTTAAAAAAGATCCACCATTCTCTACCATAAATATCATCCTCCTCCAAAAATACTTGCAACTTCATGATCCACAAAAAGAACTAGGGTTAATGAAATACTTAAAAATTCCAATAACTCATTCGAAACTAATCCAAATAGGCCCAATTTTTATTGCATTCTCCAAGTATGAAATTGAAAATTCACTAAAAAATTTATGAAAACATTAAAAAACTTTAGCTTGTAGAGCAAACTTATAAAACATCATAAAATTTCAATAAATAACTCAAAACATTTCAAAATATTCCAAAATTTTCACTATAGCTCCCTTGTATGCTGATACATTGTCAGTAAAAATTTCAAAGAAATATTCTTTATATTGTGATATATATGGTTAATTTATTAGAAACTCTAAAATGATAATAACTCCCTAAAAATGGATCATAAAACCTTCAATTTTTATTGTTTCTTTCTTGAAATATTACTTAGCTTTAGGAAAACAATTGTACAATTTTTTTCAACCAGTTAAAAAATATTAACAATTCTACAAAACTAGGGTTTTACCCCAACAAATTACCCAAATCGAAGCTATGATACCACTGGTTATGATTCACACTTATAATATTTGAAAATAATTTAGAATATAATGTATATCAATAGAAAAAAATATATATTGGTGGACCAAGATGCCCAAATGTTCAATATATGTAGAAATAGAATACACTTAAGGTAGGGCAACACCATACAATACTCCTTTAAGAAAACATATCTCCACAATGTCTCTTCGAGGAGACAACCTCCAATATCCTCTTATTGTATAAAACTTAATGCTTACTTGATTCCTTTACAATGATAATCATCTCCTTTATATAGACCTCTATCTAAATAAAATGTATGGGTAACCTCCTAATCCCAATGTAGGCCAACCATTACCCAATGCACTAATTCCACAAGTTACTCAATTATACTAAGATATTAGACCCATATAACTAACTAAGCGGGATGTGTGACACATGTTGTAATCTCCATCAACCCATATACATTAATTTATTATATCCATTGGTACATGGCAAGAGAATTCAAATCACTTTTAGCCCCAAATAAGATTGCATAACCAATTGAAAATTTTGATTCACTCAAAAATATGAATTTATTTAACTTCTTGAATAATTTATAGAAAGTCCCACTTTATTACCCCTAGTCAGAAGGGTTTATTCTCATTTAAATAATGTACAACCACTGTTCATTACACACAATGGGAAAAAATTGACATAAGATTTGAAAAGTGGGTGGTATAACTCTATGGTCTACAAGTAGCATAACACATTATAGGAAAAAATCATGAATAAGATTTCGAGACTAAAACCTTTGAGTTTCCTATCATTATTCTTATAGAAGACAAACCCATGAAAAATATTGCTCTTTAATATGCCTAACTTTGGGGGAATAACTAATGAATATATTGATACATTCCTCTTTGAGTTTAGTGTCTTATGCTATAGTTATGAGTATAGTAGGGATTCTAAAAAACTGAATCTATTTCCATCTACACTCAGGAACACAACCATTTGATGGTTTATGAGCTTGGGAAAGGATGTAATATCTAATTTGCAAGATAAGAAACATAAATTCATTCTTAACAATCACAATACTCCAAATTAATGGTATATAAGTAATGACTACTTCAAGATGTCACAAAATGAAAATTATCCATTGGAAAATTACTTATGAATGTTCATGTTCAGCCTATAGAAATATAAGTAAACCACAATGGAAAAAGAATTTACCAAGTTGGTATTTTTTAAAGGAATCAGAGATGAATGCTTTGAAACATTAGATTTAATTAGTAAATATGTATCATAACTAGAATTTGATGATATAGGTCTATTATGGATAAATTACTCAAGATCAATAATGAATAAAACTCATAATAACTGAACTTTATCACTTTCAACATATAAATCCACTAACATATTATCAAAGATAGAAGTCATTAATTTTCTACAAGACATCATTAACCATTTAGATACACATTTGGATACATTTCATACATAGAGAAATAAATAAGGTACAAAAAAAAACACCTTGAATACATATTTTCTAGACTACCATAAAATAAAATTGATTGTAAATGTCATGCTACTCATGTCGAAGTAGTGAACATAACACAATAAGATCCTAATGCATTGGATATTCATTTTAGTAGAAGAGATGGAGAGCATACATTATATGTTTCTTATAAAAAACGATGGATTCCTTGAACACATTATTTAAGTATGTTCTCTATATATCCATATTTCAATTAAGAATGTTTTTATTTATCCTAATTGGCATGCATATACTCCATGGAATAAACCATCCCAAAAAAAAATCCCAAAATTAAAAAATGGAATTGGCAAAAACCTTAATCTCAAAAACATTGGTAGCAATAATAAAAATCATGGCAACAACAAAATCAAACCTATAAATGGAATTTTCCCTCTAACTAATTACAACAATTATGGTGAGGGAATTGACCTTGGCTCAACTAGAACATTATCTTTCAACAACTTCCACAAGCCCACCTACACCAAAAACCAAAATTAATTCCAAACATTCCCACTCCACCTCCACTAATATACACATAATTTCCTACCCAACCTACACCAAATTCCAAAAATAAGTCAATACAACATACATATAATAATGATGTGATAACTTACCCCACTTATTTCATATATGGTGGCAATATTTAGCTTCATTCTAGATTTTTTTTCCAAATCCCACACCACCCATTATAACAGAACCTCCTGAGGATATATCCAACACACAAAATAACCCACAACCATCCAATAATAGTCATCATCCTAAACCAAACACATCCACTAAATAATTACCATTAACTAATGTTCCTTTTCCAAAGAAACTCAATCTACAATGAAAAGAACTAGAATCAGAGTTTGATTTTGTAAATTAGGTGAAAAATGTGTGTTAAAATCCATTTATTCTAATAAATTAAGTACATTCCCATTTATACCAAGGATTTCTTATAACTCTACCTTAAGAAACCTAGTTAGAAACAAAAGGATCCCAAGACTATCTAAGTGGTTGGATAACTTGTAGATATCATTTTGGATGACATCAACCCAACCAAATAATCTGATCTAGGCAAGCTGATTGTGGATGTTTATATCAATGGCACCCTAATTAAAAATACATTAAATTATTTAGGATAAAACATTAATATCATGACCAAATAAACCATGATAAATTTTAAACTTATAGGCCTTAAAAAAACACCACTATTTTATAGATGGTTGACTGTTCAACTGTAAAACTTGAGGGAGTCATAGAATACATTTTTATAAATATAGAATCATGGGAATATCCTAATCATTTCATGATATTATAACCTAAATAAAACTTATGTAGATACCCCCTGATCTTAAGTCGACCTTGGTTGGCTACATCTCATGCATTTATTAGACACAGGTCTGAAATCATGCTCATTTCCAAAGGTAATACCAAAAATAAACTAGTTTTATATCCACCTACCTAACATCCATTAGATGGGGATAAATATTCATAGGTATAATTGGAGGATAGTGACCATGTTCCCTTAAAACATTTTTTCCATTGAATGCAACCCTTTATTATAAGAATAAGATGAAGACATAATAAATTATAATGCTATACAAAAGATGTATATAATATGCTAACATACTGATAACATTATTGCATGCACACATTACCTCATTTCCAATATTTTTCCTAAATAAGACACTTCAAACATGAGAGAGGATATTAACACTTTTCATCATTTCCTACCACATTGATTTTGCCTTGGCACCCTTCTAGGAAACATTAAATTGATGACATCCTTATCAAAATAAGTTGATATACTACCAAGAAGACCCTTAATATCAAACATAAGTTGGAATCCAGCTTATTTTTTATATTATGGGTTTTCTTGGTAGTATATCCACTTATTTTGATGTTTCTTAGAAAGGCGCCAAGGCAAAAACTATGTGGTAGATATCAAGAAGAGTGAAAACCCATTATAAAACCTCAAATAATGGTAAGATTTGATCTCTAGAAATTGTAAACATTAAACTAAAAAAACTCCTAGATGTAAGCTTCATATACACCATTTCTGAAAAACAATGAGTTTATCCACTTATCATTGTTTCAAATAAGATTGGGAAATGGAGTATTTATATAGACTATAGATAATTACACAATATGACAAAGAGAGATCATTTTCCTCTCCCATTCATTGACCAAGTTTATGAAAACATTTTTGGGAAGAAGTGTTTCTCTTTCCCAAATGGATTCAATGTATATAACCAGATAAAAATTGCCCCACAAGACCAATATAAGACAACATTAAAATGCCTTTGGGGTATTTATGCTTTCTCAATCTTATGATTCAAACAATGAAATGCTCCTTCCACCTTTCAAAGGAAGGTATTGAGGGTTTTTTTTGATCTATCCCATGAATATATTGAAATATACATGGATCACTTCATGATCTATGGGACCACTTACAATGAAGCCCCCACAAAATTGGATAAATCTATCCAATGTTGTCAAGATAATAGTCTGTCACTGTATCATGAGATGTCTTACATGCTCATGCAAGAAAGAATTGTATTGGGACACTTAGTATTTTAGGTAGACCCTACTAAGATTGAGGTAATCAAAAACTTTCCCATAACACAAAAATAAAGAGATGTATGAATCTTTATAAGACATTTTGGATATTACCATAGGTTAATCAAATATTTTAGCAAGGTAATATATCTATTATTTTTTTTAATAGGAAAATATGATAATTTTGAATGGACTAATGCATGCTAGGAAGCCTTTCAAACTCTTAAAGACTTATGATAACACCCATGTTGAGAAGTCTAAATTGGAAGCTACCCTTCCAAATTTAAAATGATACATCAGACACAACACTAGGGTAGTCCTTGGGTAAAAATAAGGCTCTCTCAAATATGTGATGTATTTCACTAGAAAGAATCTACAACATGACAAACTAAAATACATATTCATAGAGAAAAATTTCCTCATGGTAGTGTATGTTATAATTTGTTTTGACATTATAGTACTAGTTATCCTTATTTTATTCATATTGATAATGATACTATTAAATATTTAAATAACAAACTATCAATAATAGGTAAGATAATTAGATGTTTTTAATCTTTAAATTAATTTTACATTACTATTTTTTATAGTCTTAGTAAAGATAATATAGTTTCATATTTTCTATCTAGATTACATCTTGATGAAACTAGTCCACTAGTATATAACTCTTTTCCTGACAAACATCTCTTTGATTTAACTATTAACATTACTTGGTTTTAAGATATTAGTAATTAATTGGCTACTGGTTAGACTCCTACACATTTTTCACCTGAAGAGAAATACAATTTGGTGGATATAATCATCCCATATTCATGGATTTATGGATACCTCTTCCACACTAGACTTGATCTAATCATGAGAATATGGGTGAGAGAGGATGAAGTGTTTGATATACTTTGAGCATGTCATGATGAACCATGTCAGGGTAATTTTTTAGCAAAGAGGATAACTTGAAAAATCATTACCACATATTACGATTGGCCTACTCTTCATAGAGATGTTATCACATAAACTCTCTAATGTGATAGATGCCAATGTATGGGGAATCCTACACATTCATATGAGATTCTAATTTAGCCATAACTATCCTTGGAAACCTTTAAAAAATAGGGGATTGACTTAATTGGCCCAATAGAGTCACCTTATCAAGGTAAGGATTATATTTTGATATGTACAAACTACCTCACCAAATGGGTAAAAATTAGAGTCTTGACTCATGCATGACATCAAAAGGTAGCAAGATTCACTTATGAGGATATATTTACAAAATATGAAGTTACATTAGAGATAGTCTCTAATCAAGGACCACAATTCATGTCAAATATAATTGCATCCCTTGTATGAGAATATGAATTTAGACATAATAAGTAAAATCCATATCATATGTAATCTAATGGCCAAGTAAAGTTCACTAAAAAGGAGTTGGAGATCACCCTTACTAAGACAATAGACATACAACATCATGATTGTACAAAATCTCTTCCAGATGTAGTATGAGCTTATAGGACCACATGGAATAAAACCATGAGATTCACACCCTATGAGTTTTTCTATGGAAAGAAGGTTATTATTCCTATAGATTTTTAACTCAAGACTCTAAGGACTACACTATAACTTTCCATGGATTTAATGTAAGCACAAAAGCAAGGTCTTGCAGTTGAAATCTTTTGATGAAATGAGAATAAATGCTGTACATCACACATAAATAATTCAACATCAAAGGATAAAATGGCATGACAAGTTAATTAATATAAGGAAGAAATATATTTTTGTGGTTGACTACCTAGAACTAATTAAATGGCATGATCATGTTCCATTTTTAGTTGTAATGATTTTGCATTTGTCCAAAAATGATTGAGTGGTTATCAAAAGTATTCTATAAATTAAGTTGTGTAGAATATTTATTATTTTTAATTCTAAAGATTTTTTTTTTACAAACCATTCTACTGTTGGGGATCAACCAACAATGGATTACACTTGTGAAAGCAATAAACGCAGAAATAAATCAGATAGATAAGTAACTAGAATGATAAATAGCACAGAACAAGAGATACAAGAAAACACCCTGAAAACTTGTATTAAAACTCTTTACAAATGGAATACAATGAAGAAACTTCTTTCTTCCACACCTCTCTCAGATGCACAAGATCTCTCACTAGATCTCTATTCCTCAAGAGCTCTCTCTCTCAAGTACACTCAAATCCAACAACATGGATTGATGCAACTCAGTACTGTCCTTCAAACATTCACAATGTTCTACTCTTACAGTTCATCATCATACTAAGCTAAGAAGATCTTTCCTACATCGGCGCCTCTGCAACTGAAACTGACCAACATCGGTCACTCCTGACCGACGCCGGTGTCTGTGTAGACCCGAACCTGTTTAAGTCTGCTCCTTGGTGAAGCTTTTAGCTCCACACCCTAACAATCTCCCACTTGGAGATAAATAGCTGCACCAGTACCTGTACAGCAACATCTTCTAGCTCCTCCATCTTCAACTCAATCATGAAGACCAATAGAATTTGAATGAAGATTCAACTTCTCCTTCATAACTGGCTTTGTTAGCATATCAACAGGATTCCTATTTGTATGGATTTTCTCCAGATTCAACTCACCATCTTCCAATACCTGCCATATGAAGTGGTACCTTAGCTGTATGTGCTTGGTTCTTGAGTGAAAAGCTGAGTTCTTAGCCAAATGGATTGCACTCTGACTATCACTATACAATCTGCAACTTCCATGCTCCCTTCCAAGCTCTTCCATGAACTGTGTCATCCATATCATCTCCTTGCTAGCTTCTGTGGCTGCAATATACTTTGCTTCTGTAGTTGACAAGGCAACAACCTTCTGCAACTTAGATATCCAAATAAACGCCGTTCCACCTACAGTAAAAACATAACCTGTGGTGCTCCTCCTGCCATCCAAATCACCTGCCATATCTGAATATACATAACCATGTAGAGAAGTATCTGAACCTCCATAACACAAGTGTCTACTGCTGGTTCCTCTCAGATATCTAAGGATCCATTGAACTGCTTTCCAATGTTCCTTTCCTGGATTGGCCATATACTTACTTACTACTCCCACTGCTTGGGCAATATCCGGTCTAGTACACACCATTGCATACATCAAACTTCCTACTACGGAAGAATATGGAACCTTACTCATGTACTCTACCTCATCATGTGAATTAGGACATTGTTCTTTACTCAACTTAAAATGTCCAGCCAAAGGTGTGCTTACCGGTTTAGCATCCTGCATATTGAACCGTTTCAACACCTTGTCCACATAATCCTCTTGAGACAATATCAACCTATGATTTTTCCTGTCTCTCTTAATGCTCATGCCAAGGATTTTCTTTGCTACTCCTAAATCCTTCATAGCAAATGTTTGAGCCAATTTCACCTTAAGCTCAGAGATATCCTACATGTGTGATCTTGCAACCAGCATATCATCTACATACAACAATAGAATAATATATCTACCATTATCAAATCTCTTAAAATATACACAATGGTCAGATTGACATCTACTGTAGCCATGCTCAGTCATAAACCTGTCAAATTTCAAGTACCATTGTCTAGGAGCTTGCTTGAGGCCATACAAGCTTTTCTTCAACCTGCACACTAACTTCTCCTTACCCTTGACCTCAAATCCTTCTGGCTATTCCATGTAAATTTCCTCATCCAAATCTCCATGAAGAAATGCTGTCTTAACATCTAGCTGCTCAAGATGCAAATCCTCAAAAGCAACCAAAGATAATACAACCCTTATAGAAGTCATCTTAACAACAGGAAAAAAAATCTCACCAAAGTCAATACCTGGTTTTTGTGCAAATCCTTTCACTACCAATCTGGCCTTATATCTCATCTGTCCATCCTCACCTTCCTTCAACCTGTAGGTCCATCTGTTCTTCAGTGTTCTCTTACCAGCTAGCAATTCAACCAAATCCCATGTTTGGTTCTCTCTTAAGGACTCCATCTCCTCAACCATGCCATGCTCCCACTTACTCTTGGACTCCACCTGTAATGCTTCTTCAAAACTCTCTGGTTCTCCACCATCAGTTAGCAATAAATAATATAAGGAAGGAGAATATCTAATTGGAGGCTTACTTACCCTTTTAGACCTCCTGATGGGTGTTTTAGACTCGTTCTCAACAAGCTGTCCACCCAAATTCTCTGACAGTGATCGACCTCGGCCACCTGTAGACCTGTTACTGGCCGACGCCGGTTCTTCCTGGCCGACGCCGATGCCTGTCCTGTCGACGTCGGTCTCTGTATGACCGACATCAGTTTTTATACTGCCGACGTCGGTTCCTACCCTGCCGACGTCAGTCTCTATGTTTTCCTGTAAGTGATTATTTCTTTTTCCCGTGAGCTCATTTCGGACCATTACTTCATCCAATTCACCATTGCTCTGCCCAGATTGATTCAGCTTCCTCATCTGATCAATATACATCACTTTTTCATTGAAAACAACATCACGACTCCTAATTACCTTGTTAGTTCCTAGATTCCAAAATCTGAAACCAAAATCATCTGAGCCATAGCCAATAAACGTGCACCTCATAGACTTAGCATCAAGCTTCTTTCTATTTTCCTTATCTATGTGCACAAAGGCTTCACAACCAAAAACTTTGAGATATGAGAGATCTACCTTTTTACCTGTCCATGCCTCTTCTAGAATTCCACCATCCAGAGCTATAGAGGGTCCTCTGTTAATCAGGTACACTGCAGTGTCAACAACTTCTGCCCAAAACTCTAAGGGCAACCCAGCATGCAATCTCATACATCTTGCACGCTCCATGATTGTTCTGTTCATCCTTTCAGCAATACCATTCTGCTGAGGTGTCCTTGGAACCATCCTTTGCCTACGGATTCCATGTGTATAACAATACAATTTGAACTTAAGGCTGCAGAACTCACCGCCATTATCAGATCTCAAGCACTTTAATCTTCTTCCTGTTTCATTCTCAACCATAGCTTTCCAAATCTTAAAAGTATTAAAAACATCAGATTTCTTTTTAATACAGTAGATCCATACCTTCCTTGTGGCATCATCTATGAACGTAACATAGTACTGTGATCCTCCAATAGAGGTTACCTGAGCCAGTCCCCACACGTCTGTGTGAACAAGCTATAACTTATGCCTTTTCTTAGTAGACCCAGTCTTGAGAAAACTAACCCTTTTCTATTTTCCAAATACACAATGCTCACAAAATTCTAGATCCATACTTTTCAAATTTGAAAGCATACCTTTAGACTTAAGAATTGACATCCCCTTCTCACTCATGTGGCCAAGCCTTGAGTGCCACAATTTAGCATCCACATCTGAAGTAGATAATACAAAAGGTTTGTTAGTAACACAATTACACAAATAGAGAGTACCTTCTCTCTTACCTTTGGCCATAACAAGTGCACCCTTGGTCACCTTCAAAAAATCTGCTGTGAGAGTTACTGTACAACCCTCATCTCCTAACTTCCCTGCAGAAATCAAATTTCTCTTCAAGCTAGGAACATGCATCACATCTCTCAACACCCATGTGTTGCCATTCTGCATCTTCAGCTGCACTTTACCTTTGCCAATAATCTTACAAGGCTCATCATCCCCTAAGTACACTATTCCAAAATCTCCATGGATATAGTCACTAAAATATTCTCTGTTAGGGGTAGCATGGAAAGATGCACCAGAATCTAATACCCAAGATTCTATATTATTATGCAAAGAGAAAATAAGAGCATCCTGTGCAATACCTGCAACCTTTGCCTCTTCCTTTCCTTCGTACTGATTGTCCTCCTTAGGCTTTGACCAACAATCTCTGCTTATGTGCCCCAACTTTCCACAGTTCCAGCATTGTGGCCTTCTGCCATTTCTGGATTTGGATCTGCCTCTTCCCTTAGACTTAGATCTTGATCTCCTCTTGCTCCTTTCTTTTTGCCTTCCCCTGATCTCGAGATTTAAAGCGTTCCCAGATGTCTCCTCTGTGCTTTTCCTGCGAATTTCCTCATTCAAGATAACACTAACAACATCCTCTACTTTTAAAATATTCGAAGCAAAAGCAGTATTAGAAACTACCATTACCAAGCCATGCCAGCTTTCAGGCAAAGAACATAATATTAAAAGAGCTTTTATTTCATCATCAAATACAATATTGACTGAACTTAATTGATTAACAATTCCATGGAAATCATTTAGGTGATTAGAAATAGATCCACCTTCTTGCATATGCAAATTAAATAACTGCTTCATAAGATATACCTTATTAGAAGCGGAGGGTTTTTCATAGAAATTTGCTAACATAGTCATTAACTCTACCGTGGTTTTTGCCTATGACAAATTGGATATCACAGTGGATGCAAGGCTCAGTCTTATAGACCCCAAAGCCTTTCTGTCAAGAACTTCCCATTCTTCATCCTCCATGTCCTTGGGCTTCTTTGCAATCCCACCTAACGGTAAGTAAAGATATTTCTGATATAGATAGTCCTCTATCTGCATTCTCCAATGTTGATAGTTCTTGCCATTAAACTTTTCCATTCTCAACTTACTTTCTTCTGCCATTGCTTCTCCCACTCAAACAGAAATCCCTGCAGAAACCCCTGTGAGCAACCTATAATCCAAACACACTACACAAATATGAACCACCTGTTAGTGAACCTAAGCTCTGATACCACTTGTTGGGGATCAACCAACAATGGATTACACTTGTGAAAGCAATAAACGCGGAAATAAATCAGATAGATAAGTAACTAGAATGATAAATAGCATAGAACAAGAGATACAAGAAAACACCCTGAAAACTTGTATTAAAACTCTTTACTAATGGAATACGATGAAGAAACTTCTTTCTTCCACACCTCTCTCAGATGCACAAGATCTCTCACTAGATCTCTATTCCTCAAGAGCTCTCTCTCTCAAGTACACTCAAATCCAACAACCTGGATTGATGTAACTCAGTACTGTCCTTCAAACATTCACAATGTTATACTCTTACAGTTCATCATCATACTAAGCTAAGAAGATCTTTCCTACATATAGAAATAGGAAACTTGAGCATGCTCTTACAACAAACAGTTAAGCCACTTAAACAAGGGCTCTAAAAATAATATTGCTAATAATAGAGACGCAAGCTTGAGACTACAACTCAAACTCATCATGCAAACACTCGCTTCTGTCCTCAGAAATCGCTTTCTGGACACACAGGTAACCGACGTCAGTTCCTGCCTGTTCGCCTGTGACCGTCGCCGGCTGACCCACTGCCTACGTCGGCGCCTCTGCAACTAAAACTGACCGACGTCGGTCGCTCCTGACCGACGCCGGTGTCTGTGTAGACCCGAACCTGTTTAAGTCTGCTCCTTGGTGAAGCTTTTAGCTCCACACCCTAACATCTACTTCTTTTTGAAAATATTTTGTATCTAGTGATAACTAACCACCTGAAGAAACTTTTCATGTAATGTGTAATTAAAATATCCTTCCTTTGGAGAGAAAACACATGAACAACTCCTAAAAATTCATCTCTATCTTTCCCAAGATTGTTATGTTAGGAGACCCCTTATCCAACAGAAGCACAATTGATTACTTATATATGAGAAATTGAACACGGAATTATACCAGAATGATTAAGAAACTAGAAACATGAGACAACAAAGAATTTGAGAGACAATACACACAATTGTATTAGATAATACTAGAAGAAAATACAATAAGGGAGATGCCACTTCTCCCTCCACCTCAAAGGCTTGCCACACCTCAAGACCTTCTTCCCTCTCTCTCTTGCTCAACACAAAACCAACTCTACAACCTGAGTTGCTACCCCTCCTTGAATGCTATAGCTGATATCCTTGACCTTACACCTGTAGATCTCCTTGACCTTGCTTGCTTCAATGCTCTTACTTGATCAATTTGATAATTACAATACATGCCTCATGGGTCTTTAAATAGAATCCCATGGTTACAAAAATAGACATCTAACTACTAAAATTAGACACACAGCTCGCGACTTAAATTAGCCCCTTAGCATGCAAACACTCAGTTTAACTAACTGACTGTTCGTAAACAACAGTTCTAGACCGCACAGGCGACCGACGCCGGTCCCTGCTTGTCTGGTGCTACCGACGTCGGCCGAATCTCTGCCGTCACCGGTCTCCTTCTCCACTACAACTGACCGACGTCGGTCATACTACCGATGCCGGTGGCTCTGGTTCTTCAGCATCCTCTTCATGTGTGTACAAACAGTTGAAGCTTTTAGCTCCACACCCTAACAATCTCCCACTTGGAGATAAATAGCTGCAACTTGTACCTATACCTGTACACCCTCTATTTTGTTCCTTAGGCCTTGTATCCCTCTTCAAAATCACCCTTGAAGACCAACCACCACGCAAACCTGTGATGCTATACCTGTCACTTATGCCACAAGAATTTTGCTGCTCCCAAATTCTTCATGACATACTTCTGAACCAACTCTACCCTTAGCTCAGAAAACTCCCTGTATATGCAACCCTGCAAAAAGTAACACAATACAGTAACAGGATAATGTAGCTAATATTATCCAACCTAGTAAAGATAAAAAACAATGGTCAAACCTCCATTGCCATGCAACTAACTCAAGACCATATACCATAGCCTTCTGTCTCAGATGTCCATCCACTCTCTTCTCTAAAATAGGAATCCATCCCTATATCCAGCTGACAACTCCACCAACAAATACCTATTTGGCTCTACTCCAAGGACTCACATTCCTCATCCATGTCAAGCTCCCAATGTTTTTGGATTCTACCTGCATTGCTTCTTCTGTCTTCCTACTTCTTGACTATCAGTAAGCAATATAAAGAAGGTGAATAATGAATATGAGGTTCACATACCTTTTCTAACCTCTGTATGGGTGTTTGAGACTCCTTGACAACTAACTATCCACCCATCATCCATTCCAGTGACCGATCTCAGCCATCTCCCAATTTGCTCCCGACCGATGTTGGTTCCCTGCACTGACCCTGACTACCGATGTCGTTACCCCTAGCCGACGCCGGTGTCCCCCTACCGACATCGGTCCTGATGACCGACGCTGGACTTCTCCTGCCCGACCTACCGACCCTGCTGGTCTGCACATGACCAAAGCCGATGTCTGGATGACCGACGTCGGTTCCAAGTAACCGACATCGGTGCCTGTGTGTTCCCGTGAGTGATGAATTCTTCATCCGTGAGCTCTTCTTGGATCAGATCTCTGTCCATGCTGCCCTGCTCAAATTTATTTAGTGCCTATAACTGTTCTCTGGCCTTCATCTCCTCCAAAAACACCAAGACATCCCTATTCTTGTCAAAAGCCTCAAATTTCCTTTTCCTGCAATGAACTCTATCTATGCTTTCTGAATTTGAACACATACCTTTTGAATCAAGAACTTTCATTCCCTTCTTATTCATGTGACCCTACCTATTAGACCACATCTTTGAATCTATACTAGAGGTAGAATCAGTAGTTCAAGTAGATAGATAAAGAGTACCTACTTTCTTACCTCTTGCTAAAACAAGTGCTCCCTTGGTAACCTTCCAAGAGTCCGCTGTGAGGGTTATTGTGCATCCCTCATCACCCAACCTTCCTACAAAAATCAGACTCTGCTTCAGAATTGGAACATGCATGACCTCCTTCAACACCCATGTGTTGTCAATCTACAATCTCAGCTGCACTTTCCCTTTGCCAACTATCTAACAAGGCATACCATCCCCTAAATAGAGCACTCCAAAGTCTCCCTGTTCATACTCATGAAACAAATCTCTATTTGGGGATGCATGAAAAGATGAACCAGAATCTAAAATCCATGATCCTACCTGACTATCCAAAGAAAGTATGAGAGCATCCTGTACCACAATATTTGCATCCTTTGCTTCTTCAATACCTGCATGTTGATTCTCTTTATCTCTCAACCAACACTCCTTCTTTGTATGTCCTTTCTTTCCACAAAACCCGCAGGTAATACCTTTGGACTCGGATCTCCTTCCCGACCTTGATTTCCCTTGCTCAATCTTCTCCTTTTGCCTTCCTCTTCTTTCCGCACTTAGAGCATTCCCTGATGATTCACCTATGCTTCTCCTACGTATTTCTTCATTCAAGATCACACACAACATCATCAACTTTTAAGATTTTAGAAGCAGATGCAGAGTTACTTACTGCCATAACCATACCGTCTCAACTTTCAGGCAAAGAACATAAAATCAAGAGAGCCTTTACCTCATCATAAAAAACAATGTTGACTGAAGCTAATTGGTTTACCAAACCATGGAAATCACTGAGATGAGTATGTACCGAACCACCTTCCTGCATTTGCAAAGTAAATAGCTGCTTCATAAGGTATACCTTATTAGAAGCCGAGGGCTTTTCGTATAAATTTGCCAAGGACTTTATCAACTCTTTCATTGTTTTACACTGTGATAAGCTAAAAATCACAGACGCTCCAAGACTCAACCTTATGGAACCGAGAGCCTTCCGATCAAGAACACTCCATTCTTCATCCTTCATATCTGTGGGCTTGCATGCAACCCCACCCAACGGTAAGTACAGATCCTTCTGATACAGATAGTCCTCAATCTGCATCCTCCAGTGTTGATAATTCTTGCTGTTAAACTTCTCCATTCGTAGCTTACTTTCTTCTACCATTGCTGAACTCCCACTCAATCAGAAAACCCTGTGAATGACCTGTAATCAAAAACAATAACCTGCTTCCTGCAAATCGTCACTCTGATACCAACTGTTAGGAGACCCCTTATCCAACGGAAGCACAATTGATAACTTATATATGAGTAATTGAACACGGAATTATACCAGAATGATTAAGAAACTAGAAACATGAGACAACAAAGAATTTGAGAGACAATACACACACTTGTATTAGATAATACTAGAAGAAAATACAATAAGGAAGATGCCACTTCTCCCTCCACCTCAAAGGCTTGCCACACCTCAAGACCTTCTTCCCTCTCTCTCTTGCTTAACACAAAACCAACTCTACAACTTGAGTTGCTACCCCTCCTTGAATGCTATCGCTGATCTCCTTGACCTTACACCTGTAGATCTCCATGACCTTGCTTGCTTCAATGCTCTTACTTGATCAATTTGATAATTACAATACATGCCTCATGGGTCTTTAAATAGAATCCCATGGTTACAAAAATAGACATCTAACTACTAAAATTAGACACACAGCTCGCGACTTAAATTAGCCCCTTAGCATGCAAACACTCGGTTTAACTAACTGACTGTTCGTAAACAACAATTTTGGACCACACAGGCGATCGACACCGGTCCCTGCTTGTCTGGTGCTGCCGACATCGGCTGACTCTCTGCCGTTGCCGGTTTCCTTCTCCACTGCAACTGACCGACGTCGGTCATACTGTCGATGCCGGTGGCTCTGGTTCTTCAGCATCCTCTTCATGTGTGTGAAAACAGTTGAAGCTTTTAGCTCCACACCCTAACATGTTAGCCATTGGACTTCCACAAAAATATCTACCTCATCCATGGGAATATAAAACATAGGAGAGTATATCCTATAATATCCCATGGCAAATTTTATTTCATGGAATTTCCATTAATAATTACTATGCCATCATATTTAATCATGACCTAAAACTCTGGAGTTGGATAAATAAAATAGTTCAAGCATTTCACCAGCTTATTTTTAAAGTTATGTGTACTCCCTAAGTCAATTAAGACTTCACATTCTATTTCCTTAGTAAACACACTACCTTGAGGTTTTTTGGGGTGTCAATTCTTGAAATTTCATGGTACATGATAGCTAGTTGGCTATCTTATGATTCATTTTCATATCATCACAACTCTCCTCTACTACTTGCTCAACCTCTTCTTCTTCATTAACATAGTCAATGAGAAAAAATTCTTATTCTAAACACTCTTATGTACTTTGTTTCATTTATTTTTATAAATTAAACATAACCCTTTTTCTTGTTTATCTTAAATTTATTGAGGAATCAATTTAGTATGCTAAGGGAATGATTGTGTTGGATTAATGTAATCTCTGCCAGAAGTGAATGCCTATTTTTTGAATAGATATATTTCCTCTTCATTTTGTGTAAGGACCATGAAATATGATATTTAACTTGAATTAAATATGTGAACATTAATTTTTATGCCATCTTTGAGCTCACACAAAAACAAGTCATTCGATTTATCCTCTATGATGTCCTCTATCTGAAAGGACATATTATATAATTGTTAAATATAATCCTTGATAGTGATTCATTTATTAGTTTCGATAGCTAGACTAGCTAGTTATTTGATACATTATTGTGGTGGTGAATTTTTATCTCATTAGTAAAATTTAAATAGGTAACAATAACTCCCTTCTTTTTATTTTGAGCCATAACCATCTATACAAAATGAACTATTCTAATTCCATATATATATATATATATATATATATATATATATATATATATATATATATATATATATATATATATATGCCATGACCACCATTTATGCACATGGGGTTTGATATAAGTTGATTAATTTTTTCATTTGATTAATCCATGTGACCAAATCATTAATATTGAACTTGTGCATGACTAGTTCGGGTAGCATTTTATATGAAATTGTATTTTTAATTATATTATTCTAACTATGGAAATTTGAGTGGCTCAATGATAAAATATTAGGCAATAACATTTTTTATATATTAGACATTAGAGTTTACAATGGTTCATTGATTTTGATCATATTTCCTTTTATTATGTCAGAGTAACCTTTGAACACATATAACTCTTTTTTTTTAGCCATGATTAGACAACATTTACATGATCTTACGTTATTTATGCTTACTCAAGCTTACCAGTTGGGATATGTAATGATCTTGCCACCTTTCAAAGGGTAGTCTTGAGAATTTTTGCTGATATATCCCATGAATGTGTTTAAATCTACATGTATGACTTCAAGGTATATGGGGAAACTTACAATCAAGTCATCACAAACTTGGATAAATTTATCCAACATTGTCAAGATAATAACTTATGATTGAGTCATGAGAAGTGTTAAATGATCATGCAAGAATGAATTGTATTGGGACACTATATTTTATACTCAAAATTTGAGGTCAACCTTGATAATATAGAGGTAATAAAAAAATTGTACACACCATAAAAAAATGAGATGTATAAAGCTTTCTAGGATATGTTAGATATTACCATAATTTCAATAATACTTTAGCAAGATAATTACTCCATTTTTTGTTTTACTAGGAAAATATTCTAATTTTGAATGGAATAATACATGACAAAAAAATTTCAATCTCTCAAAGTATTACTTGTGATAACACCCATGTTGAGAAGTCTAGATTGGAATCTACCCTTACAAATTCATATTGATACACATACACAACATTGGGGGTAGTCCTTGGGGAAAAATAAGGGTCACTAAACTACACTATCTATTTCAATAGAAAGAATCTACAACATTTAGAACTGAACTACCAATCATAAAGAAGGATTTCCTTATGGTAGCATATGTTATACATAAATTCTACCATTACATTAATGGTTATCATGTCTTTATTCACACTAATCATGATACTATTAAATATTTAATGAATAAACCATTAATAACAAGTAGTATATTCAAATGGTTGTTATTTTATAGGAATTTTAGATATTAAGGATGTATTTTAGATAAAACATGTGGCATCTCATTCGAACATGTGGGTTCCCTATACATTTACATTTTCCAGATTGGTGAGTGTATGTGACAACATCTCTATGAAGAGTAGGTCAATAGTAACAATGGTAAGGATTTTGTAATTTGTCCTATTTGATAAAATATGACCTCTATATTTTTGATCATGACATTATAAAACACGTCATTCTCTCTCACACTTTTTCTCATGATTTGTTCAGGTTTGATGTGGAAGAGGTATCCAAAAGTCCATGAATATGGGATGCTTTTAGCCACCAATTTGTGTTTATCCTTAAGTGAAAAATGTGTAGGATTCTTACTTTCAAACAAATAATTAGAAATATCTACAAATTGAGGATTTTAATTATCAAATCAAAGAGAGGTTCGTCAGGAAAAGATTCATCTACTAGTGGACTAATTTCATTAGGATGTATTCTAGAATGAAAATCTGCAACTATATTGTCTTTACTTGGACAACTAGTATATTCAAGATTTCAATCTCAACTAACCCTAAAACCATTTGAATAATTTGGTATTGACTTCGTTGGCCCAATAGACCCACCTTCTCAAGGAAATGAGTATATTTTGGTATGTATAGATTGCCTCACTAAATTGGTAGAAGTTAGAGCCTTAACTCATGCACAAGATGAAAAGGTAGCCAAATTCCTTTATAAGGACAGATTTAAAAGATAAGGAGTTACAAGAGAGATAGTATCCAATCAATGACCATAATTCATGTCTGATCTAATTTTAACCCTTTTACAATAATATACATTCAAGCATAAGAAGTCTAATCCATATCATTCACAATATAATGGCCAAGTAGATGTCACTAATAGGGATTTTAAGAGCATCCTTACCAAGACATTATCCATACATTGTTGTGATTATGCACAACATATTTATAAGGTCATATAGTATTATAGGACCAAATGGAAAACAACCACAAGATTCACATTCTATGATTTGGCCTATGGAAATAAGGTTGTTATTCCTATAGATTTTGAACTCGAGACTCTAAGGACAACTCTAGAACTTGACATGTATTTTATGGAATAAAAAAACAAAGGGTATTTTAGCTAAACTCTCTTGATGAAATGAGAAGAGATATTCTACATCACACATAAATAAATATAGTAGCTAAGGATCAAATGACATGACAAGCTCATTAAAATAAGGAAGTACCATCCAGGAGATTGGGCATTATTTTTGACTCCAAATGCAAGGACCATAAAAGGAAAATTTAGAATAGATGATTAGGTCATTATGAGATATAAAAGGTGTTTATAGATTGGTCAAGCTATACATAATTTATGTGGTTATATTCTCTTTGATGGTCAATGGACATCATCTCAAGTTATACAATAAAATTCTATCCAAAGAGGAGCTCATTAAAAAAATCATGACTAAATACCAACCTTGTATAGACATGGAAATAAATTTTATACTAAATAAACACTCTAAAATACCTAGTGGTTCATCATCATAATTGATTGAAGTCTAGTGAATATACATCAGCCCCATTTTCCCATGGTAAGTACATCACACATGGTAGCTTTTTTCAGAACACCAAGTTGATATCTTGCCAAAAATTCATTAAGAATGCTTGAGTGGAAAACCAACTTATTTTTCTAGTCAAAAGGTTTTTTATTTAAAAAGGGGAGATAAAATAATTTTTTTATAAAAATACCAAGGTGTAAAATCAGCTTGTTTACACCTAGTAAAAAAATCAACAATAAAGCTCATATGATATAAGTCACTACTAACTATCAGTTGTTACATGTTCGCTTTATTTTTATAAAGATAAAATTCAAACCTAAAACATCAACACCTAAATAATATAAACCTATAGAATTTAAATACGTAGGTAAATATCTACACCTATATCCTCCATGACTTCATAAATCATACTTTCAACTTGTTATAGGTAGCTTTGTTTTGACCTATAACATTTATAAACAGCTTGATTTTGACCTGTAACATCTACATGAAACTATGACTAAACCTACATCATCTACATGAGTCCCTTAACATCCTAGATCATTATTCCCATAGTAGTTTTGATAGTTATCAGATCATATGGTTTCAAAGATGAAGTGACTGCATGCTTATTGTTCTTTCTCTAGGTAGTTTTGTAAATGCACAAGTTACTAAAAGCTCTCAACATGCACCTAAAACTACTATTACCCCTTTCCTTCTTGAAAAATTATCATCTCCAGTAGCAACCTACATCCTTCTACTCCCAATTCCTTATTTTTTGACCATCTGAGATTGTACTTATGGGAATTATATAATTTTATGATGATCTCACCATACAAGGAATTCAACAATTCAAGGGTGGGGAATTCAACTTCTAAATGAACATTCCCATAAAAACTTTCTCATAATAGTGGTGCAACAAAACCCCTCTTCAACACTTCAAGTACATAGTCACCAAGGCATTTTGTTTGTCATAATCTATCAACCATCCTACACATTTAAATTTCATCCAATTTATGGTTCTTAGTGGAGGATCTCTATCAAAAGACCACTAGCCATCTACTGCAAAGAATTATATTAGTCAAACTAATGCCATGGATCAAGTACCTATATTAGGTATCTAGAATAATATATATTAAACTATATTTTTTATACTATGATTATTGATTATTACTATGATGTGACTATTTATTAGTACTCTATTTTAAAAATAAAGTAAATTTCACAAAATATTCTTTGCATTATCTCTCATGTCATCCCAATGTATTATCATCATCCAACATTATGTTCCCCAATGATTTGATGTCACTTTTATCTCACCTTGTTTGTTGTGTGTACCCGATAGTCCCATAAATTTCACTTGAGGTCGGGGGGGGTAGTTAATTAATGTCACTTTGCACATTTAATCCCCAAAGACACACTAGGAATGAATCACATGAATCAACAAAGGAAACATTATTCCAATGATGTAATTACACTAGTAGAAGGATGAAAAGCCATTATCAATTCATACTAAAAAATGAATTCCTACTTCCTAAGATAGAGTGTGCTATTTTTGAATCAAGAAAAACTATGAAGGTGACCAAAGTGAAGCACATATGTAATTATGGGAGGAAATATAATGTTCATGGAACCCACAAACCACACAATACTAATTAATAACCAAGTGATAAAAACCTTTTTTTACATTGTAGGGTGGATAGTCTACATAGAAAGATTAACATATTATTATTTGAGAATAGTGAAAGATTTTTCCTAAACCCTAAGGAATGGAAGAGTAGATGTCAAGGGACTAAATAAATTCCTAACATGATAATTAATATTTGAAGAAAATTGTCTTCCTACTTTAGGGGAGTAATGGATCGAAAGACATGTCACTATAGATTTTAAGGAAAGGTTCACTAGCCCAAGATACAATTAGGAGTTTTCCACTCAAAACACAAAAGGTTGCTTATCCTTAAGACATGTCCGCACTAATATTCCCTACTTTGAGGTGAGGGAAAGATATGAACTGGTATCTACCTCACCTTAAATGGATAAGGTAGCTGTATAATATATGAATACAACCATGTAGCATATAAAAGTAACATGTCTAGGTAGATATATAATTGAAGTGCATAGAACCAACGTGATCATATGTAGACCTAAAATTCATGATAGATATCATGAAATTGTCTAGATAGTAATAACACAATATCAATAAGAAAATAATAACATACATAAGATCACTCAAAATTAATTCAAAAGGTAAAAGTCCAAAGAGATCATAAACAAGGGGCATATTTAAATGGCACACAATCTAAGGGACATGACTTAGTCAAATGTATATAAAATAAATGATGGCATATTAAAATTTCCTTACAATAAATAATGACATATGAAAATGTTGATGCAATCATACATAAGCATAGAGACACAAGAAAAGGTGCATATTCAAATGATCAAACAAGGAATATAATAACAAGGCAAGATACTCAAGGAAATGCATAAGGTAAACTATAAGCAAAAATAATAAACATGTAATATATCCCATAAATCCAATGTGTTATGAAAATTATGTCAAGTGTATAACATATCAAGTACCCAATGTAAGATATAATCATGGGTTATAGGCATGTCTAAGTATGTGCGTAATCTCAAACATGATAATGTAGAGTGATCATTGAATCATCTAAATTATGTATCAAGATCAAAGAAGTAGATGCCCCCAATTTCGATATGACAAGAGTAGAGGGAAATCCTAACATATAAAATAGTAATGTATCATGTCTCTATATATGCTTGTATCACACTCAAGTATAAGTGTGACACACATGTATATAGGAGTAATCTAATATGCCATCCATTAACATGGAACTAACACATATATGCCAAAGAGCTAATAAAACATGTAGATGATGAGAATATTTTTGAATTTTTGAATGTTTTTTTATTTTTTTGATAATTTTGGAATATTTAAAGAGGAAATATCATCCTATGATTCCATCTAGTTGATGTTCATAAATACCTAACCACTATGCATTTTGTGTAATACACCATTTGTGTTGTTGAAGAACATGTATAGGTGTAATATCTGACACTGTGGAATCAATGGTGCTCTACGTATGTACAATAGGACTATGTGGTCATCAAGAAATAGTAACAATAAAAAGGGTAGGGGTTCTTAAAACCCATCATTGAGTGCTTATTTATTTCTTTGGTATAAAAGTGATATGTATATTTTGAGGTGCTCTAGA
Organism: Torreya grandis; assembly: GCA_037957365.1. Taxonomy (NCBI): domain Eukaryota; kingdom Viridiplantae; phylum Streptophyta; class Pinopsida; order Cupressales; family Taxaceae; genus Torreya; species Torreya grandis. The sequence goes on along the minus strand of JARHVA010007626.1, from coordinate 424,163 downwards.
TATCTAATCATGGTGTGTAGTATAATATTTGGATTTGATGGATTCCACTGTATGTCTATGATGTAATGGTATCTTAAGTACTGGCTACCTAGTAAAGGGGATTACCTATTTCTTACCCTTTTGTGGTGAATCAATCTTAGTAGGATTAATAATAAGTTGTCTAGGTATAAGTTTATTTTTTCAATAGGATGCACATATGAAATTCTATAATATGTAATTACCTAATTGACATGAATTTATTTAACAGACCAATGCATGATATAAGTTACTAATTTAAGAGTGTGTATCCAAGGTCTTCCTAATAACCTATCGAATATGCCTATGTAAGGGATAAATGACAATGTAGTAACAACATGTGTAGGATTGACCTATAAAGGTAGGTAAATCTCATCAAGAACCTTCTGAGAGGTCCCATAAAATGTTTGAAATGCTCTGGTAGAGGGGTGTAAATCATGATGAGTATAATCTAAATACATAAGTAATGTCATGGTGAATTTTTTTTTGCTTGCACCATTATAAATAATAACAATGTGTATGGGGTGATTATCAAGGTATGCATGAATTAATAGAGAATGAATATTAGAGTCATCATCCTTAACTTCATTATCATAAAAGGAAATAGAAGGTTTCTAAACCATGAGGTATATTCTAAGTGTAAGTACCAATAATTCAATATATTAGGTGATCATAATATGATGGAGGAGGATGTGAATTATATGCCATTTGTACTTATAGTTCCTTTTTATAATGGTCTTGCAAAAAATTGTTAATTTTTTTTTATTTATGGTGATCACCAAGTTGTGAACCCGATTCCTTTAGAGAATCCTCAAATGTAAAATTTTACTCATTGATAAGATCTTGGATTTTGTGTTTAAAGGTAAAACATATGCCTATAAAATGTCTTGATACTTGATGATAATCAAAATAAGAATTTGTATCATATCCTTTGGGCAAAGGTTGACTCATATCAACCTCAATAGGATGAGGGAGAGATATAAACTGACACTCTAGTAACTATGGGAGTAATAAAACTATGGACTTCGGTAAATTTGTAATTGTCTCCTTTGTATATTGGATAAGACAAGGTGATTATGATGTTTTAATACTTTTTTAACCATGGTGGTTGATTCATTTTTAGGATTATGAGGTTTTACCTTATAACTTGGTTAATTAGAAACTTGGTACTAGATGTAGATATAGCTAGTGTGTTTGATACATAATTGATCTTACTCAATGACATAATATTCATTTCATAGTCTTGTACAACATGGAATAAGTCATAAAAATATTTAATATTATAAAATATAATGGACTCATGTAAGGGAACAAGTAAACTTTGCTTGAATATATCTTTCAACTCTTTGTTTGCCATAATATTGGCCATTTTTGGCTAGCATTATCTTATATGTCAAGACATATTCATTGGTTTCTTATTTTATTTTAAAAATTTGGGAATAGCGAACATTTTAATAAATATTAACGTAAAAGTGTGCTAAGAACCAGTCTACAAAAGGGTTATGCAACACATCTTGCGAATCTATATCATGAGGGGATTTTAAAGCATTCTGTTCAATGTTTCTAATCTTGTCCTTCATGGTATTTATAACTTGAAGGAAGGATTGAATTTTAAGCCCAATGGGATTTAGATTATCAAGTTGAGCAGTCATCAAATGGGATGAAAACATGTTTTGAAAATTAGTAATAGGCATTAAAACTAGTATTTATGTTGAAACAATGGGTAATTGCATGATAGATGTATCAATAATAGTTTCAATGAACAAATATTTAAACACATAACTCATGCTGCCACCAAATGTATTTTGTTGTAATGTGTTAAAGGAGAGGGAATTTTCCACTATAGTTTTGTAATTTTTTGATTCGAATATAATTTTTAATATCTCATCAAGATATTCAAGGTTTTGTTGAATGAAATCATGAAACAATGCAATTGTATGCACTTGATCATGGTCTATTTATTAATTTTCATTTTTTTCATGGTTTTTATTATCATAATATTATTTTATGATAACCCTATCAAAATTTTTTCATTTCCAACATGGATATCATCATGATCTAAGGTGTGATATCCCTCATTGTTTAAGACATATTCTATGGTTGGAGGGGGAACTCAATATGTTCAATAGGTACACCTCCCAATCTAGGGCTATGCCTAAGTTGCATAAAAAATAGTAAAATTAGGAAATTATAAATTATAATAATATGAAAACCTAGCTAGTTTAAAACCCTAGGAATAAAAAAAATTACATTCACATAGATCAGGTTCACCCAATGTTTACCCCTAAATTGGATAAGAATGATTATCCTATCCTTTGTGGTGTAAGGGTTAATAACATAAAAATGACAATGTACAAGGGTGATAATTAGATATATAGTAGGCCAATTAGATGATAAACTTAGATATAAGTATACACTAAATTTATTATGTTGAGATAGTCTAAATATGGAATGTATAATGATGCTCGCTATAAAAATGACAAAGAAGTGATGTACTTAGCTTGTTTTGATGCCAATGAAGTTATATATTTGGAAAAAATTAAAAAAATGTTGGAAGCATATTCGAGAATAGTCATTAGATTCTAGATTTGACACTTTTGGCTCTTTGGATAGGAATGTTAGCTTGGGATGTTTATGTCAAGACTACTGTATTATAGTCATATAAAATGTCAAAATTGGTAGTTTGAGTGTGGCTTGTGACATCCAATCCATAGGTCTTTATTTCATGCTCTCATGACCCTCCTAAACACCTTTTTTTTCATTACTAGTCATTCGTAACCTTTTATATGCTCATTCTATCTCAATCAGACTCTATTTCCTAGGCCAATTCTATCCCGCTAGGTCCCAAGCTTGTAGGACAGGAGTGCCATACCTAGACTATAACACTGGACCCTAGGGTGTCCTATTTTTGGTGTCCCAAGACTATTGGATAGGAGTACCATACCTAGACTATAGTGCTAGACCCTAGGGTGTCCTATTTTCAACGTTCCTATCTAATCACATTTCGAGCCCAAACGGTCATTTCCATCTGATTCCTATCCTTCATCATGTCAGCCTAACATGAATAAATTTAGACCATGACTGATATTTCCCTATATAATCCCATTAAAATTTAATTTATAAAAGGAGTTCATACATCTTACAAAGCAATCAATAATACAAATAAACCACTAAGGCAAACATTCCTATTCTTTGCATATAGTCACCCAACATAGATACAAACACATTTAAACTCTCACATCAGTCCCTAGCCACTTAAATCACTCTAAATTTGGTATTTTTTCATCTACATCACACTATTTCACAAAGCACATTAAGTGGGAGAACTACATATAGCTTGATCCCTCTTCAGAGTATTGGTATGTAGGCAACATGCCCAGACAAAGAGTGTGGATCACATGTTTAGTGCATCTTACACACACTAAACCCCATTTTTAAATTGATTCAAATATAATTTATTAAGAATGATGGAGGGTTAGGGTTTGAATATTAAAACATCTCTACAACAAGTTCTATCAACATTCATCACTTAAAATCTCACAAGTAGGCTCACATAGGTACAACACAAATAACTAAAAAAAATTAGGTTTTTGTGAGTATTTTGGACAACAATGATAGAAGAGGACAAGGACAATAGACCCTAAGGTGTATTATTTTTGTTGGTTCTATCCTTTCACAAAATGAAATCTAGATTCTGATTTGTGGCACTGTCCTAGTCTTGCATAGCTAGTTTCAAGCTCTGTCTCAACTATCTCAGCATAGTTTCAAGCTAAGTTATATTTCTCTTTATTTATTGATATTTTTAGAAAGGTTTAAAAGGTAAATAAATTATACAAATCAGAACTATAATTATTATAATATTATTTAATGATTTATTAATCTATACCCTTAACTAAAATAGGAATAAAACTCTATTATTCCCAAAATAGTTAAATCATTTGGTGAACCTGACTTATTTCATTTGCACATAAAAACCCTATGGAAAATTCCTTGTTGATTTTTCAAATATTTTTTTGATTTTCCCTATGTATTTAAATCATAAATTCACATTAGTTTTTAAAATTTACCTCAGTAATTTTAAAAATTATTTCATTCAAACCCTAGTTGTCTATGCTAGGTCCCAATTTTTTCCAATATTTTTTAAATTTTTCCTACATATTTAAATAAAAAATTCACATTTACTTTTTATAATTTATCTTAGTAATTTTAAAAATAATTTCTTTAAAACCCTAGTTGAATTTACTAGGTCCCTTTGCTTTTGAGGTATTACCTTACATCTAATTTAGAGTTCACATAAAATTACAAATGGATCTTACTCATATCAAAAATTTCTTGCAAATAATAAGGAATTCATACTTGGTCCTATCATGTATATGAATGATGAAGTTTACCATATGTTAATGCAAAGCTTCATTCTTTCCCTTTCATGCTTACTTTTCATAATATGGGATGATATTAAGAAAGTTACTACTAAACATGTTAAGATCACTTTCCTTCAAAACAATGTCTATTTTTATTTAATATAAGGCTTCACTACATACTTTATCTCTCTCATGTGGAATAATTTTCAAGGCTACCTTGCTAAACATATTATAAATGTCATATCACAAGTCAAAGTTTTTATGCATTAGTGCACAATTCCATGCTCTCTATCCCTTGCTTGCTATATCTCATATGGAATGATCTTTATAAACATATTTTTGTACAACTTATTACTCTAATTTCATGGATTTCATTCCACATACATGATTTCTACCTAGATGCATATAACTCATTAGCTAATTTTAAGTATTTCCCTATTAATAGTCGACACAATCAAACACTAGCAGTTATATCTATTCCTCTTCCTTTCAAATTTGGTACATCTAGCTCTTATCCCATACCTAATACCATCTCTATGCCTATAATAGATCATGCGATACATGCTATCACCCAAGTTTATGAAGACAGGTAGGTTGATTACACCTATGGCTAGAACTTTGTCACTTAGGTTAACACCCATTTTGATACAATTTTAGTTCTTGAGCTCCTTCAACAATCAAATATTTACAAAGATGTGTTATATGCAGCTCTTTGTAATACTAGAATTCCTATTTCTACTGAACTAGCTTATGTTGCCTCTATCCTCAACATAAAGAAATGGAATGAAGAGAATATTTCCTTTGAGAAAAAGGATTTACCCCTATGCCATATCATTTAAAAACATCTACCTCTATATATTCAATTAAGAATTAATGATGTAGGGGTAAAAAGAGTGTTAGTTGATAATCGTTCAGGACTCAACATTTTCAACATTTCTTTTCTTAAATGTATTAAAGTACAACCTCAAGATCTAAACCATTTCAACATGAACATTAGAGGTTTTGACAACATTCCACAAAAATTCATGGGTCAAATAATACTCAATCTTACTTTGGGGCTTAAGACACTGCTAACTACTTACTAAGTTATACAAAATGACCTCAATTATAATTTATTACTTGGTCAACCTTGGATTCATGATATGCATGCAGTCCCTTCTACACTCTATGCTTTTCTAAAAGTTAGTAATAAAGGCTACATCTACACATTCCCAATAGAAAATGAACTTTTAAATAATACCAGGTTACTAAATCTCCAAAAACTTACATTCCACACTTTAATCTTGGTAATATACCTACATAACCCATTAATAACAATGTACCCTTGAATAATGCAACACATCAGAAAATTCCATGTTCTATAATAGCACTGACACCAAATCACCAATTTACCTCCCCTTTTTCACTTAAATGTCTTAATAAGATGGGATATCATGGCAAAGGTCTCAAAAAGCATGATTAAGGAATTGACAATCCTATTGAGGCATCCACACAACATGGAAAGGAAGGGTTGGGATATCAACTTACCCTTCTTCATGATAAACCTTTTTCCATTGTTTCAAAGCAACTAAATTTTTGTCCACCCATTGCACCCATAAACCATATAGTTAATTATACTTTTACATTATCATTGGTCTATCCTGATCTTATCGATGATATAGTTTAACCAGATATGTTTGCATTAGATGAATTCTCTAATGATGAATCCCTCCTATAATTTATCAGAGCATATGAGAACCTCCCATCTTGCTATCATAAAATAGATTTCCTCATCACACAAATGCCCATGCTTACTATGGAGAAAATTCAGATTCTCCCTAGGACATACTAGTTGATGCAAATGATAATATTCCTATAACCCCATACACACTAGATCATTTCACATTACTTAACGAGGAAATATTTGATTTCAATTGTGGAACCAATCAAGATCCCTACATTGTCTTGTTAGCCATTGCCTTACAAAAATAAGAGGATACATATATTCATCAAGATTTAATAGATTTTTTATAACTCTTTACTTAGTATTACTCAGATATGCCAAGAATTGATACATGTATAGCGGTCCATCGGATTCCCCCTAGATGATAAATCGATTAAGAAAAAAATTTGAAAAATAAATCCTAAGGTGACTCTCTTAGTTAAATATGAGATCCAATGCCTCTTAAATACTATCTTCATTCAAATAGTAGCACACCCTGAATGGATTTCCAATATAATCCTTGTGGTAAGACCCAATAGACAAATTTGGTGTTGTTTGGATTCTCAAAGTTTAAATAAAGCATGCCCAAAAGATGATTTTCCCTTTCCTAATATTGATATGATCATAGATTCCACAATTAGGTATGAAATGTTATCATTTATGAATGGATTTGTAGGCTACAACCAAATCAAAATAATCGAATAAGATTAAGAGAAAACATCTTTTACAACACCTTGGGGTACAATTTGTCACATTGTCATGCCTTTTGGATTAAAAAATGTCAGAGCTATATATCAACGTACTATAATGAATATATTTCACGACTTGATTCACCATATTATCAAGGATTATGTAGATGATATATTAGTAAAATCCAAACAAAGACAACATCATGCTATTGATTTATGAAAGATATTTTAATGACTCAAATAATACAATGTCTGATTAAACCCAAAAAAATGTGTGTTTGGAGTTACATCAGGAAAACTCTTAGGTTTCATTATTTCTAAGTGTGGCATAGAGGTTGAACCTAAGAAAGTCAAAGCAATTATTGACATGCCACCTACCACAAACTTAAAAAAAATTCAATCCTTACAAGGCAAGATCCAAACAATCCACCATTTTGTAGCTCAACTTACTGATAAAACTTAGTCATTCACTTGATTATTAAAGAAAGATACAAAGTTTGTCTATGACAAATATTTTCAATAAATGTAAGACACAATCAAGTAATATCTTATTAATCCACCTATTCTAGTACCACCTATACTTGACAGGCCTTTCCTACTATATATCTCAGTAACATACCACACATTAGGAGCACTCTTAGCACAACACTATGATTAACATAGCGAGTGAGTAGTTTATTACATTAGTCACACATTAGTTGATCATGAAAACAATATTTCATGATAAAAAAAATATCTAGCATTAGTTTTTGCCACAAAAAAACTTCAACATTATATGGTCAATAACGAGACTCAGGTTATCACAAAATTAGTTCTCTTGAAGTTTCTAATGGTAAAACCACATCTCTTTGGTTGCATCATGAAATGGGTCATGTTATCAATATAATTTGACTTAAATATAGTTATCCATAAATCAATAAAGGGCCAAATCATTGTAGACCATTTGGTAGCCACACCACTCTTAGACACCAATCTTATTAATGACACATTTATAGATGATTTTACTACCTATTCTACTCATTCTAACACTTGGACCATGGTATTAAATGGTTCTCAATGTGTATCTAGTACAGGGTTAGGAATTTTATTTGTCAACACTTTTGGTCAACCATTTCTTATTGCATATTGATTAAGCTTCTCCTGCACCAACAACACCATAGAATATGAAGCAATTATCTTAGGTCTATTTTCCACCTAGTCCCTACAAATAAGATCTATTCAAATCTTCAGTGATTCTTAACTCATGTTCAATCAAGTTAAAAATGTTTATTAGACAAAAGAAGAACATCTTATCCCATATTGGAACATGGTACAATGTTTATAATCATAATTCGACTACTTTTCTATAGAAAGTATACCAAGAAAAGATAACTGACACGTAGATGTAATGGAAAGTGCCACATATTTGATTCTTATTGACATTAAAGATGATCAAGATATTTTCATAATTAAATGATTACAATCACCATCAATATCTAATGTGGATTTGATTTCATTATCTGTCTTAGCCACTACATGTAGTTCTACAACTCTAAAATGTTTCCTTGATATCTATATCTTTTTAAACAAATCTATTATAACAGACACTTTTTCATGAAATGCCAAATGTAAATTACACAAAAAATCACTCCATTATGTAATTATTGGTAGAGACATTTTTAAATGATCATTCGATGGATGCTTGCTTTAATTCTTGACTTTAGTAGAAGCTAAAATTGTTATTACATAGATATATGATAGTGAGTGTGGTGGTCACTTTAGAGGAAAGGCCATGCCACACAAATTTCTTCAACAAGCGTACTACTAGCCCACCATGGAAGATGAATATTCAAAGTTATGTGATAAATGTCAACAACATAGTAACCTTCAACTTACACCATCATAACAATTGCAACCTATTGTCTCTCCATAGCCATTTATGTTATGGGGATTTGATCTTATTAGAAAGATTAACCCTAAATCCTTTGATATGCATAAGTTAATCATCACATCTATAAAGTATTTTACCAAGTGGGTGGAATCCATTCCAATTCAATCTACCACAAGGAGGACATTTGTAGCTTCCTCATGACTCACATTATTTCACACATTGACCTACCCACAACTATCATTTCAGATAATAGAACATCATTCAAGAACAAAATTGTCAAGAAAGATTGCACAAAATATAAGATTAAACACATGTTCTCCACTCTGTACTGCCTGAAAGGAAATGTTCAAGGATAGGCTACCAATAAAACCATTAACAAAATCTTAAGAAAAATAGTGACCAAATTCAAATATGATTGGCACAATCAACTAGTTTTTACATTATGGGATTATCACACAAGTATTTATACATCCACAAGAGCCACTCCTTATTCACTCATTTATGTCACAAAAGTAGTTTTACCATTAGAATTAAAAATCCCATCTCTCCATGTATCCTTTAAAGGTATCCTCACTAATGACTAGAATCACAAAAAGCATATACACCAGCTCAAATAGTTAGACCATATAAGCATTCAAACAGCTGAACACCTCAGAATCTATCAATAATGTATACAATGATCCTAAAAAAAATGAGTTCACACTAGAGAATTTTAAGTTAATGATCTCATTCTTAAATAAAATCTTCATAATATCAATGCTAAATAAGAAACCAAAGGAAAATTCAAACCAAATTGGCTAGGTCCATACCTCATTACCAAAAATCTTAGCCTTAAAGTGTATCATCTAGCCTCACTTGAAAGAAAGAAACTCAAAAATATAATGAATATTATGCATCTATGCAGATTTCATGTATAGTATTTCATTACACACATTATTTTGTACATAGTTTTTTTCTTACTTATACATAATTTCTCAATTTTCTTGTACATAGTGTCTATTTTCTTGCTTGTACATAACTTCTTTTCATTTTCTTGTAAATAGTCTCCTTATGATTGATTGTAAATAGCTTAATAACTCAAAATAAAAAAAAAATTAAAATAACTCAAAATACAAAAGCATTAAAATAACTCAAAATACCAGAAACATTCAAATAAATTAAAAACACCAAAAACATTTTAATTGTATCCATTATCCATACTTTACATATCTATTACCATGCTAGACTTACATTTTGTTGTTCTATGCTATTGTATGTTGATTTATCTACATTACCATGCTTCACTTGATCTTCTTTGAGTATGTGCAGTGACACCTAGATCCTTAATTGCTTCACTCTACCCATCGAGGGGGTATCCTACTTCTACATTTGAGACATACATCGACATATATACCCATCAGGGGCATCTTCTACATGACTTAACCATCTAGGTTATGTTATTACTACACCACACACTCTATTTATCATGATAATGTACATTACTTACTAGCTTACATAGATTACTCTATTGAAATTTACTAGTATATAACACTTGTGTATTTCTTAGCATATACCTAGTCTTGTACTACATGTTTTGCATAATTTCACTTCTTTATTTGATTAGTTAGATGAAATAATATCTCTATATTTTACATGTTTTCCTTTCTTGCTTTGAATAAATATATGTGATTACATTTCTTAGTTACTATTTTGTCTCTTGTGTGTGCCTTAGGACATTTACCAATGTCCTTTCCCTGTACTCTTCTATGTGCTTGTGGCCCTCATGCCAACCTTGCTTGTTTTCAATTGTATGTGCATGTGGGAATTTGAACATGCCTTGTATGCTTGTTTTCCCAATTTGAGTGACATGTGCCCATGTACCTTGTTTGATTAGCCTCTTGGCAAGTATTGTATGCTTCTTGCTTCTTTCCTTGTGTGTTTGTTACTTATTTTCTTCTCATTGTTTGCAATTCCATGATCCACATTATGCATTATCTTGATTTATTGGATGCCATGATGGAAATCATGCTTCATCCCTCCTTAACAACTAAAAACTAAAAATTAAAAACTAACATTTCTAATTCCAATTTAGTATACTACACATGCTATTAAATCTTTGCATCTATCTAGGCATACCCTTGTTGATCTAACAATCTCCAATACAAATTATTCTATATCTTGAGACATCTTTTTGATTATCATTTCTATATCATGTATTTCATAGCATAACACACTTGTAAGGTTCTTTCTTTCGAAGGCAATCATTACAAGGTCTTGATTCCTACCTTTAGAATAGGGGCAATTATTAGGGTTTTTTTCACAGAGATTAGAGCCTCCCATCATAAAAAAAAAATAGTCTTCAAAACACTCAAAACAACAACCATAACCCAAACCAGGTAGAACACACCAAAAACATAGTGATAAATATATAATAGTAATCATAAATAGTAAATGAAAAGAGCACCATACTTGGAATATAATGTTGGATAGTAGGGTGTCATGTTTTTGATGCTCCTATCCAAACAACAAAAAAAATAGACTTTTCAAAAATAGATAAAAAGGTAAGTTTAGTTACAATTTTGTTAGCTATAGTTTAGTTTATAATTAGTAGTTTCAATAAAATTTTTCTCAAAGAATCTAGATATAGGGGGAATCATGTATGACATGATGGCTATCACTTCTATTTTCATATTGGGTAGTTGGTATAACTTTGAGATCATAATCAATGCTATAGACACCAGTGATTAGGGACAATGTGCATGGCACATTTACCCTATTTTCTTTCTGAGTTTAGTACATTACCTAGGTATTCTTATTAGTTTCATGCCTTATTACATCTATAGGTGTTTGGCATCATTTCCAAGTGTATTCCATATAAGCTTAATTCCTAGTTTTAGAGTGGCTTTCATACAAGCATAATCTCCACCTTTCAAAGTGTCCAAAATTGGCATAGTTTCCATTACACATTTGGTTATCCATGACACATAATCAGATTATAGAGAATTTATGGGCTTCAAGATCTATATCATATGACACACATTTATACCGGTATCAATTCATAGATTCACTTCATGGGAAATGGTGGAGCTAAAGGACTAGCTAGCCTTTATATTCTTAAGCCACTTACTTAGAGGGATTGGACACACAGTCCAAACATAAATTAACACACACAAGATCACATAAATTCACTTAGTGGAAAATGATGGAATTAAAGGGATAGCCTTTGAATTCTTGTTCCACTCTCAAGGAATTGAGCACTCAGCTCTGTTCATGATATTACCTTTGGTTCAACACACACCCAACATTATCCAACATCACTTAGCATCAATCAACATCACAATGAGTTTTGTATTGGTTCATGTACTCAGTGAGGTGTATTCTTTCCTTTCTCTTCCTATCTCTTTTACCCAACCTTTTTATGTTATTATTTTAGACATAACTTGTCTATTAAGAACTGATCTACTCCTTGTTTTCCTTTTGCAAATTTATACTTCATGATTTTCTCTCTCTATGCACACTCAACATCAAACATCTTCATGGGCTTCACCCTTATACGTAAGTTTAGGTATGATTTATGTAAGAGGACATATCTGAAGAAGATCTAAGTTTGGGTGAATAAGATAGCAGTGAGGAAGACATTAGTGAAAGTTTATAGATTTAAGAACAAATGGAAGAAGAGGAGGAAAATGAAGAAATGGAAGAATAGGAGGTAGAGAAATAAATGGAAGAAAATGAGGTAAAAGAAGAGATGAAAGAAGAACCTATTTATAATGAAGAAATATAAGAAATTATTTCTAGTGAAGAAAATATAGAATAAAAATAGAGGAAGATACTACTATCAATGTGGAAGTTAAACTTAAAGAGGAGTTTCTAGTAATGGAGGAAAAGGAAATACCCCTGATCCTCCTAGTCTAGAATTGAGTGACTATGATAAGTTGTTGCTTTCATATCAAGAGATAGAAATTCTAAAGATTAAAATTATGGGATTAGAGGAAATAGAAATTGGACTATATACATTAGCTTAAGTGCTAGTTGAGGAAAAAGAAAGAGTAGTTGGAACATAAGAAGCTATAATCAATACACAAGAACTTGAAATAATATATAATATACCCTAAAATAATACCTGCATCAACTATCTCTAAGGAAATATCTCTTGAGTAACATGCAACCATTATATCAAAGTTACTTAAAATCATAATAATTGAACCTATAGCTTATTATATATAAATAGGTATCATTTAAGAACATTATTAGACTCATGTATATTGTATTACAAGAAAATGGTAGGAATAAATTATTGAAGCCAAAAATCTGAGCTGGTTTAAAACTTATAAAAGGTAGAAAAAAATACATTTGTTGACATAAGAAAAAATAATTTTAAGAAGTAGATAGAGGAAACAAATAAATATTTAAGGAAAAAGGAGATACCAATTTCCAATTTTGAATATTTAAATCCTAGGATTTATGAGATGTCTATGTAAGTGTTGAAATGTATACCTCACCCATAGAGTATACGCTTTATACCTTCAAGAATAATGGATTAGATTTTAGATTCGTAGATTGGTTTGAAGGGAAAAATACTTTATACAGTTTCCTTTTGACTTATATAACAAATTTCTCAATGGAACATAAGAGCACAAGGATGTGTGTAATTTTTTATGGCATGAGTTTGTAGTTACTAGTAACAAAGAATGGAAACCCAATTTTTTGGTGCAAGACATAAAAATTAGGGTTTATTATTCTTACCTTAGAAATGAGTGAAGAAGAGGATAATAAATGATGAGGTATTATACCATAGAGATATCCAACCTAATGAATCTTAGATCTAAATTTTTATTTCTTGTCAAAATCATCAATAAATGGGATAGTATTATTCAAAACCTTGAGTTTAATGTTTTTGTTTAGTATTCCAAGAAATAAGTCATTAACCATCCCATTTATATTTCTAAAAATATTTGGAAATAATTACTTGTTTGTTGCAAAATGAAATTGAGAGAATTGACACCACAGTTGAAATAAAGAGAACCATATTCTATTTATAATTTTAGAACTATAAATGGAAGACTTATCATATTTATAAAAAATTTACGAGTTGACTTGGTTGGATGGATAGGCATGAATTTAAGGATACCAATCCTTTGGTCTCATATCCCATACTAGATCGAAACATGACAAAACATTAATCAGGAGGAATATTAAAAATGGGGATTCTATTAGAAAAATAGGGGATACCTTTCATATCAAGCAATAGGTGATGAAAACCTTTGTGAATTTAGATACATGTGTGCCCAATTAATATGTACTTACTCTTCTACATGTACCTCATGATCTACATATTTGGTTTCTAAAGAGATGTGCAAAACCTTAAGTTAGGGAATGTGATGAGCCCCAGTAATGGTCTCATCTGATGTCTAAATCTTTCCCATTTGTTCCTTTTTGTTATAATTTACATTGTAAAAGTCTCATAAATATGATAATTTGTGTGTGTGTATGTGTGTGGGTGGGGTATATCTTAAGTTTAAAAATGTTATTTAAAAGTTTTCTAATATAATTAAATGGTTTCATAACAATTTATGTTTTCATAGCTAATTGGAATGGGAAGATATGTGTTTTTATGTTTGAAGAGCCCATAGCCATTCTGGTAGACATACTCATAGTTTTTATCTTACTATATGTTGGAATGTAAAATACCCACATTAATTAGGGAACACATTCAACAATTGGATAAGTGTACCCATAACAATAGTTGTAGGTGATCATTTTCTAGATCACAAAATAATTTCTAGTTATTAATTCTAATCATCTTCCAACTCATTCAATAGTATCCAACAAACATAAAACGTGATGAGAAGTTGTTGTAACTATATGGGAATGCCATTAGATCGATATTTTATTTTCTATATTATATGATCATATTTTTTTAACCATTTGAACACCTTATTGTCTTATTATAATTTTTATCATTGCACATGATCCTATAATTATAATATTATGTCTTTTCTTAGATAATAAGCACATCCTCTATTTATATAGGGGAAGAGTCATAGGTGATTATGAGTTATAAATTAATATAATCATATTGAATGAAGAGGAATTTTCAATCATTTATACTTTTTTATAGAAATCATTTTATTGCTACAAACTTATATCAATGCAAGTGAAATGAATTGAGATAAAGCATTTGTAACCATGGAAGGGATTTGAAGCACATGTAAAACTAAGTAGGATCTACTTGTAAGGATTTTATGTGACAATACCATCCATTTTATATTCAGGTTATGTGTTTACATTTTCACTTGTGTTTGTTTATGTCTCTTTATTCTAATAGATTGATTTCATTATAAGTAAATTTTCTTATGTATGGTTGATCAATTATCTTTAGTGTAAATGCATGAAACTTCCAAAATAGTATTAATTTTCATTTATGGATATTTTATGTCATGAAAGAGTGCTTACATTATGTCATTTACAATTCTATAAAGTGTGTTTTATATAAAAAAACATTAATATCTTAACAAACTAAAAATCTTAGTTTGCACATACAATGTTGAGACCTTACCAAAGTATATAGACCATTGGTTAAAAATTTAATGAATGATCATTCTAAATAAACCAAGTAGTTTCCCCTCTAAAGAACATTATGTTGGGTTATACACATTGATTATAATTTATCAATTTAATTGGAATTGATTGTAAGAGTAAATCAATAGTTAGGGACAAGAACATTGGGTGTTCTTGTCATTTTGGGAGTTATTATCCCTTCAAAAAAGGTATTGATTTTTGGGTATGAGTTAAAAGATACAAATGTATAAGGGTGTTTTTAATAGTAATATCATTTATTTATATGACAATAAATGGATTTGTAATGAAATTAGGCCTCTTGTTATGTTTATAATAGGTAAAATTGATCAAATAAGTGTCAATTAAGTAGACATGTCAATTAATAGTAAAAAAGGATAAAATAAGCATGATCAAGTATTTGTGACAAAATTTGGGTTACTAAATTTTGACCTACCCATGTATTATAGAAATGATATTACTAGATTAAAATAAATCCATACCTTAGTGTGTAAAACACTTTGTCTTTGAGTTGCATACTTCAATTATGTAATGCATAGTACAATTTATAAAACCCTTAAAAAAAATTAATTAGTTATTTTTTCATTTGAAAACTGACATTTTAAATTTTGAATTTGAACCTTTTAAACTTTTTATTAAACTTTGACCATTTTTAATTTGAAATAATATTTGCTAAATTGAAAATTGTATGTATTCGAGTAAGTTTAAAATTTAAATGAGAATATGGAATGAATTCACCTGTATGTGTGACATCAATGTTGTTGATTGTGAATTTTCTTGGTGATGATGCTTCCTTAAAGCATTGGAGAATTTGTGCCTCACATGAAGCAATTGGACAAGATGGTTCCTTAGACAAACCATTTGAGAAAATTAGGTGTGATCAAATCCTAATTTATATTTCTCTTTTGAAGTGAAAATATTTTTCAATGAATAATGTTGAAACTTGATTATTTTTGTCAATCTTTGTAACCCCAAGATATAAATAGGTTATAATACTAATAGATTCACATTTTTAAACCCTAAATTGTATAATATGGATTATCCTATCCTTTGTGTTATAAGGGTTAAGAATATATAAATGACATTTCACAAGGGTCATAATTAGATCTATAGCAGGCCAATTAGATGTTAAACTCTAATATAAGTATACATTAAATTTATTATGTTAAAAAATGTGAATTAAAAATATGATAGATATATAAATGACATAGAGATGATGTAATTAGCTTTCTCTAATACTAACATAGTTATAGATTTAGAACAAGTAGAAATCAGGCTAGAAGGAGATTCTAGAATAGTCTCTAAATTTTGGATTTGACACTTTTAGCTCTATTGATAGTAATTTCATCCTTGAATAATTACATTGATGCTACTATCTATGTTTTATTATAATATCATATATATAATATATATTGAAAAAAGATACAACCTCCTAGATGCTTTTGGGTTTTACTTTGCCTTCGGTCTAGTGCATTCAAATCTGGGTCATGGACTATTACTCTATATAAAATGGGAAAAACCTAGATTTCCATCTTTATAGTGACCTTAAGTAAAAATGAGTTAGTTGTCACACATTTTTGAGATGACCCTTAATACCCCCCATCATTAGTTGTCATACATAGCCAATACTCCAAAATAGGGCCTCAGACTCATGTAGCTCTCCTCTATGTGTTGGCTTATATGTGAATCATACAATATGTGCAAAAAAAATACAATAGTGATCTAGCTTGTAAATTGGAAAATTAGGCTATTAGAATGATCCTTTATTAATTCAAACATGTAGATGTGAAGTCCCTATGAATGGTATATAAATAGGAATAAATATGGAAACTTTATTCAATTGAATGCTCTTTGGCATTTTTGCTAGGTGTAGATAGGTGTCATAGGTGAGGAATGATTGAGGGTTGATATTTTATTTATATCAATCTATTTGGAATAATAACTCACATTAAATCACTTAATACAACCATTAGGATATGTCTCATTCGAATATTAGATTATTTTTGGGCATTGGACATTAGCATCATGGCAAGACAATAGCATTGATGCTAACATCTATCCTGAACATTAGTGTCTAGGGAGTAAGGAAGCAAGTACAAGTTCTAAACTTGTAGATATGGAATAAATGTATAGTTTAAGCATTCTATGAAAGATACAATACCTAGGTCATCAACATAATATTGGACGAACTAAGAGATATAGGCCAAGGGGTACAAAGATAGAGCAAATGTGATACTTATGGAAGTAATAAAGGTGAAAAATTGATAGGAACAACCATGATCTGAGTTTTCTAAGTGTAAAGACTAAGGTGCTATATAATCATAAAATATCATCTATATTTTGCATACTTTAATCTAGTAATTAAATTAATAGTTTAAAAGAAAGAAATGTGTACTTGGGTGTGTATGCATACCTTATCTTTGTGTGCCCAAATTGAGTGCTTTACTAATGATTGAATAGAAACAAAGGGCATGTTACAGTATAAAATTAGTTCATATAATGTAGGTTTAAATTAGTTGAAATAGATTACAAATTTAAAGATCAAGGTTTATGAGTACACCTATGTGTTGATGTAACCACCTTGCCCATTGGCAAGTTGTTTTGAAAAAGATGTATCATTATAAGGCTCTAAAACTAAGATTAGGACAAATATATATAAATATTTAAAGTACATATATCCAAGGGAGAGAGAGAGAGAGAGAGAGAGAGAGAGAGAGAGAGAGAGAGAGAGAGAGAGAGAGAGAGAGAGAGAGAGAGAGAGAGAGATGCCCCCAAATTTGGATCAAAAGAGAGTTTCCACTTATCAATTAAGATTTAACTTAAATATGCAACCTGATGATACTTATAGACTAGTAAGGATGGAAGATCAAGTTGAACCTAAATAATTTGAAATATTGAGTGATTTGATAGCCTCAACCATACCAAAAGTGAACCAACTACTACAATAGATTGGCTCAGTAAAAATCCATAAAATTCTATAGGGTATAAGTATGAAAAAAGTCTATGATATGGTAATAGTATTTAAAAGAGTTTTGGAATCTGAAATTGTATTGGATTTTTTTAATATTAGTTACACGTTTTAAAACATATGCACCTTATATATGTCTCATGACGAAAATATGTATAACTATAGTAGAAATATATAAAATTATTCCACAACTATGAATCTAAATCATATAACTATGTGCTTTGGCCAATTCAGATAACTATGTAAGTGTGGAGGACATGATTCTAAAGAAATCACCCACTATATATAAAGAAAGTTTAAAATTGATATAAGTAATAATGTGGAGAACATGTTTCCAAAACATTCCCCCACTATAATATAGAGATGTTAAATAATGAATAGGTGTGGATAACATGCTTCCAAATCATGCCTCCACTGAATCTGAGAACTATGAATATGTTTAAGCTATGCCCATAAGACATGCCCCCACTAAATATAAAAAATTTATATAAGTACCATATGCTGAATGAATGTGGAGAACATGCTTCCAAAGCATGCCCCCATTAAATCTAAGAACTACAAATGTGTGGAAGCCATGATAATATGACATGCTCCCACTAAATATAAAATTGTGACAAGTGTGGAGAACACACCTCTAAGACATGTCCGCACTAATATTCCCTACTTTGAGGTGAGGGAAAGATATGAACTGGTATCTACCTCACCTTAAATGGATAAGGTAGCTGTATAATATATGAATACAACCATGTAGCATATAAAAGTAACATGTCTAGGTAGATATATAATTGAAGTGCATAGAACCAACGTGATCATATGTAGACCTAAAATTCATGATAGATATCATGAAATTGTCTAGATAGTAATAACACAATATCAATAAGAAAATAATAACATACATAAGATCACTCAAAATTAATTCAAAAGGTAAAAGTCCAAAGAGATCATAAACAAGGGGCATATTTAAATGGCACACAATCTAAGGGACATGACTTAGTCAAATGTATATAAAATAAATGATGGCATATTAAAATTTCCTTACAATAAATAATGACATATGAAAATGTTGATGCAATCATACATAAGCATAGAGACACAAGAAAAGGTGCATATTCAAATGATCAAACAAGGAATATAATAACAAGGCAAGATACTCAAGGAAATGCATAAGGTAAACTATAAGCAAAAATAATAAACATGTAATATATCCCATAAATCCAATGTGTTATGAAAATTATGTCAAGTGTATAACATATCAAGTACCCAATGTAAGATATAATCATGGGTTATAGGCATGTCTAAGTATGTGCGTAATCTCAAACATGATAATGTAGAGTGATCATTGAATCATCTAAATTATGTATCAAGATCAAAGAAGTAGATGCCCCCAATTTCGATATGACAAGAGTAGAGGGAAATCCTAACATATAAAATAGTAATGTATCATGTCTCTATATATGCTTGTATCACACTCAAGTATAAGTGTGACACACATGTATATAGGAGTAATCTAATATGCCATCCATTAACATGGAACTAACACATATATGCCAAAGAGCTAATAAAACATGTAGATGATGAGAATATTTTTGAATTTTTGAATGTTTTTTTATTTTTTTGATAATTTTGGAATATTTAAAGAGGAAATATCATCCTATGATTCCATCTAGTTGATGTTCATAAATACCTAACCACTATGCATTTTGTGTAATACACCATTTGTGTTGTTGAAGAACATGTATAGGTGTAATATCTGACACTGTGGAATCAATGGTGCTCTACGTATGTACAATAGGACTATGTGGTCATCAAGAAATAGTAACAGTAAAAAGGGTAGGGGTTCTTAAAACCCATCATTGAGTGCTTATTTATTTCTTTGGTATAAAAGTGATATGTATATTTTGAGGTGCTCTAGATATCTAATCATGGTGTGTAGTATAATATTTGGATTTGATGGATTCCACTGTATGTCTATGATGTAATGGTATCTTAAGTACTGGCTACCTAGTAAAGGGGATTACCTATTTCTTACCCTTTTGTGGTGAATCAATCTTAGTAGGATTAATAATAAGTTGTCTAGGTATAAGTTTATTTTTTCAATAGGATGCACATATGAAATTCTATAATATGTAATTACCTAATTGACATGAATTTATTTAACAGACCAATGCATGATATAAGTTACTAATTTAAGAGTGTGTATCCAAGGTCTTCCTAATAACCTATCGAATATGCCTATGTAAGGGATAAATGACAATGTAGTAACAACATGTGTAGGATTGACCTATAAAGGTAGGTAAATCTCATCAAGAACCTTCTGAGAGGTCCCATAAAATGTTTGAAATGCTCTGGTAGAGGGGTGTAAATCATGATGAGTATAATCTAAATACATAAGTAATGTCATGGTGAATTTTTTTTTGCTTGCACCATTATAAATAATAACAATGTGTATGGGGTGATTATCAAGGTATGCATGAATTAATAGAGAATGAATATTAGAGTCATCATCCTTAACTTCATTATCATAAAAGGAAATAGAAGGTTTCTAAACCATGAGGTATATTCTAAGTGTAAGTACCAATAATTCAATATATTAGGTGATCATAATATGATGGAGGAGGATGTGCATTATATGCCATTTGTACTTATAGTTCCTTTTTATAATGGTCTTGCAAAAAAAATTTAAATTTTTTTTATTTATGGTGATCACCAAGTTGTGAACCCGATTCCTTTAGAGAATCCTCAAATGTAAAATTTTACTCATTGATAAGATCTTGGATTTTGTGTTTAAAGGTAAAACATATGCCTATAAAATGTCTTGATACTTGATGATAATCAAAATAAGAATTTGTATCATATCCTTTGGGCAAAGGTTGACTCATATCAACCTCAATAGGATGAGGGAGAGATATAAACTAACACTCTAGTAACTATGGGAGTAATAAAACTATGGACTTCGGTAAATTTGTAATTGTCTCCTTTGTATATTGGATAAGACAAGGTGATTATGATGTTTTAATACTTTGTTAACCATGGTGGTTGATTCATTTTTAGGATTATGAGGTTTTACCTTATAACTTGGTTAATTAGAAACTTGGTACTAGATGTAGATATAGCTAGTGTGTTTGATACATAATTGATCTTACTCAATGACATAATATTCATTTCATAGTCTTGTACAACATGGAATAAGTCATAAAAATATTTAATATTATAAAATATAATGGACTCATGTAAGGGAACAGATAAACTTTGCTTGAATATATCTTTCAACTCTTTGTTTGCCATAATATTGGCCATTTTTGGCTAGCATTATCTTATATGTCAAGACATATTCATTGGTTTCTTATTTTATTTTAACAATTTGGGAATAGGGAACATTTTAATAAATATTAACGTAAAAGTGTGCTAAGAACCAGTCTACAAAAGGGTTATGCAACACATCTTGCGAATCTATAGCATGAGGGGATTTTAAAGCATTCTGTTCAATGTTTCTAATCTTGTCCTTCATGGTATTTATAACTTGAAGGAAGGATTGAATTTTAAGCCCAATGGGATTTAGATTATCAAGTTGAGCAGTCATCAAATGGGATGAAAACATGTTTTGAAAATTAGTAATAGGCATTAAAACTAGTATTTATGTTGAAACAATGGGTAATTGCATGATAGATGTATCAATAATAGTTTCAATGAACAAATATTTAAACACATAACTCATGCTGCCACCAAATGTATTTTGTTGTAATGTGTTAAAGGAGAGGGAATTTTCCACTATAGTTTTGTAATTTTTTGATTCGAATATAATTTTTAATATCTCATCAAGATATTCAAGGTTTTGTTGAATGAAATCATGAAACAATGCAATTGTATGCACTTGATCATGGTCTATTTATTAATTTTCATTTTTTTCATGGTTTTTATTATCATAATATTATTTTATGATAACCCTATCAAAATTTTTTCATTTCCAACATGGATATCATCATGATCTAAGGTGTGATATCCCTCATTGTTTAAGACATATTCTATGGTTGGAGGGGGAACTCAATATGTTCAATAGGTACACCTCCCAATCTAGGGCTATGCCTAAGTTGCATAAAAAATAGTAAAATTAGGAAATTATAAATTATAATAATATGAAAACCTAGCTAGTTTAAAACCCTAGGAATAAAAAAAATTACATTCACATAGATCAGGTTCACCCAATGTTTACCCCTAAATTGGATAAGAATGATTATCCTATCCTTTGTGGTGTAAGGGTTAATAACATAAAAATGACAATGTACAAGGGTGATAATTAGATATATAGTAGGCCAATTAGATGATAAACTTAGATATAAGTATACACTAAATTTATTATGTTGAGATAGTCTAAATATGGAATGTATAATGATGCTCGCTATAAAAATGACAAAGAAGTGATGTACTTAGCTTGTTTTGATGCCAATGAAGTTATATATTTGGAACAAATTAAAAAAATGTTGGAAGCATATTCGAGAATAGTCATTAGATTCTAGATTTGACACTTTTGGCTCTTTGGATAGGAATGTTAGCTTGGGATGTTTATGTCAAGACTACTGTATTATAGTCATATAAAATGTCAAAATTGGTAGTTTGAGTGTGGCTTGTGACATACAATCCATAGGTCTTTATTTCATGCTCTCATGACCCTCCTAAACACCTTTTTTTTCATTACTAGTCATTCGTAACCTTTTATATGCTCATTCTAGCTCAATCAGACTCTATTTCCTAGGCCAATTCTATCCCGCTAGGTCCTAAGCTTGTAGGACAGGAGTGCCATACCTAGACTATAACACTGGACCCTAGGGTGTCCTATTTTTGGTGTCCCAAGACTATTGGATAGGAGTACCATACCTAGACTATAGTGCTAGACCCTAGGGTGTCCTATTTTCAACATTCCTATCTAATCACATTTCGAACCCAAACGGTCATTTCCATCTGATTCCTATCCTTCATCATGTCAGCCTATCATGAATAAATTTAGACCATGACTGATATTTCCCTATATAATCCCATTAAAATTTAATTTAGAAAAGGAGTTCATACATCTTACAAAGCAAACAATAATACAAATAAACCACTAAGGCAAACATTCCTATTCTTTGCATATAGTCACCCAACATAGATACAAACACATTTAAACTCTCACATCAGTCCCTAGCCACTTAAATCACTCTAAATTTGGTATTTTTGCATCTACATCACACTATTTCACAAATCACATCAAGTGGGAGAACTACATATAGCTTGATCCCTCTTCAGAGTATTGGTATGTAGGCAACATGCCCAGACAAAGAGTGTGGATCACATGTTTAGTGCATCTTACACACACTAAACCCCATTTTTAAATTGATTCAAATATAATTTATTAAGAATGATGGAGGGTTAGGGTTTGAATATTAAAACATCTCTACAACAAGTTCTATCAACATTCATCACTTAAAATCTCACAAGTAGGCTCACATAGGTACAACACAAATAACTAAAAAAAATTAGGTTTTTGTGAGTATTTTGGACAACAATGATAGAAGAGGACAACGACAGTAGACCCTAAGGTGTATTATTTTTGTTGGTTCTATCCTTTCACAAAATGAAATCTAGATTCTGATTTGTGGCACTGTCCTAGTCTTGCATAGCTAGTTTCAAGCTCTGTCTCAACTATCTCAGCATAGTTTCAAGCTAAGTTATATTTCTCTTTATTTATTGATATTTTTAGAAAGGTTTAAAAGGTAAATAAATTATACAAATCAGAACTATAATTATTATAATATTATTTAATGATTTATTAATCTATACCCTTAACTAAAATAGGAATAAAACTCTATTATTCCCAAAATAGTTAAATCATTTGGTGAACCTGACTTATTTCATTTGCACATAAAAACCCTATGGAAAATTCCTTGTTGATTTTTCAAATATTGTTTTGATTTTTCCTATGTATTTAAATCATAAATTCACATTAGTTTTTAAAATTTACCTCAGTAATTTTAAAAATTATTTCATTCAAACCCTAGTTGTCTATGCTAGGTCCCAATTTTTTCCAATATTTTTTAAATTTTTCCTACATATTTAAATAAAAAATTCACATTTACTTTTTATAATTTATCTTAGTAATTTTAAAAATAATTTCTTTAAAACCCTAGTTGAATTTACTAGGTCCCTTTGCTTTTGAGGTATTACCTTACATCTAATTTAGAGTTCACATAAAATTACAAATGGATCTTACTCATATCAAAAATTTCTTGCAAATAATAAGGAATTCATACTTGGTCCTATCATGTATATTAATGATGAAGTTTACCATATGTTAATGCAAAGATTCATTCTTTCCCTTTCATGCTTACTTTTCATAATATGGGATGATATTAAGAAAGTTACTACTAAACATGTTAAGATCACTTTCCTTCAAAACAATGTTTATTTTTATTTAATATAAGGCTTCACTACATACTTTATCTCTCTCATGTGGAATAATTTTCAAGGCTACCTTGCTAAACATATTATAAATGTCATATCACAAGTCAAAGTTTTTATGCATTAGTGCACAATTCCATGCTCTCTATCCCTTGCTTGCTATATCTCATATGGAATGATCTTTATAAACATATTTTTGTACAAATTATTACTCTAATTTCATGGATTTCATTCCACATACATGATTTCTACCTAGATGCATATAACTCATTAGCTAATTTTAAGTATTTCCCTATTAATAGTCGACACAATCAAACACTAGCAGTTATATCTATTCCTCTTCCTTTCAAATTTGGTACATCTAGCTCTTATCCCATACCTAATACCATCTCTATGCCTATAATAGATCATGTGATACATGCTATCACCCAAGTTTATGAAGACAGGTAGGTTGATTACACCTATGGCTAGAACTTTGTCACTTAGGTTAACACCCATTTTGATACAATTTTAGTTCTTGAGCTCCTTCAACAATCAAATATTTACAAAGATGTGTTATATGCAGCTCTTTGTAATACTAGAATTCCTATTTCTACTGAACTAGCTTATGTTGCCTCTATCCTCAACATAAAGAAATGGAATGAAGAGAATATTTCCTTTGAGAAAAAGGATTTACACCTATGCCATATCATTTAAAAACATCTACCTCTATATATTCAATTAAGAATTAATGATGTAGGGGTAAAAAGAGTGTTAGTTGATAATCGTTCAGGACTCAACATTTTCAACATTTCTTTTCTTAAATGTATTAAAGTACAACCTCAAGATCTAAACCATTTCAACATGAACATTAGAGGTTTTGACAACATTCCACAAAAATTCATGGGTCAAATAATACTCAATCTTACTTTGGGGCTTAAGACACTGCTAACTACTTACTAAGTTATACAAAATGACCTCAATTATAATTTATTACTTGGTCAACCTTGGATTCATGATATGCATGCAGTCCCTTCTACACTCTATGCTTTTCTAAAAGTTAGTAATAAAGGCTACATCTACACATTCCCAATAGAAAATGAACTTTTAAATAATACCAGGTTACTAAATCTCCAAAAACTTACATTCCACACTTTAATCTTGGTAATATACCTACATAACCCATTAATAACAATGTACCCTTGAATAATGCAACACATCAGAAAATTCCATGTTCTATAATAGCACTGACACCAAATCACCAATTTACCTCCCCTTTTTCACTTAAATGTCTTAATAAGATGGGATATCATGGCAAAGGTCTCAAAAAGCATGATTAAGGAATTGACAATCCTATTGAGGCATCCACACAACATGGAAAGGAAGGGTTGGGATATCAACTTACCCTTCTTCATGATAAACCTTTTTCCATTGTTTCAAAGCAACTAAATTTTTGTCCACCCATTGCACCCATAAACCATATAGTTAATTATAATTTTACATTATCATTGGTCTATCCTGATCTTATCGATGATATAGTTTAACCAGATATGTTTGCATTAGATGAATTCTCTAATGATGAATCCCTCCTATAATTTATCAGAGCATATGAGAACCTCCCATCTTGCTATCATAAAATAGATTTCCTCATCACACAAATGCCCATGCTTACTATGGAGAAAATTCAGATTCTCCCTAGGACATACTAGTTGATGCAAATGATAATATTCCTATAACCCCATACACACTAGATCATTTCACATTACTTAACGAGGAAATATTTGATTTCAATTGTGGAACCAATCAAGATCCCTACATTGTCTTGTTAGCCATTGCCTTACAAAAATAAGAGGATACATATATTCATCAAGATTTAATAGATTTTTTATAACTCTTTACTTAGTATTACTCAGATATGCCAAGAATTGATACATGTATAGCAGTCCATCGGATTCCCCCTAGATGATAAATCGATTAAGAAAAAAATTTGAAAAATAAATCCTAAGGTGACTCTCTTAGTTAAATATGAGATCCAATGCCTCTTAAATACTATCTTCATTCAAATAGTAGCACACCCTGAATGGATTTCCAATATAATCCTTGTGGTAAGACCCAATAGACAAATTTGGTGTTGTTTGGATTCTCAAAGTTTAAATAAAGCATGCCCAAAAGATGATTTTCCCTTTCCTAATATTGATATGATCATAGATTCCACAATTAGGTATGAAATGTTATCATTTATGAATGGCTTTGTAGGCTACAACCAAATCAAAATAATCGAATAAGATTAAGAGAAAACATCTTTTACAACACCTTGGGGTACAATTTGTCACATTGTCATGCCTTTTGGATTAAAAAATGTCAGAGCTATATATCAACGTACTATAATGAATATATTTCACGACTTGATTCACCATATTATCAAGGATTATGTAGATGATATATTAGTAAAATCCAAACAAAGACAACATCATGCTATTGATTTATGAAAGATATTTTAATGACTCAAATAATACAATGTCTGATTAAACCCAAAAAAATGTGTGTTTGGAGTTACATCAGGAAAACTCTTAGGTTTCATTATTTCTAAGTGTGGCATAGAGGTTGAACCTAAGAAAGTCAAAGCAATTATTGACATGCCACCTACCACAAACTTAAAAAAAATTCAATCCTTACAAGGCAAGATCCAAACAATCCACCATTTTGTAGCTCAACTTACTGATAAAACTTAGTCATTCACTTGATTATTAAAGAAAGATACAAAGTTTGTCTATGACAAATATTTTCAATAAATGTAAGACACAATCAAGTAATATCTTATTAATCCACCTATTCTAGTACCACCTATACTTGACAGGCCTTTCCTACTATATATCTCAGTAACATACCACACATTAGGAGCACTCTTAGCACAACACTATGATTAACATAGCGAGTGAGTAGTTTATTACATTAGTCACACATTAGTTGATCATGAAAACAATATTTCATGATAAAAAAAATATCTAGCATTAGTTTTTGCCACAAAAAAACTTCAACATTATATGGTCAATAACGAGACTCAGGTTATCACAAAATTAGTTCTCTTGAAGTTTCTAATGGTAAAACCACATCTCTTTGGTTGCATCATGAAATGGGTCATGTTATCAATATAATTTGACTTAAATATAGTTATCCATAAATCAATAAATGGCCAAATCATTGTAGACCATTTGGTAGCCACACCACTCTTAGACACCAATCTTATTAATGACACATTTATAGATGATTTTACTACCTATTCTACTCATTCTAACACTTGGACCATGGTATTAAATGGTTCTCAATGTGTATCTAGTACAGGGTTAGGAATTTTATTTGTCAACACTTTTGGTCAACCATTTCTTATTGCATATTGATTAAGCTTCTCCTGCACCAACAACACCATAGAATATGAAGCAATTATCTTAGGTCTATTTTCCACCTAGTCCCTACAAATAAGATCTATTCAAATCTTCAGTGATTCTTAACTCATGTTCAATCAAGTTAAAAATGTTTATTAGACAAAAGAAGAACATCTTATCCCATATTGGAACATGGTACAATGTTTATAATCATAATTCGACTACTTTTCTATAGAAAGTATACCAAGAAAAGATAACTGACACGTAGATGTAATGGAAAGTGCCACATATTTGATTCTTATTGACATTAAAGATGATCAAGATATTTTCATAATTAAATGATTACAATCACCATCAATATCTAATGTGGATTTGATTTCATTATCTGTCTTAGCCACTACATGTAGTTCTACAACTCTAAAATGTTTCCTTGATATCTATATCTTTTTAAACAAATCTATTATAACAGACACTTTTTCATGAAATGCCAAATGTAAATTACACAAAAAATCACTCCATTATGTAATTATTGGTAGAGACATTTTTAAATGATCATTCGATGGATGCTTGCTTTAATTCTTGACTTTAGTAGAAGCTAAAATTGTTATTACATAGATATATGATAGTGAGTGTGGTGGTCACTTTAGAGGAAAGGCCATGCCACACAAATTTCTTCAACAAGCGTACTACTAGCCCACCATGGAAGATGAATATTCAAAGTTATGTGATAAATGTCAACAACATAGTAACCTTCAACTTACACCATCATAACAATTGCAACCTATTGTCTCTCCATAGCCATTTATGTTATGGGGATTTGATCTTATTAGAAAGATTAACCCTAAATCCTTTGATATGCATAAGTTAATCATCACATCTATAAAGTATTTTACCAAGTGGGTGGAATCCATTCCAATTCAATCTACCACAAGGAGGACATTTGTAGCTTCCTCATGACTCACATTATTTCACACATTGACCTACCCACAACTATCATTTCAGATAATAGAACATCATTCAAGAACAAAATTGTCAAGAAAGATTGCACAAAATATAAGATTAAACACATGTTCTCCACTCTGTACTGCCTGAAAGGAAATGTTCAAGGATAGGCTACCAATAAAACCATTAACAAAATCTTAAGAAAAATAGTGACCAAATTCAAATATGATTGGCACAATCAACTAGTTTTTACATTATGGGATTATCACACAAGTATTTATACATCCACAAGAGCCACTCCTTATTCACTCATTTATGTCACAAAAGTAGTTTTACCATTAGAATTAAAAATCCCATCTCTCCATGTATCCTTTAAAGGTATCCTCACTAATGACTAGAATCACAAAAAGCATATACACCAGCTCAAATAGTTAGACCATATAAGCATTCAAACAGCTGAACACCTCAGAATCTATCAATAATGTATACAATGATCCTAAAAAAAATGAGTTCACACTAGAGAATTTTAAGTTAATGATCTCATTCTTAAATAAAATCTTCATAATATCAATGCTAAATAAGAAACCAAAGGAAAATTCAAACCAAATTGGCTAGGTCCATACCTCATTACCAAAAATCTTAGCCTTAAAGTGTATCGTCTAGCCTCACTTGAAAGAAAGAAACTCAAAAATATAATGAATATTATGCATCTATGCAGATTTCATGTATAGTATTTCATTACACACATTATTTTGTACATAGTTTTTTTCTTACTTATACATAATTTCTCAATTTTCTTGTACATAGTGTCTATTTTCTTGCTTGTACATAACTTCTTTTCATTTTCTTGTAAATAGTCTCCTTATGATTGATTGTAAATAGCTTAATAACTCAAAATAAAAAAAAATTAAAATAACTCAAAATACAAAAACATTAAAATAACTCAAAATACCAAAAACATTCAAATAAATTAAAAACACCAAAAACATTTTAATTGTATCCATTATCCATACTTTACATATCTATTACCATGCTAGACTTACATTTTGTTGTTCTATGCTATTGTATGTTGATTTATCTACATTACCATGCTTCACTTGATCTTCTTTGAGTATGTGCAGTGACACCTAGATCCTTAATTGCTTCACTCTACCCATCGAGGGGGTATCCTACTTCTACATTTGAGACATACATCGACATATATACCCATCAGGGGCATCTTCTACATGACTTAACCATCTAGGTTATGTTATTACTACACCACACACTCTATTTATCATGATAATGTACATTACTTACTAGCTTACATAGATTACTCTATTGAAATTTACTAGTATATAACACTTGTGTATTTCTTAGCATATACCTAGTCTTGTACTACATGTTTTGCATAATTTCACTTCTTTATTTGATTAGTTAGATGAAATAATATCTCTATATTTTACATGTTTTCCTTTCTTGCTTTGAATAAATATATGTGATTACATTTCTTAGTTACTATTTTGTCTCTTGTGTGTGCCTTAGGACATTTACCAATGTCCTTTCCCTGTACTCTTCTATGTGCTTGTGGCCCTCATGCCAACCTTGCTTGTTTTCAATTGTATGTGCATGTGGGAATTTGAACATGCCTTGTATGCTTGTTTTCCCAATTTGAGTGACATGTGCCCATGTACCTTGTTTGATTAGCCTCTTGGCAAGTATTGTATGCTTCTTGCTTCTTTCCTTGTGTGTTTGTTACTTATTTTCTTCTCATTGTTTGCAATTCCATGATCCACATTATGCATTATCTTGATTTATTGGATGCCATGATGGAAATCATGCTTCATCCCTCCTTAACAACTAAAAACTAAAAATTAAAAACTAACATTTCTAATTCCAATTTAGTATACTACACATGCTATTAAATCTTTGCATCTATCTAGGCATACCCTTGTTGATCTAACAATCTCCAATACAAATTATTCTATATCTTGAGACATCTTTTTGATTATCATTTCTATATCATGTATTTCATAGCATAACACACTTGTAAGGTTCTTTCTTTTGAAGGCAATCATTACAAGGTCTTGATTCCTACCTTTAGAATAGGGGCAATTATTAGGGTTTTTTTCACAGAGATTAGAGCCTCCCATCAGTAAAAAAAATAGTCTTCAAAACACTCAAAACAACAACCATAACCCAAACCAGGTAGAACACACCAAAAACATAGTGATAAATATAGAATAGTAATCATAAATAGTAAATGAAAAGAGCACCATACTTGGAATATAATGTTGGATAGTAGGGTGTCATGTTTTTGATGCTCCTATCCAAACAACAAAAAAAATAGACTTTTCAAAAATAGATAAAAAGGTAAGTTTAGTTACAATTTTGTTAGCTATAGTTTAGTTTATAATTAGTAGTTTCAATAAAATTTTTCTCAAAGAATCTAGATATAGGGGGAATCATGTATGACATGATGGCTATCACTTCTATTTTCATATTGGGTAGTTGGTATAACTTTGAGATCATAATCAATGCTATAGACACCAGTGATTAGGGACAATGTGCATGGCACATTTACCCTATTTTCTTTCTGAGTTTAGTACATTACCTAGGTATTCTTATTAGTTTCATGCCTTATTACATCTATAGGTGTTTGGCATCATTTCCAAGTGTATTCCATATAAGCTTAATTCCTAGTTTTAGAGTGGCTTTCATACAAGCATAATCTCCACCTTTCAAAGTGTCCAAAATTGGCATAGTTTCCATTACACATTTGGTTATCCATGACACATAATCAGATTATAGAGAATTTATGGGCTTCAAGATCTATATCATATGACACACATTTATACCGGTATCAATTCATAGATTCACTTCATGGGAAATGGTGGAGCTAAAGGACTAGCTAGCCTTTATATTCTTAAGCCACTTACTTAGAGGGATTGGACACACAGTCCAAACATAAATTAACACACACAAGATCACATAAATTCACTTAGTGGAAAATGATGGAATTAAAGGGATAGCCTTTGAATTCTTGTTCCACTCTCAAGGAATTGAGCACTCAGCTCTGTTCATGATATTACCTTTGGTTCAATACACACCACCAACATTATCCAACATCACTTAGCATCACTCAACATCACAATGAGTTTTGTATTGGTTCATGTACTCAGTGAGGTGTATTCTTTCCTTTCTCTTCCTATCTCTTTTACCCAACCTTTTTATGTTATTATTTTAGACATAACTTGTCTATTAAGAACTGATCTACTCCTTGTTTTCCTTTTGCAAATTTATACTTCATGATTTTCTCTCTCTATGCACACTCAACATCAAACATCTTCATGGGCTTCATCCTTATACGTAAGTTTAGGTATGATTTATATTTTTAATTTATCCTATTATTTCACTTTGCTACATCACTAGAATAAAGGGGGGCAAAATTTAGTCATATAAAATGTCAAAATTGGTAGTTTGAGTGTGGCTTATGATACCCAATCCATAGGTCCTTCTTGCATGCTCTCATGACCCTCATAAACACCTTTTCTTATCATTGCCAGTCATCTATATCCTTCTAGATGGTCATTATAGCTAAACCAAACTCTATTTCCCAAGCTAATTCTATCCCCCCCAGGTCCCAAGTCTATAGGATAGGAGCACCATACTTGGACTATAACACCAAACCATAGGGTGTCTCATTTTTGGTGATCCTATCTAATCATATTTTGAGCCCAAACAATCATTTACATTTGATTTATATCCTTCATCATGTCAGCCTAATGTGAATACATTTAACCCATGACCAATAGTTCCCTATAAAATCCCATTCAAAGTGCATTTAGAAAAGGATGTGACAAATATTACAAAACAAGAATACAAATAAACCACTAATTTAAACTTTCTTGTTCTATACATACAGTTACCCAATATAGTTTCAAACAAATTAAAACTCTCACACCAATTTCTAGCCACCTTAAGAAATCTTAATTTAGATTTTTTACATTTGCATCACACTATTGCACAAAGCACATCAAGTGGAAGAAGTACATATGGCTTGATCCTTCTTCAGAGTATTGGTATGTAGGC
The DNA here is from genome assembly GCA_037957365.1 of Torreya grandis. Taxonomy (NCBI): domain Eukaryota; kingdom Viridiplantae; phylum Streptophyta; class Pinopsida; order Cupressales; family Taxaceae; genus Torreya; species Torreya grandis. The sequence goes on along the minus strand of JARHVA010007626.1, from coordinate 391,193 downwards.
AATGTGCCCACACAATGGGTGTGGATCACATGTTTAGTACATCTTACACACACTAATCCCCCCATTTTCAAGTTATTTAAATCTTATTTATCAATCATGATGGAGGGTTAGGGTTTGCATATTAAAACAACTCTACAGTGAGTTATGTCAACATTCAACACTAGAAATTTCATAGGCAGGATCACATAGGAACATTACAAAGAACATAGAAAAAAAGGGTCTCTATGAGTAGTTTGGACATTAGTGGTACAAGAGGACAACAATGTTAGACCCTAGGGTGTCCTATTTTTAGTGGTCTTGTCCTTTCACAAAATGAAAGCTAGATTCTAATTTGTGACATTGTCCAAGTCTTGCATAACTAGTTTCAAGCTTTGTCTCATCTATCTCAGTCTAGTTTCAAGATAAGTTATATTTTTCCTTATTTATTTCTATTTTTAGAAAGGTTCAAAAGGCAAATAAATTATACAAATTAGGACTATAATTATTATAATATTATTTATTGATTTTTTAATCTAGACCCTTAACTAAAATATGAATAAAACTCCATTATTCCTAAAATAGTTAAATCAAGATTCAATGTTAGTGTGTTGTATAGAATATCTAATAAAATAGGATGAGACCACTTGCATGCTTCTAGGTTTTACCTTACCTTCATTTTTGTGCATTCATATTTTGGTCATGGACTGTCACTCCTTGTGAAATAATAAAACCCTAGCTTTCTATCTTCGTAGTGACCTTGGGGGAAAATGGGTTAGTTGTCACATGGTGTTGAGATAACCCCAAAGACCTTATTATCAAAGGGAGACATAGATAATACTCCAAATTATGGCCTTAGACTCATATAAATCTCCATTACATGTAGGTTTGTGTGTGAATCATACAATATATGTAAAATAAGTACAATAGTGAGCTAGCTTGTAAATTAGAAAATTAGGCTCTTGGGTTTATCCTTTGGTACTTCAAACATAAAGATACATAGTCCTTATGACTGGTATGTAAATATGAATAAATAGGGAATTTTATTTAATTTAATGTTCTTTGGTTTTTTGGTTAGGTACAACTAGGTGTCATAGGTGTAGAATGGACTAGGGTTGCTATTATATTTATATCAATCCATTTAGAGTAATAACCCACATTAAATCACTTAAGTTTACCATTCATATATGTTTCATTTGAAAATTAGGTTACTTTATGGCACTGTAAACTAGCATCATGATAGGACACTAGTGTCAATGCTATTATATGTCCTAGTTGTTAGTGTCTAGGGAGTAGGAAAATATGTATAAATTTTAAACTTATAGAGATGGAAGATAATTAAATTTTAAGCATTCTAGGAAAGATAGAATACCTGGGTCATCAATATAATACTATTCAAACTAAGATATATGTCAAAGGGACACAAAGATAAAATATATGTGAGACTTGCAGAAATAATAAAGGTGAATAACTAAGAGGAACAACCAAGGTCTAAGTTTTTATAGTGTACAATATTGAGTTTCTATATAATTATAAAATATCATCTACACACACATAATGTTAGAGTGCTCAGTGAATCCAAATCATGCACTATGCAACCAAACTAAATCAACCATTATATATGGATTCTAGATTTAATTTCAACATTCTCATATACCTTGTCATATCCTAATATATCCTATTATTTGAAATCATGATCACCATAAAATGGAGTACACCCATTCTCCTACCATTCTCATGGAATAAAGACTATGACATAAAATTTTATTATGCCCCCATTGTAATTATATAATTTTAAATTGTATGTGAATGTTATTTGAAACTAAATTATGAGTACATGTGTAATGAAATATGCCCCCAAAATATGTATCAATAACCAAAAAAAAAAATCTAAAACTATAAACATGACAAGAACTAAATTTTTAATTTTTCTATTTGAAAATGGATTTATTCATGCATGAGAAGCCCACTAAAATGCCCCTATTTTGAGTTTAGGCAATTTAATCTTACAAAGTCACTAATCTCAAAATAAAAGTTAACTTAAAACATGTGTAGTAAGATGTTACCATTGAAAATTTTAGCATATGGAAAAGTGTTAACAAAGTAAGATTTAAATTTTGCATAAAATTTAAGAGACAAGGCCTATAAAATATATCAATGAATATCATGGAATTAGTATGTTAGTATGTTATAAGTGTATGATATGGATCATGAAACTTTAAAACTCATCAAGATCATAAAAAAACAAACAACAAGCACAAAGAAAAAGAAAAAAAATTATGGGACAATGGAAAAAATCAAGACATGTTCAAATGTCATAAATAACACATATAAACATGATGAATGTCACACATAAGGGACATGTCCAAACTTGCATACACATAGGACCAAGGGCTAAAATAAATACATGTTCAAATGTCATAAGCCATACATAAGGCCAAGGGACAAACCAAGGACATGTTCAAATGTATCAAAACACACATAGAGCCAAGGGACAAAATAAAAACATGTTATAATGTCTCACACACAAAATATATCATAGAGATGCATCAATTAGTTATTTTCACATAAGGGTGAAGGGCCAACATAATAGATAAGACTAGTTATAATATATTATGTAAAAGTAAGCAATATCAATGAAACATATAATTAGAAATAATAATATAAAATATTCATATGCCATGCGATCATATCCTATTAAATAACATGCTCATATACATTATGTAATATATAAATGTTAACAAAACATTTGTAAATAATTGAAAGCTCAATAATATATGGGTTATGATATGATAACACCTACATAATTTATAGATGCTAAATATAGATTTTATATGATAAATTAATCTTTTAAACCTGAAAAATGCCACTCATTGCTCAACCCTTCATTTGAATACCATTTTAATGTGAAAAGGCTTGTATTCACCATCTCATTGTACCTAAATTGTTATCATATGGTTAGACCCTAAAGTGTGATTAACCATATCACCTTTATCCTAAAATCTACATAAAACATGACTAATATACTATTATAATATTTAAATATCTTCAACATATTTCTATCCTCATGAACACTACCATCTAAACTAGGACACTAACATTGATGATAGTGTCCCAAGTCTGACACTAGTGTTTGAACCTTACAGATGATCAAATTTTAAAATATTTTGACATGTATGGGTATACCTATTTATCTTAATTAACCATCACATGAGATAATTTCCAAAGGTTTGTATAAATAAAAGTAAAATACCATTCATTATCATCAAGTACGAATAAAACACACATCTATCTTATACCAAGAAAAAACACTTCTTAAGCTTACAAAACTACCCTATCTTCCTTATTTCTAAATAAATCATATGAGTAGTCTTATTATAGGTCTAAATCATTTAAATATTAGCTCATGAGAAATGTTTGTTAAGTTATATGTTATATCACTACATGAACTCACATATATAATATAACATAATTATTCATACATAAGCCCATATAATGGGGTGAACTACATTGGGTTGACCCCCTCTTCAAAGTATTGGTTATGTAGATAACACTAACTAATAGAAGAATATATTAGGATAGATTGAATTTACTTCAGCCAAATAACACTTATTTTATAAAGTGGTATTACCTAATTAGAGGACCTAAGGTTCTGAGCTACATAATGATATCCAAAACTTATGCACAAGATCCAAATAATTTTTTTTCAAGGCAACAACGAACCCTAATAGGCACATGTGGAATTTATATAAAAGGAAATGCAATTCATTAAGAAAATAATCTTTTAAATTGAGATATAAAAATATATGCGAGTGTCTATATCCTAATGGTAGTTTCTAGGTGAATATAAAGTAAATTTATAGAATATGATAAATCATAATAGAGTGTCATGCTATCTTCTTCCATATCTGTATTAGTCAGATATGCTTGCACATTAATAAATATGATAATTATTATATCTACTTCATGTTTAAGTATTAAAATTACTTTTATGCATTATATTATATATATTTAATTATTTAGCCCTAAAATTTAGATATGGGGAATCTAGGGTTAAATGGGGAAAAGATAGCCTAGGAAAGAAGGATGATAAAATATCTTGAAATCAAGCCAAATATTTTCAAAATTTAGATAAACATATACCATTTTTCTATGTTGAGATGATAAATATAAAAAGTAAAGCTATGTTAGATATTGAAATAATAATGAAAACAAGATACTTAGCTAGTTCTAATGCTACTATATATATATATATATATATATATATATATATATATATATATATGGATCAGGAACATGTGAAAAGTGGACTAGATCTAGATTCTAGAATAATTACTTGATTTTAGAAATTGTGCTCTATAGTTGTAGACACTTCATCAACCTAGGATGGTAGTGTCAATTTTACCATTCAACTTGGATGCAGGGTTCCAATATAGAATACCTACTAAAATCTAATGCAACCACTTGGATGATTTTGGGTTTGTGTCACCTCCACTCTAGCACATTTAGATCTGGGTCATGGACTATCACTCTTTGTCAAATGAGGAAACCCTAGTTCTTCATATTCATATTGGATATGAGAAAATTAGGTGAGTAGGAACATGGTGTTGAGTTACCCCAAAGAACCCTCTTTCAATTAACATTGCCTACATAGCCAATACTTTGAATAAGGCCTCAAACCTATGTTCTCCCTTATATGTTTAGATTATGTGTGAATCATGTAATGTGTGATAAAAAAGTACAATAGTGACCTAGTTTGTAACTTGGAAAATATATCTCTTGGGTTACTCCTTAAGTACTTCAGACTTGTAGATAATTTTTTTTCCTGTGATTGATATGGAAATAGGATAAAATAGGAAAGCTTTTCTCACTTAAGTACTTGATAGAATGATTTACTAAGCTACTTTGGTCTTTTCATGTATTTTTATAGGTTTGGAATTAATGAAGGTTAATATTATATTTTTACCAATCCATTTAGAGCATATCTCACATTAAATCACTTAGGTTGATCATAGGAATATGTTTCATTTGAAAATTGGATGAATTTAGGGCATTAGACACTTATGTTACAATAGGACACTTGCATCGATGTAAGAGTTTGAATATGATGCAAGTGTCTAGGTAGTTGGGAAATAGGTGTAGGTCTAAAACTTACAAAGATGGAAGATAAATATGTTTATAACATTATGGGCTAGATAATAGGTTTGAGTCATCATAATAACATTATCTAAACTAGAAGATAAGTAATTATTTATAGAGAGATATTATATGTGAGACTTATGGCAATGAGAAAGGTCTAGAAGCTAGAGGTACATCCATGATATATATTTCCAAAGTATATAATAATGAGGTTATATAATTTATAAATAGTGTCTATAACCCTCCCCTTAATCTATTAATGAAATTTATAGTTTAAAGGAAAAGTAATTCCTACTTGAGTGTGTATAACACACTTTGTCTTTTATTGAGTCCAACCTGAATGATTTTCTAGAAACTGACTTGCAACCAAGAGCATGTTATAGTATATATTCATTACATATAATCTAAAATTTAAAACATTAAAATAATTCAAATTGAAAGAGAGGAAGGTTTAGGAGTACACTTGTGTATCTATGCAACTATCTTGCCTTTTGGGAATTTGATTTGAAAGATGTATCATTATGAATCAATGAAACTAAGATTAGGATAAAGATAAATATATAAATCTATAAATTTCGTGTATCTAAAGAGATATAGAGAGATATTAGAGGGAACATGCCCCAACCTTAGATAAAAGGTGAGTTTCCAATTAATAATTAGATTAGCTTAACTATGTAACCTAGTCATACTTATAACCAAGTGAGTGTAAGTGAACCAAGTCAACTCACACTATAAACAAGTGAGGATGGATGATGTAAATCAGTTACAACCTACAAATTTGTCAAGATTAAATGATTTAATCACCTTAACCATAACAAATGTGAACCAACTACTATAATAGATTGGATTAATATAGTCCATGAAAATCTAACTTGTTGGGTGATAATGATCCCTAAAAGTTTTTTCAATCTAAAACTAGTTTGATTTTGAAATAATAGGTGTGCATTACATAACATATGCACCTTATATATCTTATGCTAAAACTATTTATAATAAAGGTACCAATGTGTATAATTCTACCACAAATGTGTATATGAATCATATAACTATGTAAGTTAGCCAACATAAAACTTTGTATGTGTGGAAAACATGTTTCCCAAACATGCCACCACTATATATGGAGAAATATGAAAACTAATATAAGTGCCAATGTGAATAAAATGTTTCCATAACATTCACCCACTACAATCTAAATTTTAGAATTGGTTTAAGTGTGGAGAACATGTTTCCAAAACATTCCCCCACTACAATCTAAATCTATGAAGCAGTTTACGAGTCATATCTCTATGGCATGCCCCCATTGATATTACCTCCTTTTTAGGTGAGGGGAAGTAGTAATTGGTAGTTACCTTACCTCTAAAGGATAATATAACCATGTAAACTATTATAGTACCATATAACATATAGAGGGAACATGTATAGGTAGATATATCATTAGAGCATGAAGAATGTGATCACACAAATTCTTAAGATGTATAATTAGATCATTAAAATTTCTAGATAGTAACAATATAATCTCAATAAGTAATCAAACATGTACATAAAAGAACTCAAAAATAAAATCAAGAGACAAATATCTAAGGAGACTACAAACAAGGGGCATATTCAAATGCTGCATAATTAAATGGACATGACTGAGCCAAATTTATATAAAGATAGAAATGACATATTAAAATGTCAACATACAATAAGAAATGGCATATTCAATTGTCAAAGAGGAAAACAAAGGCATGAGAGCCATAAACAATGGAGCATATTCAAATTCTCACACAATAAAGATAATAGTAAGACAAGACACTCAAGTGCAGAAAAGAAATCATAAAAAACAAGCATAAACATATCATGATAGTCCTTGAATATATATGTTAGCAAATAACACTAACTATATAGCATATCAAGTACAATGTGAAATATATAATCATGGATTATGGCATGTGTAGTATATAAGCTCAAACATGATAATGTAAAATGACCATAAAATGATATAACTTGGATGTATCATGATAAATAATGTATATGCCCCCAACTTCTTGGTGATGTGAATAGAGGGAAAGTCTAACATCTAAAATTGATTATATTAACTATCTATGTATGCTTTAATCACACCTAAAAGATGTGTGAAATGTGTGTGTATATAAAAAATACTAATATGTCATCTACCAACATATAACTAACAACATGTATGCCGAGGGGATAATAAGATATGTAAATACTAAACATATTTTTGGATTTTTTAAGTTTTTGTTTTTTGGTATTTTTGGCATATATGAAATGAAAAGACTATCTTATGATTTCATCCAAAGTATGCTCATAAATGTCTCCCCACTATAAACTTGGTGTAATAAACATGTGATGCTATCAATGAACATGTATATGTGTAATATATTTCACTATATTATTTATGATGCACTTGTTAGTGTAGTGATTTTTCCCATTGGGTTTTGCCTACATGGCCTTATGGCCATTCTATGTCAATTAAGCTTCCTTAGGTTGGTTATAAAAGGGTCACATAGGCTAATTATATTTTTAATGTAATTATATAATTAGGAAAATTAGAGGCTTCCTCATGTTGCCCTAATTTTCCCTATATGTACCCCAATTTTCCTTTTTGGAAGGCAAGTAGGTTAATGCGATTATATGCAAGCAGCCATATTTTGCAATATTTCCATGTGAAGACAAGCTTCTTCCTCCTTTGAAATTTATCTATGAATTAATTGCTTTATACATAGATTTTCTCAATATTTTGTGTAAAGATCCAAGATCATGGCCAATCCAACATGGTATCAGATCCATTTTTACCAGTATTGTAGCAATCTTTGTGGTGAAATCTTACTAGATTTGCTATTCCAACAAAAAAGAATGGTTTATTAGGATTCCTTGGAGAATTCATGCAAAGCTTTCTAATTGAGCTTTAGATCTCAAAATTAACTACACCATTAGTTTTATAAGGTTCCAAAACCTTAGGATAAATTGTAAACTTGGCATAGTTCTAGAATAGTCAAAATTTCCTCCTTTTTTGGCACCCAAAGACCCCATTTTTCATTTTTAGCAAAAATTTGTACTTCGTATGTTGCTGTGCAAAAACACTTTATGAGTTTTCTTCCTTGAGTAAAAATATCAAATGGGTCTCTTTCATATTTTTCATATCTAAAGTATTTTGGATGTTTTTGTCTTGCATCAATTTACATGCCATCAAACCTCTATGCTACTCAGATCCGTAGGAGGTCATTACTTCAGCTCAACAGTTGATCAACTTCAACTTGCATGTTTTGGAGAGTCTACTAACCAATATAAAATTTTAGAGGGATATTACTTAGCCAATAGACCAACTCAGACTTCCAATTATAACTTCACTTCTTTTAAGTTAAGTTGTTTGATAAGTCTAATTACTTGCCTATAGACCAAATTGGGTTTTAGAAGTTTCTTTACTTGCAATATGAGAAGTTAAGTAATCAAGGTTTGAAAACCCAGATTACTTGCCCATATAACAAATTGGGTTTGAGGAAGTACTTTACTCAGGTTTGTGAAGGGCAATTACTTGTTGAGTAAATCAGTCCAAGAAACTCAAATTACTCTTCATACACCGATCTAGGGTTCTGGAACAACTCTACTCAGGTTCTCAAAGGCTGACTACTTTTGGAATAAAGTAGTCCAAGAAACTTGATTACTCTTCATAGACCAATTTGGGGTTTTGGAACAACACTAATCAAGTTCTTAAAGGCTGATTAATTCTCAAGTAAATTAGTCTAGAAAACTTGAATTACACTAGGAAGACCAAATCGGGTTTTCAAAGGGTCATTACTTTAAAGGGTGATTACTTCTCAAGTAAAATAGTTCAAGAAACTCGAATTAATCTTTATGGACCAACTCAGACTTTCAGAGGGTCTTTACTACTTGGGTTTATGGGGTAGCATTACTTGAGTTTTTTGCCATTTCTATTTTTTTGCCAAGTTTGGAAAGAAACTTTCCTTTTTTGGAAAGGGTCTAGAAATATGTGAAATAAGGACTTGTAAGTGCCATAACATTCAATCTGTATCTCCTTTTTAAGTGCTATTTTTTTTGAAAGTGCATATTTTCTCAAGATCTACGCATTGGTGATATTTTTTAGACCTTTTGTAAAATAAATTTTATTCATGGTGTAATAGATTAAAAATCACTTCAAACTTTTTATATGTTTCTTCTTAGATGCATTATCAGCTATGCCCAATGTCCCTCTCATACTCTTTCACACTAATTTCTCATAGACACATTCTTAGTGGTTTGTGATGTCTAATATTGAGTGTGTATTGCATTGTAACTTAAGGTGGGGGTATTATTGATAGTTTAAGGGGGTACTTATACTATGTGTATTTTGTTATTTTATTTCATTTCAATTCTACAAATTATCTCAATCTAATCTGCACTAATGGATCTAAACATTTAATTACTCACACCATTTAACTATCTCAAATGGAAGTCTAAAATGCAGCTCACCTTGAGAGGTAAAGGACTCTATCAAATCACTATGGGTGAGGAAACTGAGCCATATACAAATGTAGAAAATGTTAAGTGGTGAAATAGATGTGATGAGGCCTATGGGTTCTTATGCCTATCAATGTCTCTTGACCTCCTATTTCATGTTAAATCTACAAAAACTCCCAAGGAAGTCTAGACCAATCTAGACAAGTTTTTTTGGAGTATAGGACATCATGTGGGGTCATGAGCTAGAGAATGAGCTCATCACATTGAGAGAAAGTGAATATGACACCCTAAAAGACTTATTTACAAAATTTAAATCACTAAGATTGTAGTTGAGATAATGTGGCATTGAGAAAATAGATTACCAATTGATTGTATCTATGCTTGAAAAATTGGGTCATGACTATTCAATTTTCATCTCTACATTTCATGATACCAAACATGCACTTGGAAAATTCCATCATTTGATGAGTTTGTCACCGATCTAACTCGAGAGAAATATAAGTTGGTTCAAATAGGTTCACTAATGTCTTTAAAATCACATGCCTTGATTGTCAATCAAGACAAGAAGAAGACTTCTAGTAGTGGCAAATAGGAGAAGAAATAATCTAAACTAGATCATAGGCATAAAAATTATCAGAAATTAGATGTCAAGCCTAAGGCATCATCAAATGAGTCCTCCTCAAGTGAGAAACCTAAGGAGGAGAAACTCAAATGCAACTTTTGTAAGAAACTTGGGCATGATGAATCTCAATGCATGAAAAAGAAGATTGACACCTTGACTAAGATGTTTAAGAAGAATAATATCAGTTTTCTTGAGTCTTCAACTTAGAACATGTCCACACTAGATTCTAAAAAGGTTAAAGACAACAAAAAGGGTAAAAAAAAGGGCAAAAACTTATTGTAGTAGCTTCTCAGCCTTTGACTTGGGTAATTGACTCGAGTGCTTCCTTTCACATGGCCTCCTCAAAGGATCTCTTTTTTAGAAATAGAGCCGTGTTCTATGCCTTCAATTCTCATGGGTGATGAAACTTCGGTAGAATTCAGTGGTAAAGGATTAGTTGAAGTAAGTGATGGGACCTTCAATGATGTTCTGTGTGTTCCTTCACTATCCACTAATCTTCTATCAGTGTACCAAATCACTCACATAGGTGCAAGGAAGTGATTTAAGTTTGCACCTAATTCATGGTTATCAAGGAGATGCATAGTGACACTATAATGGTTTATGGGAATCCCAATCACAAGTCTAGGTTTTATACCTTCTCATAATTTCCACCAAATCAACCTTCATCTGCACTGCTTACTCATGTAGATGGAGTGAGAAAACTATGGCATAAATGGTGTGGCCATTTAAACTACCATTACCTGGAGCAACTCAGTCATTAGAACATGGTTTCAAGGTTGTCTAAAGTCAAATTCTTGGATGGACTATGTAATGGCTACATTTTTGGCAAGCATCCAAAAGATAAATATGACAAGGGCAAAGCAAGGAGAGTTGAATAGAAGATTTAAATTGTCCACAATGACATAACAGGTCCATTTCCAAAACCTATATTTAATAGGACTAGATACATGCTCACATTCATCAATGACTTTTTAAGGTACACCTAGGTGTTTTTTCTCAAAAAGAAGTTTGAGGAATTTGATCACTTTAAGGATTTTAAGGCACTTGTAAAGAAGCAGTCAAACTATTCCATCAAAATCTTAAGGACTAATAATGGTGGGGAGTATGTCAACAACAAGTTTGAGTAGTTTTGCACATCAGAAGGGATTCAAATGCAAAACATAGTTTCATACAGTCCTTATCAGAATGGTATGGCTGAATGTGAGAACCATACCTTGAAGGAAATGGTCAACTACATACTTCAATTAAAGTCTCTTGCTCCTCAATTTTGGGCCAAAGCATTAAAATTTATGTGATATATTTAGAATTATGTTCCACATAAAACCTTCAGAGGAATCACTCCTTTTGAAGCTTGGGATAGTCACAAGCCCATAGTGGACTACTTTTGAGTATTTGGATCACCAAAAATTTCCCATATTTCCAAGAAGAAATGGAAGGCAATGGACCCTCAGAGTCAGTCTTGTATCTTTGTGGGGTATGCAGAGGATCCTAAGGGATACATGCTTCTCCATCCTATAACTCATGAGTTGTTCATTAAAAGGAGTGTCAAGTTTTTTGAGGGCCCACTTCAATTCACTAATGGCACTATAAACTCTTCAAAAGTCTCATTGGACATTGATTCCACCTTAGACAATGATTTGGATCCACCTCAAAATCATCTTGATAATTATGATGACTCTTCTTCTTCTTTAAGTTTAAGTGATGAGACCAGTGATGAAGATTCTCCTCCTCCATCTCACACTCACACTTTAGATGATGATGACTCACCTCTTGATTCTCCAATCTCATTTAATTTTGATCCCACTTGGGCTAGATAGAAACTTCAAGGTGATGGAAAATAGGTTGGAAATACATCAAATACAAGACAAACACATTCATAATTTTAGGGGACTTCACATGCCTACTTGGCCATTACCTCAGATCTATAAACCTTTCATGAGGCATCTAGCATTCCAAAATGGTATTATGTTATGAAAGAGGAGTATAGTTCCCTAATCAAGATCAAAGCATGGGACTTGCTCCCTCTTCCTAAAGGAATAAAATTGGTCTATTATAAATGGGTTTATCAAACTAAGTATGGTGCAGATGGGTCTGTTGATAAGTACAAAGCTCGTATGGTTTTAAAGGGGTTTTATCAGGTGCCTATCATAGACTACACTAATACATTTGCTCTTGTAGCCAAAATGACATCTATTAGACTCACTCTAGCCATCATAGCCACACATTGGTGGGATGTTCACCAAATGGATGTCAAGAGTGATTTTCTACATGGAGCAACCATAAGGCTTTGTGAGAGATTCCTCCTTGGTCTGTAGACTTAAGAAATTTATCTATGAACCCAAATAGGCACCTCAGACATGGTATGCCAAGATGGACCCCTTTCTCCTCATAGTCAGGTTCACCAAATGCCACTCGGATCCAAATGTCTACATCTTGTAGTAGGATCATTCTTTGTTGATCCTAGTTCTCTATGTGGATGACTTATTGATTAAAGGGAGCTCATAACCATCCATCTCAGTAGTGAAAACTACACTTTTAGACATATTTTTAATGATAGACATGGAATTGTTGAATTACTTTCTCAAGATTGAAATCATTCAATCAAAATTTGGAATAACTTTATTACAATCCAAGTATTCTCTTGATTTACTTGCGAGGTTTAACATGGATAATTGTAATCCCATTCCTACTCCCTTCTTGTCTAGTGTGAAGCTTGAGGTTGATTTTCCTACACCATTGTTTAATGTAACTCCATATCAACAACTTGTGGGTAGTGTTACCTATCTCACACACACTAGACTTGAAATATCATATATAGTTGGCATGGTCTCCTAGTTTATGTAGGAGCCACATGAATTGCATTGGAAAGCAACTAAGTAGATTTTACACTACATTCAAGGTTCACACAACTATGGGATACATTATGGAGTAGGAATAGAGGTTGATTTTATTGGATACACAACTGAAGATTGGGTTAGAGATATTTAGAGTCAAAAGTCCACTTTAGGCTACAATTTCTCACTTGGTTCAGGTCCAATAAATTGGTCAAGTAAGAAGAAACATGTAATTGCTTTATCATCTAAAAAGGTATAATATAGAGGGGATATCAATGCCACTACTAAGGCAATCTAGTTTCATGGGATTCTCACTAAGTTTAGTATCTAGATTCATAAGCCAATAATTATATACTATGACAACTAAATCACTATCCATATTTATCAGAATCATGTTCTTCATCAGAGGACCAAGCACATAGAGATTCACATGAGCTTCATCAAAGAGCTTATCAATGAGCAAGTCATTTATCTTCAGTACTATCCAACATTGGAGAAAATTGTAGATATTCTAACCAAGATCTTCATAGAGAGTAAATTTGATCATCTACAAGCTCTCATTAGGGTTAGGACTGCTCCATCTTCTTCTTCCTCCTATGGAGGTTATTCACTATGTACTTATGTACCTCATCAAGATTTCAATGTCAGGACCCAATTCTCATCTCACCTAAGCTATGCTTAAGGGGGGTGTTAGTGTAGTGATTTTTCCCATTGGGTTTTGCCTACATAGCCTTATGGCCATTTTATTTCAATTAATCTTCCTTAGATTAGTTATAAAAGGGTCATATAGGCTAATTATATTTTTAATGTAATTATTTAATTAGGAAAACTAGAGGCTTCCTCATGTTTCCCTAATTTTCCCTATATGTACCTCACTTTTCCTTTTTGTAAGGTAAGATAGGTTAATATGATTATATGCAAGCAACCATATTTTTCAAAATTACTATGTGAAGACAAGATTCTTCCTCCTTTGCAATTTATCTATGATTTCATTTCTTTATACATAGATTTTCTCAATCTTCTATGCAAGGATCCAAGATCCTGGCCAATCAGACAAAACTATGTATGTAAAATAGGACTTTATAGTTTTGAAGTATAAATAGTAGGATTAGGGGTTCATGGAACCACTTGTTGAGTGCTCTATGTTTTTTTTAGAAAAGGAGTAATAAGAACATGTGTATGTGGTCTAGATATCTAAATCTGGCACGCAATATATGAGGATTCTATGGAACCCACTATGTATCTCTTATGCAATGGTCTCTCAAGTGTTGACTACCTAGTAAAGGGGATTACCTATTACTTTACCTTTTATAGAAGATTAATCTTGGGTGATATTATAATTAATTTCCTAGGTATAAATTTCTCTTTCTCAAGAGGATGTTCATATAGAATTCTAGAAATTATAATTACTAGATTGGTATGAACGTATTTAATCCACCCATGCACTTTAAAAGGTAATACTTGAAGTGTATGTATCCAAGGTAATCCAAATAACATATCAAAAACACTTGGGGAAGGTAACACAAATAAGGTAGTAACCACATGGGTGGGACCCACCTATAAAATTAAATCAATCTCACCAAGAACTTATTATGAGGTCCCATCAAATACTCTAACAGACCCAATCAAAGGATGTGAATCATGATTTGTATACCCAAAATATGTAAGTAATGTCATAGTACAAATGTTTTCACTTATTATCAATCATAACACTATGTATAGTATGGTGATCAAGGTATGATTGAATGAATAAGGAATGAAGATCTGAGTCATCATCCCTAATCTCACCATCATCAAAAGTAATAGAGGTTATCTAAACTATAGGAGGTGTATGCTTTGTATAGGTACCAATAATCCCATCCAATGGGTGGTCATGATGAGATGGATGAGGGTGCACATTATATGAAATTTGTACCTATGAATCCTTATTCAGATGATCTTACAAAGGATTTTTAAATATTTTTTATTTCTAGTACTCACCAAGTTGTGAACTTGATTCCTTTGGAGGATCATCAAATGTAATCTTTTGCTCATCGGTGAGGTTCCAGATCTTATGTTTCAAAGTGAAACATATTTTAATAGAGTACCCAAGGCTTTGAAGATATAAACAATAACCATTCACATCATACCCTTTAGGTAGAGGTCTACCCATATCAACATTTATAGGATGAGGTAGAGATATAATATGATAGTCTATAATATTAGTGAGTAATGAAGTGGCTGACTCAGGTAAGTGTGCAAATTGTATCCATGGTGAAATGGATAAGATAAGATGATTAGGTTTTTATGACATAAAACTAACCATTGTGGTTGTTTATTTTTTAGTATTGGGATGTTTAACCTTATGAATTTATTTGCTATAAAAATTTGTATTATATGTAGATGTAGTTGGTGTATTTGCTACATATTTAAGTCTATTGAATGAGATAAGTTTCATTTCATAATCACGAACAATATGTTATAAACCATAGAAAGATTTTAAATTTTTGAGTATAATGGAATCATGTAAAGGATTAGTAAAAATTTTCTTGGAAATATCTTGAATCTCTTTATCTACCATAGGATTGGTCATTTTAGACAACATTGTATTGTTTCTCAAGACATACTCATTAATAGGTTCATTTCTTCCTTGTTTGTTTTTTAATTTGGGCATTGGAAACCTTTTTGGTAATTTTAATAGAAAAATGTGCCAAAACATTATCTACAATGGGTTATGAAGGCATTTAATGATTGATTTGGTAAATCATAGAACCATATTAAAGCATAGTATTGTAAGGGTTGGCCAAATTTGGCCTACATATGAAACTTTACTTAGATCTGGGATGAGAATCTGAGTAGAGTCCTAGTTGAGAGAGTGATCCAATGGTAGAAGGAGAAAAAAACCTTCATGAAGACCTCATTTCACTTGAAATATTTTGAAACATTTTAAGCAAGCTTAAAGTGTGAATTTGGTGATTTAGGAACCAGACTATCATAACATGTCATGAAAAAATAAATAGGTTAATTTGGTTGTGCATTTAATAAAGTGTACTTGGGAGGTCAACCAAGGTTAAATAATTACATGAAAATGTTGTATTTTATGACAAGGTCATCCCTTGCAAGTTTGGTATCTTGATAATTTTTGTATCTCAAGATATAAGCCTTTACAAAATGATCTAGCAATGTGAGACATGCACAGAGACATCAAATTAAGGCCACATGAAGTAGCCATTTGGATTGAAAAATCCTCAATAGGTTTTAATTTAAATGTAGGGCTGCCAAATGGAATTATATTAGAAGATCAAAGTAAAGGTCAATGGTACGTGATGATCTATCAAGGTTAATAAGTCAAATATAGATCTACGATGTGCATTTGATCATGTAATTGAAGATCAATGGTGAGCTCAAAGAAAACAAGTCAAAATATCTTGAGGATGAACATGATGGTACCAACTATCTTAATCATGGTAAATCACAAGCAAATCAATGGTGTGCATTTAATCTGGCAAACCAAATATCTATAGTGCATATTCAATCATACAGATACAATCGATGGTGCACATAAGGTCAATAATTCAATGAGCCTAGCTTGTATGTGAGGCTACCATGTGGCATAAGAACATTAACTAGATGAATACTAATAATAAGGCCCATATAGGTCATGTGAGGATGCCAAGTGGCATAATATAGAAATAAAATCACATATCAATGGCAATGATGAAGGTCAAATCTAGAAGACCCTCGAGGAGATCAATGAAGCAAGTTTGATCGAGTTTCAAGAGGCATAGGATGAAGACACGTGTCCAAGATAATAATGATCATGTTTTTGAAAATAAACAAGTATCCCAAGGAATTGTCACATAGGTAGAGACATCAAATCAAAATATTTCACCACCCAGATAGATAAATGTATAAATGTGAGATCAAATATGACCTAGGTTGCTAGAAAAAACCCTATAGAATTGTAGGATGCCATTAAAGCTTAGTTAAACCTCCCCAAATTCCTCATACTTAATTTTTACATCTTGTTTATGATTATAAGACTAGGTATCCTATGTATCTTCATCGAGTTATGACTATATGAAAACCAATAAAGGGATTAGTTTTCATCTACATTAGACTTATGTTTAGAGTTTGAAATAAGGTCAGAATGTTGATTCTAACAATTATGTTCTGAAGGGACATCAGATGAATGAGTTTAATGTGATTATTTGATAATGTAAAGGACATATCAAAATGAATCACAATGTGATAACCTCATTAAGAATATGGAGAGGTGGGAGGTTGAGAAAGGAAAGTGGAGCATTCAATAATGTTTTGAAAGTCTTTAGAGACTTTCCCATTTTAATTGATCATGACTCATCACATTCAAAAAATTCTTATTTTCTAGTATATTTCTAAGCCAATGAGAGGGATTGAAAGATTATTTCAAGATAATGAATGGTTAATTTGGCTATAGGATTAATGCTAATTGATCAAAAAATGGTTGTACCTCATTTATTGATCTCTATTTTTCTTGCTTCCCTCTCTCTCTCTCTTCCCTTTTATCCTATATCTCCCATTTTATTTCCCTTAGAAAATCTCTCAGATTATTCTCATTTTTTGGAGAAGAAACTCTAATTTGATATGGTGAAACCCCATGAAAATTTATATGAAAGACCTCTTGAATAAATAAATATTTTATTTACCTGTCTCTTGCCTTTGGATTATGTTTAGCAAAGCTTGTGCATGATGACATTGTGAAGGATTGTCTTCCATGCCCATTGTCCTTCTTTCTTGCCTATTTTTAGGTGTTTTCAAAGCTATTTTCAGGTTTTAACTTGTGTTATTTTTACCATTAATAGATTCTTGGTGTGAATCTTAGAATTCCTCTTCATTTTCATTCATTTATTTGTGAGCCTAGTTTATGAAATACTTATGCAAATTAGCTAGTTTGTGAGATTGTGTGATCTAGAATTATCCTATGATTCATCAGTGTTTATTTCATGATTATGTGAGTTCTCATTTAAATTTGGTGCATTACCCTTTTATCTCTCTTAGTAATCCTTTACCCCCTCTCTATCCCTTTTCTAAGTGGAAACATTAGTCTAAGTGTTCCATCAAGAGGAATCTAACCTTCTCTGAAGGTTCAACCTCACTACAAGATACCCACAACTTGAGGTTATTTCCATTTTGTGTCTTCATTGGAGGGAGCCTGAAGATTCCCCTCTAGGGGTACAAATTAAATCCCAAAATAGTAAGCTCCTTCGAAATAATTTTGTCAAAAGTTTATCATTGGAGGCATAATCAAGTCAGACTATATAAAAATATTAAATATGTTTTTCAATATCACCCTTGCCATCATAAAATATGTACTTAGGTGCAAAAAAAAATAGTTGGCAAGGGGTGAAAAAATATTCATAGCACAGGAGGATTATGCAATAACTCTTTTAAATTAATAGTATAAGTGAATTTCATCAAATTTTATTCAATATTTGTAACCTTAATTTACAAATTTTTTATAGTTTGGATAATATCTCAAACCTCTTGGTATTTTAGGTTATATATTTGAGAATTCAACAAAGGAGGTGTACCTATAGATTGGGTAGATATAGGCATCGAAACTATTATTTGAGATGAAGTGTTTTGGTATCCCATATAAGATGTAGAAATACTAATTTCAATAAACAAAGGTTGAAATACATATCACGTACCCCCATTAGAAGTATGAAGTGGTAATGTGGTCAAGGGGAGGTTTTTTGGTATATGGGGATGAACCACAACTTGAATAACATGATCAATAGATAGACCTACTTTCTCATCTATGCTTTTATTTTTTAAGTTTCTGATATGGTTCTTAATATTTCATCAAGATATTAAGAGTTTTTATGAATACACTTATGAAACAATGCAATTACATGCACTTGCTCATGATCTATTTATTTTTGTTCATCATTTTCATTAGACTCATGGTTTTCATTATCAAAATCCTATTCTATGATAACTTGATCAGAATGTTTTTCATTATCAACATTAGTATCATCATGATCCATATGATTAGGTCCCTCATGGTTTTATACATCTTAGGTAGTAGAGCGGGAATCTCAAGGTGTTTAATATGCATAAGTCCCAATATAGGGTTATGCCTAGGCTGCATAAAAATAATATAATATAGAACTAAAAATTCATAGCAATCTAAAATCCTAACTAGTTGAAAACCCTAGGAATTAAAAAAATGCGTTCACACAAATCAAGTTTGCCAAATGTTTAACCCTAAAATATAAATTGGAGAATTTTGGGTTAAAAGGGGAAGAGATGGATTAGGGCACAAGGATGGTAGACTATCACTAAATTAAGCCAATTATTGAATTTATTATTCCAAGATGCGAAAGATAGAAAGTATAACTATGTTGGATATTATAATAGTAATGAAAATAAAATAGTTAGCTAGTTCTGATGTTAATACATATCTAGATCTAGAATAGGTGGAAAGTGGTCTAGATCTAGATTCTATAATAATCCCTTGATTCTCAAAATTGTGACTATATAGCCATGGACACTTGTGTTGACCTAGGACAATTACATTGATGCTACTATCTAACTTGGGTGCATGTGTCTAATATAGAATACCTACTAAAATTGAATGCAACCACCTCGATGCTTCAAGTTTCTATGTCACCTTCTTGTGAATTCAGATTTGGGTCACAGATTGTCACTCCTTTTGAAATTAGAAAATCCTAGTTTTTCATCTTCATATTAGGTATACAATAAATGGGTTAGTGGACACATAGTGTTAAGCTTCCCCAAATATCCCCCTATCAATGAGTGTTACTTACACAATCAATACTCTAAAGAGGGCATCAAACTTATTTAGTTCTCCCTAACATGTTTGGCTTGTGTGTGAATCATGCAATGCATGATAAGCAAGTACAATAACGACTTATATTATAACCTGGTAAATATATCTCTTGGTCTACTCTTTTAGTACTTTAGGCCTATAGATGTGATGTTTGTATGAATAATTTGGAAATAAGCAAAAATAGGGGAGATTTTATCACTTGAGTGCTTGATTGAATGTTTTGGTAAGTTTCCTTGGTCTCTTCAGGTCTTTTTCTAGGTTAGGAATGAATGGGGCTTGATCTTGTATGTATACCAATCCCTTTAGAGAATATCTCACATTAAAGAACTTATGATAACCATAGGAATATGTTTCATTTGAAAATTGGATGAATTTAGGGAACTGTACACTTGCATCAACCCAAGAGTTTGACTTAGATGCAAGTGTCTAAGTAGTTATAAAATAGGTGTAGGTTTAGAACTTGAAAAGATGGAAGATAAATAGGTTTATAACATTCTAAGAAAGATAAAAGGTCTGGGTCATCATAATAACATTGGTTAGAATAGGAGATAAGTAACTAGGCATAGAGAAATAGTGTATGCAATCCTTTTAGTAATGAGATAAGCCTAGAATTTAAATTTACATACATGATATGTATGTTACAAGTGTACAAAATAGAGGTGATATATAATTCAGATTTAGTGTCTACATTAGCATATTAGAATAATTCAAAACTTTATCAAAATATTGTGAATTTAAATTATTTAATTGGCCTAATTTTAGAATACATTATCCCTTTTTTTACTAGGTTATTCCCCCTAACTCTTTCCAAAAATGGTTAACCAACTTCCACATGTGAATAATTCCCCTAGCTTAGCAAGGTTGATGAATAGAGGAAAGTACAACATCTTAATTTGTATAAATGTTTGTATGTCATCGAAAAATTTTTAGAGATACTTGTGAAATGTATGTGTGATATAGAAATAATATTTTAACTATTACTTATGAGATGAATAACATATTTCAAAAATGTAAACTAGATTGCTAACCATGCTTAGTTCCTTTGATTTTGATTTTTTTAGAAATATTTGAATATTTTTATTATTATTTTAGAATACATGATTTTTTTTATTGTATTTTTGCAATATGAAAAACAAAAAAATCAGATATTGGAATGAAACCAAGATGTCAAAATTAGAGTAAAAGAAACAAAATCTAGACAATTTGTAATAAGTGTCAATGAAAGAAATACACTAGAAAATATTTTAATTGGCTAAATATAAGAAACTTTCACCATATGGAGTGTGAATTAAAACTATTATGATTATATATGAGGCTAGAAAACTAATTTATTCTAAATTATAATTTCATAAAATGTACACTTGTTGAAATATGCCACATGTATGAATAATAGATCTTGAAAGTTAGAGATTTTACATGAGAGACATGAAATTGCATATTGATACTACATGAATAATATATAAATTGAAAAAAATTAGAGCTCTATGTTTTGTAAATGTAGGTTATTAGCATAGAAATAAAAATTAAAGGATCAACCAACTAGGACAGTAGGGTTGACATTTTTGACTTGTTCTAGCCAATTGTATCATGAAATAAGAATGATAGAATTCTAGAAAAAATGTTGTGCACACAAGTAGATGACTATCACTATTATTGAAATTGAGCATTGTTTTGAGATTATCCATATTTGGAAGGTAGAAATAAAAGGTCCAAGAGCAAAACAAGTCAATTAAATCCAAGGGCACATAATAAGGGATCAACTGATCACATATGTAAACAAATGAAATAATAAGATGCAATATTTCAAAATATATGTACAATCATATTTTATGTTATTTTGAATATGTTTGAATGTGTTTTTATAATTTTTTTTAAAAATTAAGTAAGATACACAATTATCTAACCCATGTGAGGAGCATAACAAGCTATGAGAAGTGGTAAATGAATAACATGTCCTAAATGAAATGTGTCAGATTTGTGCAAATCAAAATCCAAAAATATATCATGTGTTATGATCATCAATTGCATTGTCATATTAATAATTCATATTAGTTTTATCATTCCAATCATATTTTTCATAGTCATTAGCATGGTTATAACTATCCTCTTGATCATGAAATTTTAGTGTGATACTCTTGCCCTCTTTTAGATCCATATTTGTAACATTAGGTGTTGTAGGAATTTCTTGTTTGATTTAAAATTGTTTTTGCAACTTACTTTTTTTAGTTATTATAATCTTGCTTATCTCAATTTGTATTTTTTCAATTTTTATTTTTCAATTTGATCTTTAGTAATTGATATCTTTCTAATTATTCCCTTTGCAACCATTTTTTTCAACATTTTCCTTTTTTAACCTTGCTTTTTCATCTTGTTCTTTTATGTGTGAGTCCTTAGCAACCATATTTGAATCAATGGAATTTGTAGGCACATTTTTATTTTTACCTTACTTTAATAATTTTTTTATTAATAAACTTTATTTTTATTTAATTAGATGTTGCATTTTTGCTAACTTTTCTTCTCATAATTTTTCCTTTTTAATATATTACTTTTTTTTATTTCTCTGTCATGTAGTTATTTTTTAGAACTTTTCTTGCTCTAAATTGTATATTTGTATAAAAACTTTATCTTTAGAAGATATATTCATGATGTGAGTGGGTTTATTTATGGATGTATCTATTATAGAATTACCACTATCAATTATCTTTTATATTTTTTTCTTTAAATTCAAACAACAAACTATATGATGCCTATGCATTCTATGATATGAACTATAGTATTTTGATCATATTAGAGGATGTTTAGGAGGTAATTTGATCAAAATTTTTTAATCATTTCTCTTAAAATTTAATTTTAAATCTCATTAGTCTTTGAATCACTATTTGTAGATGCATCCTTTTGTGGGTTCCAATTTTGATATGAAGTCTTTTTAGGCACACTATATATAGATGATGTATGTGCATGACTAACACTTATGATAAACATAGGAATATGTTTAATTTGAAAATTGGATGATTTTATGGAAATGTACACTTGCATCAACACAATATTTTGAATGGGACGCAAGTGTCTAAGTAGTTAGAAAATAGGTGGTCTAGAACTTACAAAGATGGAAGATAAACATGTTTATAACATTCTAGGCAAGATAGTAGGTCTGAGACATCAGAATAACATTGGTTAGAGTAGGAGCTAAATAATTAGGCATAAAGAAATAGTGTATGCAATATTTTTAGTAGTGAAAAAGGCCTATAAGTTTAAGGTACATACATGATATTTATTTTATAAGTGTACAAGACTGAGGTGATATATAATTCATATTTAATGTCTACATTAGCATATTAGAATAATTCAACACTTTATAAAAATATTTTGAATTTGAATTATATAATTGGCCAGCTTTTAGAATATATTATCCCTTGTTTGAATATGTTATTCCCCCTAACTATTTCCAAAAATGGTTAACCAACTACCATCTGTGAATAATATGCCCCTAGCTTAGCAAGGCCAATGAATAGAGGAAAGTTCAACATCGTAATTTGTATAAATGATTGTTGTCATCCAAAAAAATTCATAGATACCTATAACATGTATGTGTGATATATAAATAATATGTTAACTATTACTTATGAGATAAATAACATATTACAAAAATGTAAACAAAATTGCTAATCATGCTTAGGTCCTTTGATTTTGAGTTTTAAAAAAATATTTGAATAGTTTTTTATTTTTTTTAGAATATATGACTTTTTTATTGTACTTTTTCAATATTAAAAACAAAAAAAATTGATATTAGAATGAAACCAAGATGTCAATATTAGAGTAAAGGAAACAAAATCTAGACCATTTATAATTAGTGTTAATGAAAGAAATGCACTAGAAAATATTTTAATTAGCTAAATAAAAGAAACT
Source organism: Torreya grandis (assembly GCA_037957365.1). Lineage (NCBI taxonomy): Eukaryota > Viridiplantae > Streptophyta > Pinopsida > Cupressales > Taxaceae > Torreya > Torreya grandis. The sequence continues at coordinate 367,438 of JARHVA010007626.1, read as the reverse complement.
TGCCCCATATGGACTGTGAATTAAAACTATTATGAATCTATAGGAGGCTAGAAAAATAATTTATTGTACATTATCATTTCATCAAATGTACACTTGTTGAAATATGCCACATGTATGAATAATAGAGCTTGGAACCAAGATATTTTACATGAGAGACATGAAATTTCATATTGATACTACATGACTAATATAGAAATTGAAAAAAATTATAGGTATATGTTTTATAAATGTAGGTTATCAGTAGATAAATAAAAATTAAAGGATCAACCAACTAGGATAGTAGGGTTGACATTCTTGTCTTGTTCTAGCCGATTCTCTCATGAAATAATAATGATAGAATTCTAGAAAAAATGTTGTGCACACAAGTAGATGACTATCATTATTAGTAAAATCGAGAATTGATTTGAGATGATCCATATTCATAATTTAGAAATAAAAGGGTGAAGAAGAAAAAATTTAATGAAATCGAAGGGCACATAATAAGGGATCAATTGATCACATATACAAACAAATGAAAGAATAAGATGCAATATTTCAAAAACTATGTACAATCATATTTTGTGTTATTTTGAATATGTTTGAATGTGATTTTATAAATTTTTAAAAATGAATTAATATACATAATTATCTCACCCATGTGATGAACATACCAATCTATGAGAAGTGGCAAATTAATAACATGTCCTAAATGAAATGTGCCAGAAGTGTGTAGATTGGAATCCAAAAATATATCATGTGTTGTGATCATCAATTGTATTATCATATTAATAATTCATATTAGTTTTATCAATAAAATCATATTTTTCATAGTCATTATCATGGTTCTAACTATCCTCATGATCATGAAATTTTAGTATGCTACTCTTTCCCTCTTTTAGATCCATATTTATAACATTAGGTGTTGTAGGATTTTCTTGTTTGATTTAAACTTGTTTTTACAACTTATATTGTTTTAGTTTTTGTAACCTTGATTGTCTGAAAATGTATATTTTCACTTTTTATTTCTAAATTTTCTCTTTTAGTAATTTATATCTTTCCAATTATTCCCTTTGTAACCTTTTTTTTTCAACATTTTCCTTTTGCAACCTTGATTTTTCATCTTGTTCTTTTATGTGTGAGTCCTTAGCAACCATATTTGAATCAATGGAATTTGTAGGATTTTTTTTAACCTTAATTTAATAATATTTTTATTAATAAGATTTTTTTTCTTGAATTAGATGTTGCAGTTTTCCTAAATTATCTTCTAGTAAATTTTCCTTTTTAATATGTTATTTTTTGTGATTTCTCTGTCATGTAGTTATTTTTTGCAACTTTTCTTGCTCTAAATTGTATATTTGTATCAAAAATTTATCTTTAGAAGATATATTCATGATGCAAGTGGGTTTATTTATGGATGTATATATTATAGAACTACCACTATAAATTATCTTTCATATTTTTTCTTTAAATCTAAACAACAAACTGTATGATGCCCATGCAATCTATGATATGCACAATAGTATTTGGATAATATTATATGATGTTTAGGAGGTAATTTAATCAATTTTTTTTGAATTATTTATATTAAAATTTCATTTTAAATCTCATTATTCTTTTATTCACTATTTGTAGATGCATTCTTTTATGGCTTCCAATTTTGATATGAAGTCCTTTTAGGCACATAATATATAGATGATGTATGGGCATGAATAACACTAAAATATTATAGAATATTTATATATGTGCTATTATTTTCCCATGATGTGATATTTTAAATAATTTTTTAACTCTTTTATTGACTTTTTCATAGTGATGATTTGATATTTAAGGTATTTAAAATCACAAACCCTAGGTACTATGATTAAACATACATATAAACACCATCAAGAGTAATTGTGGGAGGTGGAGGAGATTAAGGAAGGACATGTTGGTTACATTAATTTGACACTATACGTTTGATAAAATTACCTCTTAGGATAGTGATAACATGGACCTTATTAGAGGGATAGTCTCTATCACCATCCTAAAAGTTTAAGAGTAGGATTTATAATATCTTTAATATATGACTTCTCTTGCTCCCATGTTTCACTTGATTTGACAAAATATTGCATTAGTGAAGACCATGTAAAGTTTTAGATAGTTATCTTATAATAATAATCAAATGTATCTATATCATCCATTGTAAAAGATGTGAAACAAATATTTTAAAAAAGGGAAAAATGATATGAATATAAACAAAGATAAAATTTTGAAACCCTAGTACTTTTTTTTGAAACCATAGGACCTTTTTTTTGAAACCATATGACCTTTTTTTTGAAACCCTATAAGGTTGAAAACCCTAAGGAAGAAATAATTTTTTATAAGGTTTAATTAACACATGGGTTCACCAAATGTTTTATCTAAAATTAAATTAATATGGTGATTAATTATTAATTAAATAAATGGAGTAAAATAAAGTAGGGTGTTGTAAATATAGTTAAAAAAATGAAGATAAATAACTAGAATTGAAAAATATAAATATAAATGAACAAGACTAAACAATGAAAAAGAGAGACGATCTTACATTTTTGAATCACCAATTGAGTTAACTCACAAACAAACTATAGGAACATACAAAGTTTAGAAAACTCTGAAACTCCTAGAACCTATGCCTGAATACCCGCAAGGATAGGGATGCCCATTAGAGGAAAATATATATTTATTACTATTATACCTATTTTGGTTATATATATTTTTTATAAAATTAAGAATTTTAGCATATTCATGTGTGATAGAAAATTAGGTCTTCTTTCTTTGATTTATTTTTGAAACTATGTGAAAACCTTTTGTGTGCCTTTTTTAAAGTTGAAAATAATATCTTTGTGCAAAAAGGAGATAACCAAATGTGAAGGAGTAAAAACTGGTTAGCATTTGAAGTTGTGATAGACCTCAACACCTTAATGTGTTTATCACTTCCTACATATGAAAAATTTGAAGAGGGATCAAACCTCCATGTAGTTCTCCCACTTAAGTGCTTTGTGAAAATTTATTCCTTTGACTATATAAATTCATATAGATTTTGGATTGAATACTTGATCATGCTTGGATAGGGATACATAAAACTAAATTTAAACTTGGTTCATCACTAACTAAATTGTTCAAAAACTGATTTGGAAAGAACAAGGATTTTTTGTTTGATGTGCACTTGTGTAAATAAGCTCTTATAATAGAATTGATAAGATTGACAAATTATTGTGAAATAAATAAATTAAATGATATTTAATAGTGTTTTAATTGGTAAATAGAATAATTCAAAGATTAATAATCTAAATGAAAACCCTAAGGATACTTCATTTTTTAAATTTTGACTCTTTTGAGGGAAAGACATGATCAACATATAGGGAAAAAAAACTAGGTGTTCTTGTCAATTCATGAATAGGTACTAAGTTTAGGGTCTGAGTCAGAGCATACTAATTCATATATATTTTTACTAGTAGTAATATCATTTCTATACATCATAATAGATTTCCTTATATTAAAATTAGGTCTCCTATGATGATTATGATAGGTCAAATTAGTGGAATAAGTGTATAGTAACTACACGTGTCAATTAATGGTGAACGGTGATAAAATAGGCATGATCAAGTATTCATGTCCAAACCTAGGTTACTATAATTGGGTGGATGAGGAAACATATGAATGGGAGAATAACAATGATATGTAGGTTCTAATTCAAAAACTCCAACAATATTATAGTGTATTTTAAAAATTTGTGTGAAAAGGAAATTCCCTATGATAAGATATTAGGTTGTATGTGTACAATAATTTTGTTGCCAAGCAAAATATCTTTATGAATATCCATGCACCTATAATATGGGACATTCAAGATTATAAAATAATTATCATATAATTAATAAATATGTATTTTTAGAAGGACTCAATGGGGATATCTAAAAAATTGTGACCAAATGCATTGTGTGTCATCACAACAAGAGTGAGATAATAAATACCATATATATTATGCAACCCTTATATATTCCTAACCAAATGTGGAAGTATGTTTTCATGGATTTCATAGCAAGGTTTCCTAGGTTAGATGGTAAAAGATTCACCATGGAAATCATGGATAGGCTCACCAGATATGCCCTTTATTTTCTTGGTCACATCTAATTTTAGTACATATAATAGCATTTGATTTTTTGGATACAGTTCAAAATATCCATGGTACCCATAAGTTAATATTAAGTGATCATGATCATATCTTTACTAGTTTTTTCATGTGTTTTTTTCACCTTTTTGGGTACTATGTTGGATCATAAATCATCATAACATCCTACATATGATGGGAAAATAGATGTGTTTCAGAAGTTCCTATAGGGTTAACTTCATTGTTTTGCATAAGTTAAACATGAGAGATGGGTTTATTAGCCATGACTCATAAAATGGTGGTATAACACTTATTTCCATAACTCATCCTAAATTTATCCATTTGTTACTATGTATGGGTACTAACCCCTTTACATAACTTTATCTTTGTGGGTACGACTAAAGATTTGAGTTTCTGAAGAAACACATTCAAATCAAACACGAGGTACTAGCTAGTCTAAGAGGGAACATGGTAATGACACAGACTAGAATAAATAGACTAAAAAATAAAAAACATAGAAAAAGTAATTTTGAAGTGGGAAATTGAGTTTTTTTCACCTAAAACCATATAATAAAATGTCTTTGAAGTAATGAAAAAATGATTAAAAAACTTTCTCCTAAGTATTACAGCTCTTATTAGATATTGTATAAAATTTACAATGTTGCATACAAGTTGGAGTTACCTTGGTCTACATGCATAAATCCATTATCTCATGTTTTTTAATTGAATAAGGTGATTATATAGAGATTATCTTTCCATAATGAGTTACCAATATTGGATGGCAAGGGTATATTTATTTTGGAACTTGAGGAGATAATTTAGACACACACTAGGAGGTTGTGAATAAGGGAGATTGAGTAGTATTCAATCAAGAGAAAGAATTTGGCTAAATAGGATGAAACATGGGAGGATGAAACCTTCATATAAAACCATATATAATTATTCAATGTTGAGGACCTCATTTTTTGGAATTGGAGGGGCATGCTACATGATTAACCTATATTATGTGTGTAGATATGTGTGTCCAGTCTATCACTAGCATAGAATTTTACATTATCATGTCATAATTATATATTATCATGTTATTAGTAGGGTTAGCCTATAGATTATATATAGCCTAAGTAGGTTATATATAGGATGTAGTGGTTATTTGGTGATAATATTACAAATTATGTTCTTATTGCATGATGTGGAGGTTTCTACCTCAAAGAGGATTCATCTTATATTTATAGTAATATACTAAACTATGGACATTTGGTGTAGGTGTGATCCATTATAATATTAATTATCATTCTTTATTATTATTATTCTATTTTTTACAATCACATTCACATCTATTATTGTGAATTGGCTTGATCTATTAAAGTAATTTGATTACATGAAAATCGAGGCAAATTAAATCAAAATTAGATCATCTTTTTAAGTTTTTAATTGAGATTTTTTTATGTATGTGTGTGTATTTTAAATTTTATGATTTTAAAATTCTTGTGTTTTTTTCATTTTTTCATTATATTTTCATTTTTTCATATATATTATTTATTTAAAACATTTTAAATTATTATTTTTATTTTCAATTGATTTTTTTAATAAATTCATATTAATGGAAATAATAAATTAAATTTTGAAGTTACATCTAATCATTCCAAAGGAAAAAAATACAATAAAGATGGTGATAAAAAACAAAGGTCACAAGAACCTGGGGCTAAGAAGTGCCTCCCCACAAGAAGTCACACTAAACTAATATCATAGATAAATATAAAATCTAAATAAAATTTCAATGTATGAATCCTCCCCAAAGTTAAAACTAATTTTTATTGGCCAACACTCTACCATACACATTGCCATGAAGCTGAAAATGTAAAAAATGTTGATCTGTAGCCATTTTGATGTCCAAATACCCCTCAACATTAGTAGAATGAATTAGTGAAAAATTAGAAATAAATTTCAATAGCCAATAGTAAAAAACTAATCAAAATAAACCTTAAGTAAGCTAAATAGGAGCAAACATACCCATATATCAAAGTGCATTATCACAAAAACAAGTGCATGAGAAGAAATCATTTTCTATAGGAACAAACAATGATGTGTATCTAAGAAGCCACCTGAACACATTAAAATAGAAGAAACTAAGATACACAAAGTAGAACCACTAAGATACCAACCATATGTATTGAATCCATGACCACATTAATCCTTCAACATAGAAGTATTCAATCTTTCTATGTTGTCCTCTTCATATACATTTATGACCCATAAGTCTGCCTCAAAGTGCAACCCCTCATTGGAGAGAAAAATTTCCACTGTATTCAACTCCCTATAAACAAGCATAAATAAATGGCATAGAAAGAGAGTTTTTTTAAATCTATAAGTAAAGTGGTTGTAAGCATAGATTATCCATTTTATAAACCCACTTTACCCAATTGATGATAACTATTGAATCCTGAAAGACTTATATTTTTACACTATTCTAGCCACTACCAACTTAAGTAGAAGATTCAAATAAAAAATATTTGTGAAATTATTTGTAACCCTTCCTAGTCCTATATTGAAGTGAATGAAATGCCTAGAATTTATAAATAGTATTCCACCAGCACCACATAAAATAAAGGTGCCTTGAAAAATACCATAAAAATTATCCCAAACTCTGCTCTAATTTATGGGAATATATAAAAACAATAAATTCCTCTTATTCTTTGATATAGATTTAAAATGACCAAAAAATTATATGATTTTGGAAAGGCATTGCATGGTGGGAATGTTTTTACCTTGAAATATGCAACATTCCTAGAAATCTATATACCATAGGATAAAACAAAAGGTAAATCCTTGAAAAGTTTCATCTCTATCCTCTTAAACAATCTCTCAAAGCATTATTCCACTACAATTCCTTGCCATATATCTCTCACCCATATCATCACCTCTAACTATGCCCATACCTTAAAAATATATGAAGAAGTGATGAGAAGATAGGTCATAGTCTATGTATCCTAAAAACATAGATTACAATGTCTCGATCCATGCTAGCTCCTTTTTTTTAAAACCTCCCAAGTGAGGGATTTATTTATTAATGTTAGTGAAATACTTTTACCACTATGTGATTTTACCTACATGGTCTAATTAGCATACTTATGTTAATACTAGCTCATTAAGGGAAATGTACTTTAAGTCATTTTATAATTGTGAGTTGAACTAATTACCATTTTGTATGACTTAATTCTTCACTATATAATGTACCTTCCTATGTAATTTTATGCTAATGCTCATTAATGTAACTTTTTATTATGAAGACAAGCTTCTTCCTCTCACAAGTTATTCTTCAGATTTCACTACTCCATATAGATTCAATCTCGTGCATTCTATTTTATCCAATTTATCTTCAATTATGGTCCACTCTAACATGGTATCAGAGATACACTAGTAGATGAATCTATCAATTCTACTATGAGATATTGCATTATTGCTTGTTCGGTATTTTCATTGATTTTGGTTTTCTAGGGTTTGGGTGGTTTCTCAAAAATTCATGAAAATATACATACCCATAATCTCTAAGTGAAAAACAAATAGTGCCATTAGATTTAAAAGGTGAAAAACCATAGGAATGGCTATAAACACAACCTAGTTTTATGAAAATATATTTTTGGCCATCTTTAGAGGGTTTCAAAAAATGTTTAAAATTGTACAAAAATCTATACTTTTCAATGACTTTGAAAAAAACCCATTTCTTAGTTTTTATGGGTTTGTCTAGAAACCAAGTGGGCCTTTGTCATATTTTGGAGAAGATGTACAAAATGAACATTTTTGGAGGGTTTTCTAGTTTGGTAAAATTTACACACTTCACAGGTAATTTTGAAAGTTTGCATAATTTTCTTAGCATACAAACAAGTTTGGGTGGACATTTAGGTGAGTGTGTGCACACATATTGGGTTCTAACCATTACAAAATCACCTATAAAGTTTTGACCATTGCACAATAACCTATTAGGTCTAACCTCTACATGACCACTTATCAGGTTCTGACCCTTACATGAGCACTTGTCATATTTTGACACCTTTAAAAAAAATTATCAAGTTTTGAGGCTTAGTTGAACACATCATGGGTTCTGACACCTACTTAAACACACTCTAGATTATGACCCTTGCTTGAACATGCTTTGGGTTTTGATGGATGCTTGAACATAACCCAAAATTTGATGTCTGCTCAAACACCCCTCAAAATTTACCACTGATTTGAGTAGACCTCTAGTTCCATTGACCTTTTCCACTTGTCTATGATGTCCTAAAGGCCATCAAATTTAATATAGTGAATAGAAACACTATGAATTTTAAAAATGGAGGCATTTTTGGGTGATGTCACTCCCACATAAATCACATCAATGAAAAGTGGGAGGGAAGATCACTCATAAAAGTTCTTATCCCCTTGATCATATGGCACAATGATATGAAGAGGTCTGAAAATTTAATTCCTACTCATGGGGGATTGATTATAGCACCCATTATAAACTTTTTCACACCTATCATTTTTCAAAACTGTCAATGTGGAGATTACCCTTTCCATCTAGAAATTCAAATGCACATATTTAGTTTGATACTCCTTTTAAGGTTCCATTTTTTATTAAACGTGAGTTTTTTTGAGATCTATGCATTGGTAGTATTATTATTACTTATAAATTTGAACCTATGTAGACTCAGGGGGGTTACATATTCCTAATATTTTAACACATGTATTTCAACACATACTTCCTTTCTACACCATGGATTTGACTTCTTTTATGATTCTTACATTGTACAACTATTAGAAGTGGAAAGTCAAACTAAAAATCCTTTTGTGGAACAAAGGCTTACACCAAATCATGATGGGTACAAAAAATAACTTGAGGTATAGAAGGTGAAATGGAATGATAGAAGTGAAAAAGCTCATGGTATTATATGTATGTCTATGTCTCCTAACCTACTCTTTTGTATTGAATATTCTACTACTTCTAACAAAGTTTGGACCATAATGGAAAAATATGTGGAAAGCAGGACATAATGAGATGTCATGAGTTAGAGAGCGAGCTCATTTGAGCCCAAACAATTTTTATATGGTACACGACCTATTCAAAAAGTTTAAATCATTCATTTTACAATTAAAATTATGTGACATTGATAAAAAAAATGATCAATTGATTCTTTCCATCCTTTCTAAGTTAAGATTTGATTATTTTATCTTCATTTCTACCTTCTATGCCACTAAGCGTACCCTTGAAGATACATGAACCATGCCATCCTTGGATGAATTTGATACTAACATGATTCAAGATTAAGTCAATATCATTCAAATGCATACACTGAAGTCATCTATATCACATGGGTTAATAATAGGTCATGAGAAATAGAAGGCTTATAGTAGTAAGGAGAAGAAATATAAAAAGGACCTATAACAAATAAAGGGTCATAAATCTAATGCTAAATCTAAAGTATCAAAAGAGACCTCCTCTTTAGATGGGAAACCCATGAAAGAGTGACTCACATGTGTCTATTTCAAAAAATATAGGCATGATGAATCCATATGCATGAAGAAGCAAATTGACAAACTAACTAAGATGCTCAAGAAACACAACATCAATGTTCATGATTATTCCAGTCAAAGTTCATCAGCACATGAGTCTTCTAAGGCTAAATATAGTAAAAAATGAAAAGATAAAGGAAAATCACTTGTGGTAGTTTCATCCTATCCTTCCACATTTATTATTGATTATGGTGCATCATAACACATGGCTTCATCACATGACATGTTCTAATCCTTGGATCTTTGTTCTATGTCTTCCATCTTGTTGGGTGATGATAGTTTTAATAAATTTTGTAGGAGTATACATATTTAAGTGAATGCTAGGACATTTCATCATGTTTTGTGTGTTCCTTCTTTATCCAATGATCTCATATTTGCTTATCAAATCACTCATAGAGGTTCATACAATAAAATTGAGTTCACACCCAATTTAGTGGTTATTAGAGATGAAAATAGTGACTCCATTTTCACATTTGGGAAAGTAGATCACTAGTAATTATTGTATACTTTCTCACAATTTTCTCCTGACTAACCCTCTACTGTACTGCTTACTCATTTAGATGGTGTGAGTAAACTATGGCATGAGCAATTTGACCATCTCAACTATTGATACATGGAGAAACTCTATCATTAAGACATGGTTTTAGGGTTACCATGAGTCAATTTTTTGATATATTTTGCTAGGTTTTTTACTTTGTAAGTATATTGAGGAGAAGTATGACAAGGACAAATCACAAAGAGCTAAATAAATATTGGAGATTGTCCATAGTGACATTATTGGTTTGTTTCCAAATCCTTTATTCATCAATACAAAGTACATGCATACCTTTATTGATGAATTTTAAAGGCATACTTAGTTATATTTTATTAGGCATAAATCAAAGGTTTTTGATCATTTTTAGTACTTCAAAGTGCTTGTATAAAAATAGTCAGGTAAATCCATCGATATTTTGTTCACTCACAATGGTGATGAGTATTTCATTAATCATTTTGAGCAATTATATACATCATATGAGATTGAAATACAATATATAATTACATATACTCTATATTATAATGGTCTGTTAGAGTGCAAGAATATGTCCTTGAAGAAAATGGCCAATTGTATGCTACACTCGAAGTCTATTTGACCTTAGTATTGGGCCAAGGAAATTAACTATGAATGTTATATCCAAAACCATGTTCCTCATAAAGCATTGAAGGGAGTCACTCCTTTTGAATCTTGGAGTGGTTATAAATCCATAATAAAACACTTTTATTGTTTAGATATCCTACTATGGTCCACATTTTGAAGAAGAAACATAAGACAATATAACCTTATAATAAACCTTGCATCTTTGTTGGATATATTAGGGGTGTTAAAGGATATAGGATTCTCCATCCCACCACTCACAAGTTATTATTTAAGATGAATATTCAATTTCAAGAGGGTCCTCAATACTCCACACTTGAAACTCCTCCCCCTTCCTTGGATGCACTATGATTTTATGATAATTTTGATGATTCAGATCCACCCAAGTAAATTCTAGATGATCTAGATTCTTCTTCTAGTTTTGATGATGAGAGTAATGATGAAGATTCCCATCCTCATTATCTAAAAATATCTTTAGAGGATGAGGAATCTCATCCTCTCTCTCTGATCACTAGTCCTCTTTGGGATAGATAGACACTTCAAAATGATGCTAATGGGTTGGAGATCCATCAAACACTAGGTGAACCTATTCGAAATTATAGAATGCCCCACATTATTTCATTACATCTATTTTTGATTCATAGTATTTTTGAGGCATTAGCTACTCTTGAGTGGGATACTTTTATGAAATATGAATATAGTTCATTTTTGGGGAAAAATACTTGGGATTTAATCCCTCCTCTTAAGTGAATAAAACTTGGTCAATGTAGCTGGATCTACCAAAAACAATTGTAGGCTTTGGGTTTGTAAATAAGTTCAAAGAAATTTTGGTAGCAAAGGTTTTTTCTTAGGTACCTAACATTGACTATACTGAGACATTCATCTCAATTGCCAAAATGAACTCAATCTAACTCACTCTCACCACTGCCATAACATATCACTAGGATGTTCATCAGATGGATGTGAAGAGTGCCTTTCTTCACAATGACTTCAAAGACTAAATATACATGGATCAGAAACAAGGATTTTTAGCATATTCCTCATTATTTTGAAAAATTCAAAAATCTATCTGTGGCTCAAATAAGCTTCTTAAGCTTGGTAAGCCATGATGGAATCCTTTCTTATTTCAATTGGGTTCACCAAATGCCATTCTAATCTGAATGTCTACATTTTATATTAGGATGATCTACTATTGATTCTGTTTCTCTATGTGGATGGCCTATTAATCATAGGGAGTTATTAATCCACCATCAAAATAGTGAAAACTAATTTATCTAATAGGTTCTTAATGACTGATTCAAGCTTGTTGCATTACTTCCTTAGTATTGAAATTTGTCAATCTAAATCCAGGATAACTATTATATAATCAAAATATACTCTTGATATTATTTCATGGTTTAAAATTCTTGATAATAAGCCATATCTAACTCTTTTTCTATGTGGTGTGAATATTGAGGCTAATTTTCTATATCCTTTTGTTGATGCAACTTCATATTAAAAACTTAATGATAGTCTCATCTACATTATGCAAACTAGACCTAACATTTCATATGTAGTGGGAATGGTCTCCAAATTTATGTAAGAATCATATGTGATACATTGTAATTAGCTAATCCAATTATCCACTATATTTAGGGTACTCATAATTTTAGGATTCATTGTGGAGTAGGCATTAACATCAACTTGATTATTTATACCTATTTGGATTGGGCTATCAATATTTAGAATATTAAGTTTACTTTAAGCTATAGTTTATCCCTTAGTTTAGTTCAATTATTTGTTCAATAAGTATAATACTAATAATTTATATTATACTAAGGTAGAATACAAAGGAGTTGTTAATGATGCCACTGAGTCTATTTTACTTTAGGGGATTCTCACTAAGTTTGGCATCTAGTTTTGATGACTAATAGTCATCTTATACAACAACCAAAGCACAATCCATATCTATAAGAATCTATTCCTCCATCAACAAACCAATCATATTGAGATTCACCTACATTTCAATAAATATCTCATCCAAAATTAAGTCATTGATCTTTGCTACATCTAGACTATAGATCAAATTATGTATATATTCACCAAACCCTTCATTGAGAGTAAGTATCATCATTTGTAGGCTATTATTGGGGTTCAAAAAACTTTTTCTTATTTCTCCTTTGGGGGATCATCTCTATCTACTTGGTTACTTTATCAAGCCTTTGTGCTAGGACCCAATTATTCTAACCACGTAAACTACACTTAAAGGGGGTGTTAGATTAGGATTTTTCCTATGATGTGGTATTACCTATATGGTATACTTAGCTTTCTTAGCTTAATAATAGGTCATTAATGGAAATTTACTTTAAGTCATTTTATAATTATGATTCAAGTTAATTACCTTTTTGGGTGGCCTAATTCCTCATTATATAATGTACCTTCCTATGTAATTTTGTCTAATGCTTATTAATGCAAATTTTTAATGTGAAGACAAGCTTTTTCCTCTTGTGAGTTGTTTTTTAGATTTCATTACTCCATATAGATTCAACCTTATTCATTTGACCCTATTATTTGATCCTTGATTATGGCCCATTTTGATAATTAAATCCAACCACATAAATGTTTTAGTATTTAAATGGTATATAATCTTCTATAATTTATTCCACCACTAAGAACTCTCTCTAAAAACCACATTTGTGAATCTAGATTGATAACCTATCTTCATATTGTATTCCCCCATAGATGGGTTCTTAGAAAAACCTAACTCATCCTAATCTTTACTAAGTCTGATATGGATCCATTTTAATCTATTCATAAAATCATCCCACCTAATATCATCCTCCCTAGCCAATCCTATCATAAGTTATTTTTGTCACCCATGGTACCAAATATTTGTAGATGTTTTATCCACTACATGTGCTAAATTTGAAATACCCAAGTCTTGAAAATATTAATCAATCTATCATCTAGTCTAAAATATACACCATAGCCAACCAAGTATAAATCATTACTCTAATTTTATAACCATTCCCCATATTATAGATCAACTAGTTACTAATAAGCAATGAATATTGCATGGTGGATTTATATATAATCAAAACATTGTGGAAACATTTGACAAGGATTATGATCCATTATTTATTAATAAGAGGTTTAATATATTTTTAAATAATAATTTGCTTTCATAATCCCTCCTTCGAGATAAGCCTTTAAATTATTTTTGTAGCTGAGGCCTCACCAAATAGATGGACATGTTTTAGGCTGCATCTTCTAGCATCCTTAAGCATATCAAGGATTTTTCATTTAACCAAAAATATATTCCTTCTCCTTTCTTCCTGTCCATAAGAGTTTATATGTATTTTTACAAACCTTCTCTAGGAAACTATTTGGAATGTAAGTTAAAGATATCCAATAGATTGGAATAACCTCTAATACCAACTTCATAAGAGCAAGTCTGCCACTAAGGGAGAGTCATCTATTACACCAAAAAATTACTCTTTTTTCCACCTTTTCAATCGATATTTCCAATCATTTTACCCAAAATCATTTGGATTACATTAAAACTCCAAATACTTGAAACTAACTTATAGGTCAAGTTTTTAAAAGGGAGAACCCACAATAATACAACTAATCTAATGAGCCTCTAAAAAATAGAAATATATGTTGGAATTCCAAAAATTTAAATCCATCCTAGTGTTTACACTAAATATGTATTGAGGCTCCTTGAACAATGTAATGCCCACTAGAGATCCATCACTAATAATAACACATCATCCATAAAAGTCAAGTCATGAGAAAATTTGTCATTATAATCTTAACCCCTCTAATATAACTAGATATTTTGTCTTTAAAGATGGCCCAACTAAGCCCCTCAACAATAAAAAATAATATCAATGGAGAAAGAGGATATCCATTTCTTAATCACACATGGGTATGAAAAACATTAATGCTAGGAAATTTATTAATAAAGCAAAGGAAATATAATTCACGAACCCTAGTATCCAATTAAACATTTGAAAACTAAAACCAATATAGATAAGTAATAATCTCAAATAGATCTAATTTTATATAATGAATACTTTGGAAAGATACAACTTAATAAAAACCACCATAAAATTCTTCATTTTAATAGAGTGGAGTCCCTCTCAGGCCACCAAAATACCATCATGATTTTTTCTCCCATGAAAGAAGTCAAAATACTCACTATAAATAATATCTAAAATAAACCTCTAAACCCTTATGGTAATAATTTTTTCAATGATATTATATATATAATTACATAAGGATAGGGGCTTAAAATTATCAAAATAGGTTGGGGTGTGCTTTTTTTAAATGAGAACAATGAAGGTTGAATTGAAACCCCCAAGGATATTCCTTGTCACCTTCAATCCCCCAGCACCCTTAATAGGTCCCCAAAAATAAAATTATAAAACTCCCTGAAGACTTCAACCATCCATACATCAAGCCATAAAATTTACTCCTTTTGAAAAGTAGTTAGGACAAACAATTCTTTCTTAGAGACTTGCTTAACAAGCCTTTAATTTTATTCCTCATTGATGAAACTTTGGAAAATATCATATATTTTAGTGATTTATGATATATTGACTCCATCATGTTCCTTATATAAATTCTCAAATTTAAATACTCACAAATTGGATATCTCTTGAAATGCTAACATAATAGAATTATCTTCCTTTCTCATTTCCCATATTGTATTTTTATTTTTATGGTATTATAAAATGTTTTTTTAAAAACATGTTTTCATCACCATTTTCTAACCATAATGCTCTAATTTTCAATCTTCACTATGCTTCAATATCCACCAACATTTCATATTCTTAATATCTAATTATTTAAGCCTTAATTTGGTAGCCTCATTCAAAGCCTTCTACAAATCCTAACCATAGAAATCAAAAACATTTTATTTCAAAATTAAAATTTCTTATTCGAATTTATAACACTGGATGACATCCCATATAATCATATCCCTCTTTACTCTTTTCAAATTTGCTAAAAATCATAAATTAGCTGACTCCTTGGAGATATCATCAAAGACTATCCACTCATCAGTATCCATATTCTTGAAGTTGTCTTCATTCAACTACAATGGATTGAATTTAAATGAGCTCAGGGGATTAATGTAATTTTTAATATAAGATATTATGATGAGATGATTAGAATCACCTCTTGAAGACACCCATGATCTAAATCTTTTAGATTTATTTAATAGGTAATTACATATTAAGAACATATCTATCTCTTGGCCAATCTATCTATACCAACTCTATATACATATAAGTACGTACTAGCTTAATAGGTTCCATATCCACCAACCTTGCTTCCTAAAATTTGTGTAAAAATAAATAAACTAGTGTATCTATTCTCATTGAATCCCCCAAACTTCAAATCTTTTAGTGATTAAGTTTAAATCTCCCATAATAATGGTATTATCAACTCCAAAATGGTTTTGTGCAAACATGACCTCCCAAAAATCCTCTCCTCATAAGGCCCATAAATATTGTGACAATGATTCTTGCCAACTGCATAGAATGAAGTTCCAAAATAATTCCATAAATTAAAAAAATTATATATGATCAACCTCATTATATTTTTCCTCCATCCCTAAACCAATCCACTAGAGCTTCCAGGAAAGTCCATGGCTAAAAATTCCTAATTCTTTAGGATTTTTGATAAAACCAAAATAACCTTTGTCCCTTCGCCTTAGTCTCCTAAATTAGAACCATGTCCAAGTTATAAAAATCAACCAATCTCTTAAGGGTAGTCTTTTTTAAAGGGTTTCCTATCCCTCTGATATTAAGGAATAAGATTATCATAGATTACACCTCTCCATGGCTTGCTCCATTTTAAGGGGCCCTAAAAGTTTTATTTGATTTCCCTGTAGTATTTCCCTAATAGATTTTGACTATGATTGAGATAGATGGGAGATATGACCTTTCCTAGAATTATAATTCTTTATCATCCTAAATTTGCCTATGCCTCTAATGATGTTACCATATTCTATGGATGCATATGCTAGTTGAGATTGTAAAGGATATCTCAATTGGTCTTAACCATCTAATGATTTAATTTATTCAATATATAAAAACCAAACCTAATTATGAATTGATCTATCTGGAATAATAACTAATTTTACCTCTCCATCATCATATAATTCATACACTCTCTCATATGTTATCCAAGTGATCTTCAATCTCCTATCTTATTAATACCTAAATTTATCCCCAAACCTTCCTTGGGATCCCCCAACTTAATCCTCCTCTAAAAAATTGTTGTAAAATGTCTATCCTCTACCACCATTGGATCTTCTATATGGCTTATTCTCTTATCCAAAGGATCATAATATTCAATGATAATGGGATCCAAAATCATCACATCCTAGACATAAACATTCATAAAATGATCCAAATATCATAGAAAAGTGCACGATAGACTTCAACATAATTTATTCCTATCCCATAATAATTCATTGTTGACTCCACCCATTACATAACTGGTTTATCTAATGATTTAAATCAACCAATTTCATTGATCATTCACCACTACTATTCCCCTTTGACCACTAAGTAATTTATGTTGAACTATTTTATTTTTCTCCCTCTTGATCCTTAAATTTGATACTAACTTGATCCTCTAGTCTTTGCATGTGAAGTGTAGAGAGAAATAATTTTCCAAATGACCATAAGAATGACATATATCAAACATAAAAGGAATTCCCACATATTTTAAGTATTGAATATTATTCAAGGACCACAATTCATTTCTATTTCCTCTTCCAATCTCTCATTCAGATTTAGCTTAGCTAAAACTATATCCACCATCCTATAAGACTTCTTCACATACCTATTGTCCACCACAAGAAGAGTCCCTATGTTTTCCACAATGGCCTTGAATATTTTTGTAGTCTATGACTCCAAAGGCAAACCCATAAGTTCATCCCAAACTATTTCTATCAAGGACCTCTCTACCCAAGGATAAATACTTGATAACCACTTATTTAGAGTTAATGGAGACAACATTAAAAACCATATGTTTTCAAAAATATTCTCATGTCTTATTAAAATTTCAAAATGAAATCAAGCCATCCCATAACCAATATATGAGTGACTATAATATACCTTGGAACCAACTTCTAGTTTTATTCCATCTAAATTTCTAAATTCTTACTAGAAATTCTCCTTTCATGCAAATATCGAATTAGAGTAGTGGTCACCAACTCTAAAATTTTATCCATCTTAACATACATTTCTAGAAGAAGTCTAACTCTTTCCCCCTAAAACTAAATGTATCATCTGCCTTTTTTCCTTGTAATTTCCTTGGACAAATTCAATATCTTCTCTTTGAAATTGCCTTGGACAAATTTAATATCTTCTCCTCTATATTTTTGATAGATTAACCCTGACTTCAATATTATATAGTATATATTCTAAAAAAAATATTACAATGCCCCTAGTTTTTACTTAACCATCAATTAATAAATTATTTATTTACTTGGGATGCACCCTCTCCTTGAACCAAAAATTGATCCAAAATTTTAAATAAATTAATGGATACCCTATGGGACTAGTAGTACAAGGATCCATAAAACCATATATCAAGTGAATGGAATAATATACTTTCATTTTTTTTTGGCCTTGTCCCCTACACTCCAAAATTTACAAAAAATCCTTCTTTAACCCCCTAAAAATCCATCCATTTCTTCCAACACCACAACCATCAACCAATAGTTTAAAGGGAATTACTTGGAAGTGTGTGTGGCCCTCTAAAAACTTGGGAAATTGTAGATAGGAATCATCCATATTTTGTTTATTTTCCCTACCATACACCAAGAAAATAACCATGCCTTCATGAGGATATTTAGATTTAATCCAACAAATATTCTACCCTATAAACCTTTTTTAAATTATGATACAATGTCTCTTGACCTCTGCTACATTCATAGTTACCCTATCACTACTAGCTAACTACACTTTAAATAAAATAATTACTTTTACTCTGACATTTTGTCAAAAACTTCTCATCCAATCTCACTATTATCTAAAATGATAGAGAATATCAAGTTTTTTTTATAATTTATTTATATTCAACATTTATATTTATTTATTCATTTATCTTTTTTTTTTGAAAAAAAAACTTAGTTTAATTTTATCTTTATTTTATTTCTATTTTACATTTATTTTAATCTATATTTTATTATTTTAAAGTATTGTTTTAATTTTTTTAATATTTGAATTTTTTAACATAAATTTTTAGTTTATTTAAATTATAATGCTCAAACTTAAATATGTTTATTTTAAAGATTTATCCATAGTCAAACTTCAATTGAACTTTATTGTCATTGAATTCAAACTTGAAATCAAACCTTGTTACTTAGGATTTAACAATGGGACAAAAAATAGAAGACAATAAAACAAAAAATTAGGATACAAATTATACTTTACAAATAGATGAGTTTTCTATTTTTTACAAATTACTTAGGTAGCTAGAGAGTCTTACCATTGGTATAAAATATTCATGCATTTTCATTTTTAATTAATTTTGTATATTGTTTTTATTCTAAATTATATTATTTATTAGTTATAATAAATGATAGGGAAGATGGTGAGAGGAATGAGGATGCTAGTATGAGATAACATATTTATATGCTTTCATGGACCTGACGTGAAGCTATACCATACATGATACTTAATTCTCTATTATTGAAGGTGGATTTTCATGTTAAAATAATCGAAATTAAAATGTTGAAACTTTTACCAAAGCTTGATTAATGGGAAAGGATAGATTAAACAATATTAATAACCTTTATTGACCTAAAACATCCTCTCTCATAATTCATATTATCGGATACATTCTATCCACCTCTACCAACCTGTTTGTAAGATGTAAGTGCTTCCATTGTACAACCATCATGGTAGAGGTGGATAGGAATGTAATGAAGGATATGAATGATGAGAGAGGATGTTTTAAGGAAATAGAGTGTAGAGAATGTCTATTAATCTATTTATTACCACTGCTCTAGCTTTGTCATTATTATGCAACCTTTGGATTTTCTTAGGTTTAGAATAAACACTTGATTTCTAAAATAAAGAATGACATACATGAATTATTATTCAAATTATTTTGGGATTAGATTCATGAAAATTGCATTAACAATGCACCACATATTTTCCACCATATGTTTAGAGAACACATTCAATAAAAATTCAACTCCCTCTAGCATTGTACAATATTGTATATCTATAAATATATATCATAATTTATAGTTTTCTTGTTTATTACAAATTATATTTTTTTATATACTTGTATCAGAGTTTTTAATAAAATTTAAAATAATAATTTATTAATTTTTAAATTATATATATATATATATATATATATAATTTAAATATATATTATGTATGTCTTTATACAAACACACACATACATAATATAATAAATATTTATAATAATAATTTATTTAATTAATACTTTTAGCCAATTTCAAGTACAAACTTAACATTCTTTTTTATACAATCTAAGTTCAAATGTAGGATAAAATTAGCACAATAAAAATGTATAGTTGCATCAATTATGCATTGTGTTTGTGCTACCAAAGTATATATGATATTTTAAAATTTTATGTGGAAAAAAACTAAAAACCATCGATTTACAATGAAATTTTAGCCCAAATTAAGGTGTGGTTCACACTAAGTGTAGTAGTAGATAAACCCACATTGACAGTTATCAATGTGGCATCATAAATGAAAATCAATTATTTTTAATCATAATTTGTGTGTGTGTGAGAGAAAGAGAGTGAGTGAGTGTGTGTTCATGTTATTTAACCCTTTGATTGGAAGATAATATGTTTTAGGGGATACGTTCAACTAATAATACTTTTGATTAATTTTTAATTAAGCTACATAATGATTTAATAGAAACTACTTTAGGATATTTCATGGTTTTACTAAGATTGCATTAAAGTATGCTATATTTTCATTATAATATGTTGTAATAATTACATTAGGTAAAATCATATTTTGATTGAGATTGCATTATGGTGTGTTATGATTTCACTAAAATATATTATAATCACTAAGTTAGTTTATTGAATAATTAAACATTATATATATATATATCATAATCCTTAAATTGATTTTTCAAAGAGTTGAGCCCTCTTCAGAGTATTATAACATATTCAACACTTAGCACCTAAGTGGGGTATGGATGGGGCTATCCAACCCAACTTACTAACCCATTTTCAAGGTTCATTCTATGTTGAAAGTGTGATTAGAGTTTCAAAGGAAGGATAAGACAAATAAGGATAAACACATAAGACCTAGGGTGAACACACATATAAGCGGTATCTATAGGTGTAGGAACATCAATCTAAGGTGGCATAGAGATACATAACAAATGTTGATGTGAAAATAACATTACACCATGAATTCAAAGTTCAATGTTTTAGACTACATTAACATCTAGAGAAAGTATATATTTATTCTAATTAACTATGTCTTTCTAAGCATAAAGATACATAACACACATGCCACATATAAATATTCTATACTATAGATAGAATTATCATTAATAATATATATAAAGTTACATATTACATTTCAAAACACAGTACTTATATATATATATATATATATATATATATATATATATATATATATATATATATCATATGACAAGATGGGATATGATTATCTCTATCCATCTTAATAAGTCTAAATACAATGTTATAGTCTAATAGTTGCATCATTTTTGCATGTCTCTCTATTTTTGTAAATCTATGTAAGATTCTGAGACATCTAGTATATGTCATGCCATAAGTCTATGTTTGATTGGTGTCACAATTTAATCATTAAATCTTATGGGTTATTAGTTAGTAATTGAACTTCATGAAGAAACCCACCAACGTCATTCCAAAACATAATCCTTTGTCTTATTCTCGATATAACATTAATGAATAAGACTAAAAAATTATCTATGTATTTGAGCCTTACTATAAAATTTTTCATCTTTTATGTGCCTATGGAATCCTTATAAATATCACATTGGACCACACATTGGTTTAGTTATTTCTTGAGCTATATAAATATTGATTATTATAAAATTCTACCACTATCCACCCTAGTGTGAAATCAAAGTAAGTGGGGGCATCAAAAATTGCTTTATGTAAAGAATCAATGTGTGTTTTCACTATTTTACAGTGATGGATGTTTTCTATCAAGGGGTTGCTATTATGTTGGGGTTTGAACTCATCTATTGCACTCTCATGGATGTTATATTTTTTTGCCTAGGATACTACTTGGTTATTGGTTAAATTATTCAAATTTTATTTGAACCTTTAGTCGATAACTAGTTTTGGTTTTACCTCAAATTAAGTCCTATTAGGAAAATCATATTAATGCTCACATTAAAATTTGTTGGGTTATTATATTTAGGTGAGTATAAAATATAATTTAATATTTAGTTTATTATGTGAGTGATTTATGAGAACAAATCACATAGATAAGTTGTAAGAGAGAATAAAGGAGTGAGAGATATACTAGATAGAGATAGAAATGTTATGGGGATGGCTTAGTTGTCATTGATAAGGATCAAATCCTTTGTAATAGGAGACCAAAGTTCTGTATAAGATAATATCTCCCATTGTGTAAATATATTAAACGAATTAGAATAGAATAATATTATTTCTCTATGTATTCATTGTGTTATGCATAATTAATAATTTGGGTTTATCTTTTGATAATCTATACCAAAATATATCATTATTATCAGACCAAGGGGTTGTCAAAATGAGAGTCTATGAAATGTTTTCAATATTTTCCCATTGAAGGACATAGCCTATAATTTTTGGAGTTATCTATGAAAATCATTGGAGTTTTGAGGATATTTATATAACTTCATAAAAAACCTCAACGAATCATGAATTTATTCAATGAGTGGATATATCCAAGCACTTGGCATTCCTGTTATCAATAAATTATCATAGATATATGTATATTATGGATATTATCATTATAGTATACATTTTATCCATGTAGTTCTAATTTTCATCAAGGGATATGCAAATACAACACCTTGATATATGCTTCATAGTTGGAATTTAATGAGATTACCTTGATGAAATATTTTATTGTGTATCAAATTCATGTAGATCTATTAATTATATTTATCATCATATTGATCAAGACTGATATTCAATCAAATGTAATAATATAACATATTCAAATATTTAGTGTTTGAACTTGAATCATCCAAAGTCATGCTAAAAATAATGCAAAATAGCTAGACATCATTGGTGGGATTTAATTTATTAGAAAGGCAATTCGTAGCTATATTCATGAATCTACCATAAATTCTACCAATTATTCCTCATAGTTATCCTAATTTTAATCACATATCATTCATACCATTATCTAATTATATGTTGATTTGATGTCAATTTCATTCATCTCCATCAAACCATCGCTTATGAAATAAATTTACAAATTGTAATTCTTGCACCAGCCATTTTGTACTATCCATCCTATCTATTTGTCATATTCCATCATGATATTCTATAGTATAATGACTATTGAGCTCACCACTAGATCAAAACATCAACTCTCTTCAGGTTCCTACATAACCATGCCCACTATGTGAATATCTAAGGGGTTTTCTAAGGTCAAAATAGTCTTTTATAGATAATCATTATCAAAATATAATGAGTAGTATTTGAAGTCAATAGGATACAATTTTATGATATGGTTGTTTAATTGTCTATCCTTGTGTCCATGTTTTAGGAAAAAAAATTGTGATGATTACAATTCATAGTTGGTTTATATATTTTTAAGACCAATTTTATTTAATTATTTAGTTTTAGTAATCAAAAGTCAAAAATAGAATTTTTAGTGTCTTAATAGTCATTGTTTTTTATCAATTTCAAGGTTTACAGGGCCCCTTCCTGATATTAAATATACTAAAAAAATAAAAAGGTTTGGTTTAATGGTAGAACTACCAACACATCTAACCAACATACTTAACTATAAATAAATAACCAAATAGTATTAAAAAATACTTCAGCTTTAATGATATAGATCAAACCTATACAGGCATAAAACTAAAATTTACTATGTTTCACCCTTATTCACTTTTCTATGTGAGTGAAGTTTATTGGAAGAAGAACAATGTATGAAACAACCTTATTTCTTATTAATTACCATCATCCATTCTTTTGATTTACTCAAAGTACCTGAATCCAATTTTGGAGAGATATATCTATCCATAGATGAGCTTTCACAAGCCTTATTGTTGCTATCTGAAACCTAATTGTTATGTACAACTGAATCAAAAAACTTTGAAAATGGAGATGTCGATACCAAACTAACCACACTTACTTTCAAATCCTCATCATAACTATCTTATGGAACCACTTATGAAGGCAAAATAGGATCAACTATGAGAAGCTCTTCACTTGCCTTCTTCCACCTTGAAGAGGCCACTTTATACTTGGAGTTTTAGTTTGAATAAGAAAGATGGTTAATTTTGAATCACTTTTGACACTTAAATGGAAGACCCTCATAATCAAGGATTTGAGACCCATTTCTATATTTAAATTTCAACTTGATCATTTTAGGTAGATCTTGGGAAATATCCAGACAAATAAGGAGCATGGAATAAGTTGTTTGGTAAAAATTCAAAGAAAAAGCATCAATTTCTAGTATTTCCCATAGGGTTTTCCTAATAGCCACCAACCTAGACTCTGACTAAAAATGGAGAGGAAGATAAGTTAGTTACATCTAGATAGGTCTGTGAGAGAGGTTTTCAGTTAAAGGATTAAATTCTAGAAATCATGGTTAAAAAAAAAGGAGATATTGATCAAAGCTTTGAGATTTGGTTAACAAAATCTTATTACAATTTACAAGAGATTAAAAAATAATAATAAAAAATCCTCTGGCACAGGGATATACTTATAAACTGCCTTCTAGTAGTGACCATCATGAATAAAAAATACACTAATGTAGGATAGGAAGGGTATGCCATAACATATCAAACCTGTACACTAAACCCATTTTCACATACCAATCCTCACTTTTGATCACTTCCCCCAGTGCCTCCTCAAAATAGACTACAGGTTAAACCTTTGATGTTCCTAAAACCCTTGGTTGTTTACTTTAAACATATGAATAACTAAAATAAGAACCAATTAGTCACAAATTTTCTTTGCAATGTATTAGTGACTTCCCTAGACCTTGTACACTAGTCTCCACAATCACTTACCTTGGATCTCCCCTCTCTCCAACTTTCCATATGTCGATCGTAGGTTTACCCACATCTATCATCATTTTTAATTGCCCAAATATACTTTTCATGCCTCCCACATGCTCCTCTATCCTAGGATTTCTAACAGGTGAGTGTAATTTAATGTTCACAACCTATTCGATCTGAGTAGAGGCTTCTAGGCTAAGAAATACCCTAGCATATATGGAAGAATGCAAAATATTCATCATGCAACTTTACTTAGAATGCATCCTATTACCAATTTTTTACCATATTTTATCTTTAGAGTCATTATTATTTGTTTATTAAAACCAATATTTAATTGGTTTTTATTATTAGGTTTGAAAATTCATTTATAGTTATAGTTCATTATAATATATTTGAGATAGTAGTTTCAATTGTCAAAAATTGCCTCAATTGTAACTAGACACATTATATCTTGTACACAACATCCATCTTATGGGGGGGGGGGGAAGTGGGGGGAAGGGGTGGGGGAATTCTAAAATTGAGCCTAAAAGATAAATTTTCTAAGTAGTGATTTATAGGAGGATGAAATCAACTGAGGAAGGAGGACAAATAGTGTACTCTCATTAGTCACTAACAATGGGGTTGCCTTATGATGTAGTGACATTTGTTTTTAAATTTTGATTTTAGTTTAATGTGTTTTGTGTGGTGGTGAATAAGAACACAAGAAGTATTCATGTTCAAATTTTTATTAATTGAACATAATTTTTATGTATTTTATTGTAGTCATATAAAATGTCCAAATTGGTAACTTGAGTGTGGCTTATGACACCCTATCCACAGGACCTTCTTACATGCTCTCATGACCCTTCTAGACACCCTTTTTCTCATAACCAATCATCTATAGACTTATAGATGAATATTCCATCTCAGTGAGGCTTATTCCCCAAGCCAATTCTATCCCCCTAGGTCTTGAGCCTATAGGACAGGAGCACCATACCTAGACTATAGAACCAGACCCTAGGGTGTCCCATTTTTGGTGTTCCTATCTAATTGCATTTTGAGCTAAATGACCATTTTCATCTAATTCCTATCCTTCGTCATGTCAGCCTAGTGTGAATACATTTGACCCATGATCAATAATGCCCTATAAAATTCCATCGAAAGGTCATTTACAAAGGGAGGTGACAAAATCTTAAAAAATAAGCAAGAATACAAAAAAAATACTAAGGAAAACTTTCCTACTCTATGCATAAAGTCACCCAACATAGATGCAAACACATTCAAACTCTCACACCAATCCTTAACCACCTCAAACACTCTTAATTTTGCATTTTTACATCCTCATTACACTATTGCACAAAACACATCAATTGGGAGAACTAGATATGGCTTGATCCCTCTTTGGAGTATTGGTATGTAGGTATCATTCCCACATAAGGGGTGTGGATACACGTTCAATGCATCTTACACACACTAACCCCCCATTTTCCTTAAGTTTTATTCAAGTATAATGAAGGTCTAGGGTTTGAAGGTTAAATCAACTTTACAAAGAGATCCATCAACATTCAATACTTGAGATTTCATAGATAGACTCATACAAGGACAATGAACAAAACCAAAAAGACTCACATCTTTGTGAGTAGTTTGGACAACAATGCTGAAAGAGAACAATAGTGTTAGACCTTAAGGTGTCTTATTTGTAATGGTCTTATCCTTTTATAAAACAAAATCTAGATTCTGATTTTTGACACTATACTAGTCCTACACAACCAAATTTTAGACCCTAAAACAATTATTTCAACCTGTTTTAAGCCAAGTTATATTTCTCCTAATTTGTTACTATTTTTAGAAAGCTACAAAAGATAAATGAAATATAAAAATCATAACTATAATTATTGAAATACTATTTACTACTTTATTAATCTAGACCCTTAACTAAAATAGGAATAAAAATCCATTATTTACAAAATATTTAAATCATTTGGTGAATCCAACTTACTTCATTTACGCATAAAAACCTTAGAAACCTTAGGGTAAATTCCTTGCTGATTTTTCCAGTACTTTTATAATGTTATTGATTATTTAAATCAGAATTTTACATTTAAAATTTTAAATTTACCATAGTAATTTTTAAAAAGTATTTATTCCAAACCTTAGTTTAATTTACTAGGTCCCTTTGCACATAAAAACCCTAGAAACCCTAGGGAAAATTCCTTGTTTTTTTCTAATATTTTTTTTTATTTTTCCTAAATATTTAAATCAAAATTACATATTTATTTTTTCAAAATTTCCATAATAGTTTTATAAATTATTTTCTTTCAAACCCTATTTGAATTTAATATGTGCCTTTACTTTTGAGGTATCACCTTATTTAAATTACATTTCACATATAATATCAAAAATGGATTTCAATCATATCAAAACATTTATTGTAAATAATAAGGAATTCATACTTGCTCCTATCATGTATATGAATGATGAAGTTTACCATATGTTAATTCAAATCTTCATTCTTTCCCTTTCATTATTAATTTTTATAATAAGGGATGATATTAACAAATTTATTGATAAAAATGTTAAGATCCATTTCCTTCAAAGCAATGTTTAATTTTACTTAATTCAAGATTTCATTAATTATTTAACATGATATCTCTATATTATGTGTCATTTCATTAAGAATAAAATCCTTACATACTTAGGTAATCCACTACATATGCTAACAACCACCTGTCAATTTTTAATGTCATATCTTATGCACATGAAAGAATTTCCTTCTCCTCCTCTCCTTAAAGAGAGTGATAACTACTTTCCCTCTCACCAAGTCCATGTTATCACCCATATAAAATGTGAGTCATCATATAATATTATTATTAATGCATACATTCAACCTATAGATTCTTCAAATCCTCTTCAACATATGTGCTTACATGTTTAATCAAAAATAACTAGGGTTTGCACTTGTAAGAATATAAGGGATCAACTCACTAGTATGAACAAGTTAATTTCATATTTACAAATGCAAAATCAATTATTACATGAAAATATCACAACTTTGAAAAATCATATTATAATACAAAAGCCTCAAAGGCACCCTAGTGCCAATCATGTATATGCACCTTCACCTAGTCAATTGATTGCAAGCAATGTTACATATCAAAATAAGAAATCATAACAAAGTAACTCTAACACTAGTGATTCAAAAAGAATTAAAAGATCAAATAGGAGTTTAAGTGAGGTACTAAGGGAAATGATTAAATATACGTTGATCAAACTACCTCTTCTACATCTAGTGAGAAGATCTAGATATTATTGTGAATATCATAAAATGCATGGGCATTACACAAATTCATATTTGGCATTGCAAAAACATATATAATAGATAATTGATAATGAGGATCCTATACAAGGTAAATTAGTCAAATAATCTACAGTGACACAAGGATACATTTACAAAGGGTCAAATTCAAGAACAATACAAAAGTGGTTAACAAAGCATAACTCAGAACAATAGAAGGATAAAAAAGAAAAACTAGAGCAAGGAACCATTCCAAAAACATAGGTAAAACACTAAAAATATACAAATCTACATCTCCAAAATGAGACTCAACTTTCAAATCAGTATGGGTTTGGTTAAAAATATCTACAATAGTTTGATTATCAAGGTCAAGGGTTGTGCAAGTATGCTCAAGGCATCACTAGTCCTATTCTAGAAGTTGATAATGTTTGTCACCAAGATTTGGGATTTATTGAAAATCCTAAGGAAAATCATTCAAATACATAATTTATCAAAGGAAAATATCTAGATACAACAAAAGTCAACACTAGAATTTCATTGGTTTAAAATCAAGATGATAATGATGATTGGAATAATACAGATTATTATGATTTCCAAGATATCAATAATAAATTTGAATATTTAGAGTCATATTCACAACCACTCCCTCATGCTTCAAAATCATGCATTATTCCTTTGTTTGATACAAGACACCATGATAGGGAGTCTCTTATGAGACTCATTAGTTAGTGCCATTTCTTCTCAGTCTTTCATATACATAGCTTCTTTTTAATTTCTTATACATAGTCTCCTTATGATTGATTTTACATAGATTATATATCAAAAATACCAAAAACAATATAACATTGAAAAATCCAAAAACATTCAAATATATCAAAAATACCAAAAAAAATATAACATTTCAAAATCTAAAAACATTCAAATATATCAAAAATCCAAAAACATTCAAATCTATAAAAAAATCCAAAAAATAATACAAAATATAAAAATATTAAAAAATTAAAATAAATCAAAAACACCAAAAACATTTCAATTATATGCATTATCCATGCTTTACAATTTTACTACCATGTTAAACTTACATTTTTGCTTTTATATGCTATTGTATATTGATTTATCTACATTACCATGCTTCACTTGATCTTCTTTGAGTGTGTGTAGTGACACCCAAATATTTGATTACTTCACTCTACCCATTGAGGGGGAATCATACTTCTACATTCGAGATATAAAATGACATATCTACCCATTGGGGACATATTTTACATGACTACAACATCTAGGTTATGTGATTCATACATCACACACTCTATTTATCATGTTCATGTACATTACTTACCAGCTTACATAGATTACTCTATCGACACTCACTAGTATATAACACTTGTGTATTTCTTAGCATCTACCTAGTCTTGTACTCCATATCTTGCATGCTTTCACTTCTTTCTTTGATTAGTTAGATGTGATTGTATTTCTAGCATTTACATGCCTACCTTTCTTGCTTTGCATAGCTAGATGTGATTATATTTCTTAGATCCTATTTTATCTCTTGTGTGTGCCTTAGAACATCTACCAATGTCCTTGTATTGTACTCTTCTATGTGTTTGTGGCCCTCATGCTAACCTTGCTTATTTTTAATTATATGTGTATGTGGCATTTGAACATACCTTGTATGCTTTCTTTTCTAGTTTGAGTGACATGTACCCATGTCAATTATTTGCTTGGCCCTTTGGCCACTCTTATATGCTTCTTGATTCTTGACTTGTGTGCTTATTTCTTGTTTGATTCTCATTGTTTGCAATGCCATGATCTATATCATGTATTATCTCACTTTTTTGGATTTCATGATGGACATCATGCTCCATCCCTCCTTGATAACTAGAAACTAAAAATTAACAACTAAAAACTAACATTTATAGATTTAATTTAGTATACTATACATGATGTTATATTGTTACATCTATCTAGGCATACTCCTATTGATCTAGAATCTCCAATACAAATTGTGCTATATCTTGAGACATCTTTTTTATTATCATTGATATATCATGTATTCTATAACACACCTATAGGCATATTTTTTCTAAGGTAAGTCATTACAGGGTCTTCATTCCTACCCTAAAAAGAGAGGGAAATAAATAGGGGTTTTGTCACAGAGATCATAGCCTCTACCAATCAAAAATTAGTTTCAGAACACTTAGAACAACAACTAGAACCCAAACCAGGTAGAATAGACCAAAACAATAGTGATGATTATAGAACAATGACCAAAATAAAAAAAAGGAGAAGAGTGTCATAAGTGGAAAACAATGTTGGATAATAGGGTGTCCTATTTTTGTCACTCCTATCCAGATAAAAAATTACCCAAATTTTCTAAAAATAAATAGAAAGGTAAGTTTAGTTATAGTTTTGTCAGCTAAAGTACAGTTCAAAATCAGTAGTTTTAGTATAGTTTTTATTAGAGAATCTAGATATAGGGGGCATCATGCATGGCATGATGGATCTCACTTCTAATTCTAGATTGGGTAGTTAGTAAAACTTCTAGATCATAATCCATGTTACAGATACCAATAATTGGGGGTAATGTACATGACACATTGGCTTTCTTTTCTTTATGATTTCACTATATTACCCAAGTATTCTTAGTAGTTGCATGACTTATTCCATCTTTAGGTGGTTGGCATCATTCCTAAGTGGCTTCCACATAAGCCTAGTTCCCAATTTCAAGTGGCTTTCATACAAGCCTAATCTCCTCCTTCTAGAATGGCCAAAATTGGCCTAGTTTCTAGTACATATTTAGCTATCCACACCACATTATCAGATTACAGAGCATTCATGGGCTTCAAGATCCATATCATACGACACATATTCATACTGGTATCAATTCATAGCTTCACTTAGTAGGCAACAATGGAGCCAAAGGACTATCTAAAATTTGTATTCTTAAATCACCTACTTAGATGGATTACAAACATAGTCCAAACATTGATTAACACACTCATGACCACATAGCTTCACTTAGTGGGAGATGATGGAGCCAAAGGGAAAACCTTTTCATTCTTAAACCACTCTTGAGGAATTAAGCACTCAACTCCATTCACAATATTACTCTTGGTTCAGCACATACCCAATATTATTTAACATCACTCAACATCACTTAACAACACAATAGGCATTGTATTGGTTCACGTACTTGATGAGGTGTATTAATTCCTTTCTCTTCCTCTCTCTTTTTCATAGCTTTTGTATATTCTTATTTTATATATAACATATCTAGTAAGAACTAATATAGTCTTTATTTTTCTCTCATAGATTTACACTTCACAATGTGCTCTCTCTATACACACTCAACATCACACAACTTCATGGCTTCAACCTTATAGAAAAGTTTAGGTACACTTTATACTTTTCATTTATCCTAGTATTTCACTTTGCTACATCACTAGAATAAAGCAGGGGGGTGGGTACATGTAGTCATATAAAATGTCCAAATTGGTAACATGAGTGTGGCTTGTGATACCCTATCCTTATAACCTTATTACATGCTCTCATGACCCTTATAAACACCTTTTTTCTCATAACCAGTCTTCCATAGACATCCAAATGATCATTCTAGCTTAGTCAATCTCTATTCCCTAGGCCAATTCTATACCCCTAGGTCATGAGCCTATAAGATAAGAGTACCATATCTAGACTATAGTACTAGACCATAGGGTGTCTCAATTTCAGTGATCTTATATAATTACATTTTGATCCTAAATGATCATTTTCATCTGATTCCTATCCTTCATCATGTTGACCTATCATCAATACATCTAACCCATGATCAATAGTTCCCTATAAAATTCCATCTAAAGGTCATTTACAAAGGGAGGTGATAAAATATTACAAAAGTAGCAAGAATATAAAAAAACTACTAAGGAAAAATTTCCTATTATATACATAAAGTCACCCAACACACCTAAAAACACATTTAAAATCTCACACCAGTCTCTAGCCACCTCAAACACTCTCAATTTGGCATATTTGCATCTTCATTACACTATTACACAAAGCACATCAAGTGGGAGAACTACATATGGCTTGATCCTTCTTCAAAGTATTGGTATGTAGGTAGCATGCCCACACAAGGAGTGTGGATACATGTTTAATGCATCTTACACACACTAACCCCCCCTCTTTCTCATGTTTTATTCAAGCATAATGAAGGTCTAGGTTTGAAGATTAAATCAACTCTACAAGGAACTTTATCAACATTCAGTACTTAAGATTTCACAGATAGACTCATATAGGGACAATGAATAAAACTCAAAAAACTCTTATCTCTATGAGTAGTTTAGATATTAGCATTGAAAGAAGACATTAACACCAGACCTTAGGGTGTCCTATTTTTGATGGTCCTATCCTTTCACAAAATGAAAGCCAGATTCTGATTTTTAACATGGTCCTAGCCATGCATATCTAGTTTTAGACACTGGAATAGTCATTTCAACTTGATTTAAGCTAAGTTATATTTCTCCTAATTTATTACTATTTTTAGAAATCTACAAAAGACAAATAAAATATACAAATTAGGACTGTAATTATTGCAATATTATTTATTGATTTATTAATCCAGACCCTCAACTAAAATAGGAATAAAACTTCATTATTCCCAAAATAGCTAGATAAATTATCATGATGTAAGATATTAATGAGAGTTGATAAAAGTACTACAATATCATGATATTTTCATTGTTGTTTAACCACTTGTAAAACTATACTTTTTAGTTGTTGGTTAACCACTTGTAAAATCAACATGTTTTGTTGTTGGTTAACCACTTTTAAAACCATCATATTTGGTTATTGGCTAACCACTTGTAAAACCATCATGTTTTAATTATTTTTTGACCACTTGTAAAATCATCCTTAAGGTTATTGGTTGTCCTAGAAGAATTGTCATGATCATGAAAATACATCTAGGTGTCACACTGTAAGTATGAGATTGATGTTTTCCCAATGTTTGAATTAGGGGGGGGGGGGAGGTTAGAAAAATAATTTTAGTGCTCACATTATAGTTTATTGGTTTAGTATATCTATGTGAGTATAAAACATAATGTTATAGTTAGTTTATTATGTGAGTTATTTGTGAGAACAACTCACATAGATAAGTTATAAGAGAGATTAAATGAGTGAGAGATAAAGGGGATATATATATATATATATATATATATATATATATATATATATATATATATATATATATATATATATATATATATTATGGGGTTAGATTAGTTATCATTTATAAGGATTGACGCCTTTGTAATATGGGATGAAAGTCCATTATAAGCTAGTATGTCTCACTATGTAAATATTCTCAATGAATTAGAATAGAAGAATATTATTTCTTTGTGTAATCATTTTGTTATGTAGAATTAATAATTTGATATTATATAACAAAATATATCAAGGCCTAACCTTGGTTATCTCCTAGATTTCTTCTTGCAGTGTTTCCTCTATGATTTTACACTAATACATCCAATCATATTCAATGATTTCTTAAAAAATATTCCCTGATTGTTACTTCTGACTAGGCGTTAAGGAATTCAACCATATATTTGTTCATTTTGGGGTTGCTTCAAGTATAGTGGGTGAAATATTGATGGTATTTATTTTTTAGTGTTGATCCAAAATGGTTTTGATTTTATTAATGGAATAATGGGGTGTAAATTTTAGTGTACATGGAGTAGGTTGGGAAGTGGAAGCAATGGTCATTTTTTTAGTGGAAATGGATGTTAAAGGGGAAATTGGGTGTTATGAGTGGGTGATGGTGGGGTTTTATTGATTATGTTTATAGATGATTCTTTTTATACTTTTTCCTTGCTATTTCTACTTGTTTGGTGGCTTCTTCAGCCACCCTCTTCTTTTTATCCTCATCAACCTTTGGGCAGCTTCTTCTGCCACCTTTTTATTTTTATTTTCTTTTGATTCAAGGGAAACATTCTCTGCTACCTTTTTATTTTTCATTTCTTCCACTTCCTTCTAATTTTTATCTTTATCTTCCTTTTCTTTATTTTTATTTGTTGCTAATGCCTCTATTGATTTTTATTTTGTCATGATGTCTTATTTGGATGTTTTCCCCATAGCCTCTTCCTTAGCCTTCTTCTTCATGACTTCTTCCTTAGCCTTCTTATATGTGGATTCATCCTCAAAATTTTTACTTATGGCTTTGTCCTTATCCTTTTTATTTGATTCTTCTTTTTTATTTTTTTATTTTTTTATTTTTATTTTCCCTCATTTTTCCTTTATTATTTTTATTGTGCTTCTAAGTGTTTTACTTCAAACAGTGCCTTAACAAATTATTTTTGCTCTTTATCCAATTTAATGGATTTAGATTTTTTATGGGTTTCTTCTTATTACCCCTCTATTCTTTAAATTCTTCTTTGATGAACTTTTTATCTGATATGTCGATAGGTGATTTTTATTAGATTGGGTATAATTTCATTATGCGATATTTTTCCCTTTTGTTTTTATGTTTTTATTCATTCATGGGTGGCATGACTTCTATTTGTGGTGTAGGATGTGTTCATTTATTTTATATGTGTAAAAAACCACCAATATGGTCCCAATTTATTTCCAAACTAAATGTGTTTTCTTTCCCTTTTAAGATGCCTATATCCCCTATATTTTCTGTTACAATCATATTGGGTTTTACTAAAGAAAATATATAATTTTTTTTAAATTTTAATTCATCATAATTTAAGTATAATCCTATTCACTAATTAATATGTGTTTTACTATTTGAGAGCTAAATACATCTAATTCATCATGTACATAAATAATAACAACCCACTAGGTAAGTCATGCTATATTTATCTTACAAACAACATTTAATAATGTAAAATATAAAATCCATATTTTAAAGCATATAAAAAAAGAATGGTACAAAAACATAATAAATTAATTCATTCTTATAGGCTAAACAAGGATACACAACCACTATTGTTCTAATTATAATGAATCATGTACAAATATACATTCATTACTATAAATGATTATAATAATATTGAATGTGCAAGTAATATAATATACACTAAATGTTATAAAAATACATGACATGAAATACAATAGTACATTAGAGATTCATTAAATAGATCAAAATCAATATAATATCCATGAGTATGCATCAAAATGGTTGATTAGTTGAAGAGAGGGAGAGCATCATCTGGGCACTTTTCCTCCAACCATAGCCCATTGGTTTATTACACAGCTTCCCACTAGGAGTGACCCTTTCCTTCATGGAGGGGTAGAAAATGGTAGTGTAAATATCAAGAATTCAATAATAATCATGTGTAGTATAATCACTAATAAATGCACTAGTCATACAGACCATAGAAAAATAATACTATATCTAATATGACATCATGCACATGCATTAAAATATATAGTACAATGGATTGATAATGTTTTCAAATATAACATTACTTTGGCAAAAGTTTTTCATTATAGATTTCATATCTCTCATGAGTCTAAGTCAAACACACCCACACACATACTCTTTGCTAATGAATCTCATTATAATTTGTGTTATTAGATTACACACACACACACACACACACTCACACACACACACACACACACACACACACACACACACACACACACACACACACACACACACACACACACACACACACACACACACACACACACACACACACACACACACACACACACACACACACACCCACACACACACCCACACACACCCACACACACACACACCCACACCCACACACACACACAGACACAGACACAGACACACACACACACACATTTCATGGCCTTGAAATTATATACCACTAAACCCTTAACATAAGAGAGCATGTGGCTATATAAACTCATAAAATAGTTCAAAAGACATTTTATGCATAGAATTTTAGCATAAAATCAAGTATTAATTCATGGAAGATTTAAACTAACCATTTATTACAAGTTTAGAACATATATATTTTACGAAAAACAACTTTGATTTTACAATAAACAAACTATAATTATCACATCTAATTAATTCAAACAACATAGATTTATTTGCATCAAATTACACCAACATATATTTCAATAATAATATCGCCTAATGCAAATGTTTTCATATCAATGAATCTTAATCAACATAAATGTTTTCCACAATTCTACATAATCAATTTCCATTAATAAGAATGCCTAAGGAATATGTTTTCATATCAATGATTTTTAAGTAAACAAGTTTATTATCATCTACCTGCTTGATGCATTGCTTGGAGTGCTTAATAATACTAACAAATTTTCATTCATTTTATTTCTTTAACACTTTCTAGAATGAGTAATGGATCAAATATAACTATAAAATGCTAATATGCATATATACCATGTTTTATTTAGCAATTTGACATTGGAAAATCAATACATTCTTTATATACTATTCAACCTTTAACCTTTATCTAACCTATTAATTACTTTCATCAAACATGATTATTTAATACCATTATAAGTGCATAGTTTCAAATATATGTATATATTATGTCCAAAAAATCCTTATCCAAATGAAAGGATTAAGTAAATCATAATTTTATAAAAACTCTTTATATATATAATCATAATTGAAACCTTTAAATGAATTTTCATTCAAACCCTATAATTTATATATATATATATATATATATATATATATATATATATATAAAATCACAACTAAAACCTTTAAGTGAATTCTCATTCAATCCCTATAATTAATATCACATTTTGATCTAAAAATTACTTGTACAATTTATTACAATGAATGACTATCTATATTTTGTGCATTAACACATTCATGGATATATATGGATTTAAAAACAAACACATCCCAATAATTATAAGTTTACATAAGTGCAAAACTTTCCTTCATTTTTCATGACTGTCAACTATAGTTCTTATATACATTGTCAACATCTATTTCAAAATGCATAGCCAGAGTTTGTAAATGAATATGTATTTGTATAGACATCCTTACTATTTACTCAAAATTATCAACCTACATCTACCTTATCCACAAGCTTAAATAACTCAAACAATAAGTATAAGATTTAATTAACAAATATTTATGCATATTTTGTTAACTAGATTTGTTTAACTATTGAAATAATTAACTATGCAATATATTCATCTAACAGAGATCATAACATATCTTAAAATGTATTATTAATTTTTTAAGGTTCAATATCTCATCAATACTAAGTTTCTACAGTGAAGTTAAATCGAAGATAATATATTGCTAATGATAGTACAAATGTGTGATAACATATCCAATAAATTATAGAAATAGAATGTATTTCTCTAATCTTTTCTAAATTATAAAAAAATATCATAAATAGAAGAGAAAAGGAATTTGTTTGCACACTTTCACATAAATGTGTCTACCAAAAAGAGTTTCCAATGATAAATAGGAAAGTTCTAAAAACACTATATTTTCTAGGTTCAAATGACTAGTTTACTATCAAACTTATATCCTATGGATGGAAATAATTTTCATCCTTAGGTACGTAAGTGTGTCATGAACACACACACACACACACACCTTATGTACATACATACATACATACATACATACATACATACATGCATACATTATGTATGTATGTCTGTATATATATATATATATATATATATATATATATATATATATATATCCAAAACAAAACTCTAAATACCATTTTTCTATTTGGTTAGGTAGGACCACCATAAATGTCCAAGGAACCGCCACTATATGCATTCAAAACAACTTCAATTCCTAACCTAGGTAAAAAGAATTATAATTTAGTCTTATAGAATGAAATAAAACACAATCCATATATATTCAAACATAAACCCATAACAAGATTTTAAAATTAAAATAAACCACTTACCTGGTTACCAATGGTAGTAATGGACATCGTTCAAATGTAGATAATGGTTGTCCTTTTTATTTTGATAATGTTCTCTACTTATTTTCTTGTGTGTCTTCTCCTTCCCATTTTACTTTTCTTATTCTATTTTATTTTTATTTTCAACATTCTTCATGCCCTCAATTTTCCCATAAAACTTTACTAGTTCTTTCTCACATTACTCAAATTCCATAAATGTATGACCACTTTTATTATAGTTAGATTGAAGTTACATAATGACTATCTTATCATGGTGTATACATACCAAAATTCTAAACTTAACTCTCCACCAAATGGCAAAGTCAAAACCAAAATGATAGAAAAATACATAATTTGTTCCATATACTTTTAAATAATCCTAATTTTTTGGTTCAAATTTGTGCATGGTAGTGGTTTGTGCCAAAACTAAATTATTTTACAATTGATAACCTTCTAATTCATTTCAGTATATATATATATATATATATATATATATATATATATATATATATATATATATATATATATATATATATATATAATACTTTACAATATGAAATTTGATTAGGTACATTTTGTCCCATATCCCCCAGGCCACCAAAAAAGGGGTTAATAGAATCCAACAAAATTTGTATAATTAGTTATAAATAAAGTGGACTAAATAACATACTAAACCTTATTTGATTTTTTTTAAAATAATAATAAATTACATCCATTTTCAATCACAATTTAACAAATTATAATTTAGGCCACATATTAATTTCATAGAGATTCACACAACAGATGCATTATAGGGTTAATAAATAACAACAATAGGAAAATCCATATTCAATCTTGTTTACCAATATTCAAACAAGTTCATGATCCATAATCAATGAATAACATGTAATAATAACCAAACTAACAAATAGTTAAAATAAATCACACAACATATTTATAAAATACCAAAAACACCAAAATTTCAGCATGCAATGTGTATGTGTGTGTGTGTGGGTTTCATTTTAGTATTTCAATCCCTGTTTCCAAAATATTCATCCTACTCCCATATTATTATTTCCCTTTATTCCACTCCATGAGGGTGAAATAGTCCTTCAAGCACCTCGATAAAAAAAAATAATATTTAGTCTAAGGTTACAATAAAATAAAAATACATATAAATCAAGTGAAATATTATATGACAAATTAAAAAAAAAAAATGAAATCAACTCAACATACGATTCCAATACACAA
This sequence comes from Torreya grandis, assembly GCA_037957365.1. NCBI lineage: Eukaryota > Viridiplantae > Streptophyta > Pinopsida > Cupressales > Taxaceae > Torreya > Torreya grandis. The sequence goes on along the minus strand of JARHVA010007626.1, from coordinate 328,013 downwards.
CAATACAATATGTCAAAATGCATGTAAAAATGTCCTCAAATCATAATAGACCATGAAATAAAATAATATTGTTTTCTAATCAATCAACATAGATATCCAAATGTATCATCAGAATTAGAAAAATAGTATCATTAGTTTATTCCATTGCCTAATACTAATGTAGTTTGTATAGAGTAGGATGGAATGTAATGTTTTTCCCATTTAAAATAATTCATCATCCCAATGAATTTTATTTCAAACATATGTTTTGAAAATAGAATAAAGTTTAGCAGAACATTATTCAAATAGATGAGGGAATAACATATAGAATTCGTCATAATCCTGCCATGTGGTGCTATCTTCAGAATACTATTTTGACTTAACCTTACATTATGATACTTCTCTATTATGTAGGATAAGTTTGTATGTATCAATTATTATAATTGATTTTATTATTACCACTGATGGATCCAGAACTTGGAATGCAATCCAATCCAATACATGTGAAGGATCAATCATATACTTTTTAATATAGGATACATGAAAAACATTATGCATTTGTGCTAAAACTAGTGTCAAAAAAGTATATATGTTATGGGATTTATCACTACTAGAACCTTAAAGGTTCCCAAATATCTTAGTGATAGTTTAAATGATTTACAAAACTTAATAGAACCCTTTTGGGGTTTGATTCACAGAAAAACCTTATCTCTAACTAAGAATTACCTTATTGTTATTTTGAAATAAGAATAGTTTTTTTGCCTATCATTGGATTCAACCAATCTTTACCTTATTATCTTCACATGTCCTTCCATTTCAATGAGCATATAATGTCCAAAGACCACTATATCTTCTAATTTGTCCCAGTTGATAGGTTTTCTACACCTCCTACCATAAAATGCTATAAAAGGATCCACATTCAATGTTGATTGAACTAAGTTGTTATAAGTAAATAAAATTAATGGTATATATTCATCCCATTTGTATTTTTAGTCTGTGTAATACATTCTCAAAATATCCTCTAATATCTAATTCACTCTTTATGTTTTCCCATTAATTTCTAGATGATAAACTATATTAAATTTCATCTGTGTTCCCAATTCTACATTAAGAGTTTTATAAAATCTTGAGGTCATCTGAGATTCCTTATCTAAGATGATATTTTAAGAAACCCATGCAATCTATATACTTCATTTAAGAACTTATTTTCAAACATTGGTGTATCTTTGATCAAATTACTTGGAATGAAGTGTGTTACTTTGGTGAGTTTATCAACAACCACTAGCATCATATCCAGGGTAATTTTTAGTGGTGAATTTTTCTTAATTCATGAATATTCTAGTTTTGGAAATTGTCTTTTGGTGATTTTGTGGGGTAGTGAATAACATGGAGAATAACATGTATTCACCTCAATTATATAGATGCAAGTTAATTTTTTAAGTTGATTTACCTACTATTTAATATAAATAACATGATTATAAATATATTTCACCACTAAGTTGAAAGTGAATCTGATCACATTCATCACTATATATACTATATAATCTTTTGATGACTGAAATTCTGAAGCATATCTACATTGTTGCCATGCATCAACATCAATGTTTTATTCAACACAATTGCCATCTATCTCTAACTATGTCACCCACCATCATCCATGATGGCAACCAACATTCACATTACTTGACAAAATTTATCATTTAAAAACATATATGTGAAATTTGGTTGTGTTTGTAAATCATTGGTACAATTCAGGAAGTCACTACGTGTATTGAAGAGCTAAAATAAATAGGTTGTGGTTAAGAAAAAACAAATCAAAAAATTCAATAAACTTAAATATGATTGAAAATTTAGACTCCACTTGAATATTTATTTAATTTCAAAATAAAAAATTCTTATTTTGAGTTAGTATGCAAAATTTATGGTCTCTGTAACTTGGCATAACTTACATCACAACAACTTGTGGATGCTAGTTATTATTGGCAAACACAAACATTTTTTTAGAGGATGTCAACATGATGGTAGATGATAGTATATTGCTAACATCTACCAGTAATGGATTCATCATGCTTGTATATGCCAACATATTTCTAGTGGATGCTAACAACAAATGACATCTACAAGCTATTATAATGTAAGTTTTGCCAACTTGTGGAGGCCAAAAATAATTTGCATACAAACTCAGATTTAGATGATTATTTTGAAATTTTATAATTCTTAGAGATGAATCTAAAGAAGTAATAATATTTAGGTTTACATAATTTTTATATGCCATAAATAGTTTTCATGTACTAGTAATAGCTCACATCTACCAATGATAGTTGGCATTCATCGGCAACAATGTGTCGATAAGTATTTGTATAAACACACAATTTTTATATATAAATTTGTCACAATCATACCCATGTATATGTGTGTTTGAATATTTTCCATGCCTTTCCCTATTGTGCATTTATATTCACCTGTTCACTTAAACATATTTTGCTTACTTTCACCATACTTTTGAAATACATTCTTAGAGTTTCACCAAAAAACCCAAGTTCATTTCTATGTGGACCAATAAAATTTAACCTTATCATATCATGATGATTCATTTATATAATCAAGCCTTTGACAAAATCTATACTGATAATTTTCCATTTCCATTATGGTATGGAATGTGGGTACAATAACCCAACAAGATACATGTGTTCAATTTTAAAACACTAACATTATAAACATATTGACACATAATATTCTACATCATTATTGATTATTTTCTAAAATGGTAATATTTTTAGCTATAATTGTGCAGTCCGGATAGGTCAAACAGTGAGGTGGCATGAAACATTAGAAAAGAATGTGGATTTGAGGGCGCTCATTCTTCATGATGCAACTCATGCAAAGGAAGGAAAGATTGGATTGTAATAGAAATATAATGAGTTAGAGGAGTGGCAGCGAGGGGAAAGGACAACAATCATTAAAGAGGAAGGCCCTCAAGAGTGAGAAGCAGATCCTGAAATATGCACAAACAAAGCCAACTTTCTAATCAATTTGGCAGCAGGTGGGATCATTGTAAAGACCATAGTGACTGGGTTTCAAAGAAAACGAGTATGGCGCGCGAAAGGAAGGGAGAACCCAGGAAGCAGGAACCCAAAAGCTATGATGAATGGAAAGAGAAACAAGAAGTCTAGAGAATTCTACAGAAAGGTAAAGTTGTGAACTATATGGAAAGGCTCCATGGGTCAAAACTACATATCACAACAACTTTTTTCAAAAATTGGACTGATGAAAGGGTCACCTTGCATGGTATCACAGTGAACCTAACAGAGGATTTTATAGCAGAGGTTATAGGGCTGCCTACGGATGGACTTAAATTCTCCAAGCAGACAAGCATTTTGAATGAGGCCTTTTGTAAGTTCCCCAAGATGGATGTGGAAGAGCAGAAGCTGGTCAAGAACGGGGATTTCTATGAATTGGATCAGATTAAAGGGATATGGAGGGATGTCTTAAGCTATATAAGGGAGTACTTCATCCTGGACAGAAGAAGTAAGCGAGTGCAAAAATTTCACTTCGTCTTCCTTAATCATTTTAGGCACAAGGTAAGATTGTCTTTTCCCTTTTACCTTCGCTTCTCCTTGGTCCAAAGCTTATATGCTCATAGGAAAAAGGAAACGTGCCCTATCCTACATGAAGGCCTTATTCTGTTAATCGAAGGCTATTGCAAGAATAATGCAATGGTAAAGTACCCTAATCAGGGGAAAAATAAGGAGTCAGGGAGCAGAAAGAGTGAAAGTGTAAAAGGGAAAGGCAAAATCAAGATCCCTAGCGCTAAAAATTAGAATGTAGAAGAAGATACTGAATGGGAGAGAATTGATAAACCTAGGGAGGAAAATTTTGAGGAAGAAGAAGGAACTGAAAGCTGGGATACAAACTCTAATGAGGATGAATAATGTCCTGAGAAGAATGAAAAAGAAGATGTCAACATAGAGGAGGATTCTGCAAATAGAATAGAAGATACGGAGGAAAATCAGAAAGTGTCAGAGGATGAATTTGTCCAAGATGGCCCTGTTGAGGACCATGCTTCAAGAAACAAAAAGGAAACTACAGTTCAAGATGATAATTAAGAAATGGACATGGAAATTCAAACTGGAATTAAAGAATAGGATCAAAAGGGTCGAGAGGATATCTTTGAAGAAGCCAGGAACAGTCCCAATAAAAATTTTGAGGAATGGAGAGAGAAAAAATAGAATGATGAAACACACACACCAATGACTTGGGTCAATTGCAAAGCAGAGGCATCTTTCCAACTTGATTCTTGGACGTGTAGGGAGATCATGGATCTCAAAAGGAAAGTGGAAACTATGGAAGATACTCTGAAAATTGTATGGAACAAAATTAACAATATGGAAAATCAGATAAGAGATATCCCAGTCAAGCTCAAAGCCTACGAGAATAACCTCTGGGAACTCATCAAGGACAACATAACGAAAATGGAGGAAGTCACATCCAATATTTTTGCTATTATTGTCAATATTGGAAAAAGAGCTAACGAGGAGACCAAAGCCTTGGAGGGACCTAGAAAAAGGACGAGACAAAGTTCAAGAAAGAAGGCTACACAAGAGGGAGCCATGCTGGCAGCAACCACTACCCAGGATACTGTTGTGAAAGGAAAAGAAACCATGAAAATGATATTGGAATTGGATGAATATTCTGGTTCCTCTTGTTGGTTATGTAAATTGGTCCTGTTCAATGGTTTCTTTTTGTAATCTTTTGCCTATGGTGTAGCCAGATCTTTGTTAAATCTGAGTTTTGACCGGTAGTCTTTCTGGTGGTTTCAGGTCCATTTAAAACTTGTTTTTGCTACTTCCTTGTAGTAGTTTTTAGGCTTTGCCTGTGGTCTTGGATGCTCTTTCTTTCCTTCCTTGTACTAGGGTTTTGGGGCCCCTTCAAAACCTATTTTTACCTTAATCTAAAACTTAGTTATACTAGGGTGTCCAAAATATGGAACATCTTGTAAATATTTTAGCATAATCATCCTTATGTTATCTTTATTAGGCACATAGATCCTACCATAGTATCTTAATAGTCTATCATTCTCAAATTGGAATCCTTTATACATAATAGCTTGGGGATTATTTGATATACCTTTCTTAACTTTCTCAAATAACTTATCACGTGATGCTAAATTAAATACCTAATCTCATAAGATACCCATGATAATATCAAAAGTTGCTATGTACCTTCTATAACTAAGAGCATCTGTAACCCTATTTTACTTTCCCTTAAATTAGATTATATAAAAGTCATAATTTAATAGAAATTATAACCATAATATTTTTAAATCATTCAGGTTGTGTTGGGTAAATATATTCTTAAGTCACAAATTATATGTTTTAAGTTTGAAAGGTTTTCCCAACAAATAATGCTTCCATATTTCTAAAGCATGCACTATGGTAGTTAACTACAAGTCATGTGGGGAATAATTAGCCTCATAAGGCTTCAAATTACTTGATTCATATGTTACAACTAAAACATCTGGCATAATAAATCCTAAACCATCTTTATGAACATCATTTATTACTACAAAATGAATATTTGGACCCAGAATTGATAACACTTGTGCATAAGTAAGCCTCTTTTTCAGAATTTGAAAGTCTTATTCACACTTATCAGTCCAAACAAAATGTTGTTCTTTTAATTTTAGATAGGTGATTGGATTAGATATCTTAGATAAATTTAACACAAATTTCCTATAATATCCTACTAAACCCACAAAGCTACATGCCTATGTACAGTCTTAAGTGTTGGCCATTCTATGATGGCCCTTATCTTCACTATATCCATTAGAATTCCATCTATAGATATAATATGCCCTAGGTATTATATTATTATCTGAAATAAGTAAGTCTTAGAAAATTTACCATAGAACTTTTGCTTTTGTAACCATTTCAAATCTAAACAAAAATGACTAATATGTTCCTCTTCAATTTTAGAGTAGATAAGGATGTCATCTAAAAAAACAAGCATAAATTGATCAAGGTAATCTCTAAAAACATTGTTCATGAAATTAAATAATGTTGGACGTGTGTTCATTAGCACAAAAGGAATCACTATGAACTCATAGTGTTTATATCTAGTCTTTAATATTTTTTTAGGAATGTCTTCCTCCTTGATCTTCAACTGATGGTATTCTAGCCGTAGGTCAATCTTAGAGAAGATTGTTGCTCCTCATATTTGATAAAAAATATCATCAATATGGGGTATGGGATACTTATTTTTAATGCTTTATTTTCTCAACATCATGTAATCTACACATAGATGGAAGGTTTTATGCTTATTCTTTACAAAAACTACAGGTGCACCCCATGGTGAAACACTTGGCTAAATCAATCTTTTGGCCACCATTTCCTAAAGTTGGGATTTTAACTTGACTAATTCAATTGTTGTTTTTGACATAAAATCTGGATTGGTTAACTATAAATAATTTATGTTAGATAGGATAAATTTAGGTATAATAATGTATCATAAGGGTTAGTATTGGGTTATATCCTAATCATTAACTTTAAAAAGTACTACCTATAATTTTAGTAAATCATACATAGTACACAAAACACAAGAAGTTCCTACTATAAATCCTCTTATATATTAATAAAACCACCAAATATAATATTTTTTATGCTCTTTACTCTATACCACTAATATAATTCCATAGGTTACTTTGCTCAATAACCTTTCTACAATTTTTTTTATTCACCTCTATTCTCTCTATCTCCTACCTATTTACAATGATGCTATATAAATTCCAATCCAATACAACATCAATCAATGGTCATGTCTATGTGAGACATGCCCTTTCTCTAATTATGCTAGCCTTTATCTCTATAAAGCCTTATTTCTCAGTGTAACCCTAGCTGGTAGTCTTATATTCTATTGAATTAGAAGAGTGTTCTACTATTTTAGTATTGAAATCAATCATCTTGTACCTATGATTTGGTTCTTTGACTAATATAATCTTTCTAGCATTTTCTTGGATTTTATATTATTGTCTCATCCACGTGATAACTCAATTTTGTTTAGGTACCCAAAAAAAAATCTCAAAACTTGCCTAAGTAACAAAATTATGTGGATTACTTTAGTACATGGTTGGGTATCATGGTGTGGGTGCCCCATCATTGGAAAGGTACTGATGATACTTATTTATCGTTATCTAAATGAAATTTTACAAATCCAAGATGAATTTACTTGCTTTCACTATCATATTTTCAATTTCCACATTTTTTTGGCTACCAAAATAATGTCATCTAAAATATGAGATTTGTTAAATGAAGACAAGTAATTAGTATGTGTCTATAAACAAACCTCCATATTTTCTATATGTCAACTTAGGATCTCACCATAGTTCTCCATTTCCTCATAAATAGATATCCACTCTTGTTTCTTTCCCTTGTAGCATTCATGTAGAGATATCATTTTCACCCTTTCAACAATTGAGGGTATGTGATGAGATCCAAAACTAGTTGAATCTATTCACAACTATTTTTATATTTATTTTAACTCAATTTTTTTTTTATATCCATAGTGGCTACCTAAGTGAGTAAATAAAGTAGGTAACAATGTCTTCCAATTTTTTCTTCATCTTCCCTACTTGCTCTTAATAGGATTTTCTATTTACCTAGTTTTCACCCTTAAGTGGTCCTAACAAATCTTATTTATATTCATCATGATCCTCAATTTTGATTAATGCTTTTTCCCTTGTAAATCCAAAATGCATGATGAAATTATTCACTATTTCTACCAATTATTATTAAATTGGTAGAATGGTATTTGAATCAAATTATGGTATGACAATTGTTAATGCAGATAAACATTTCTTCATTGCCTCCTCTAAAGTACCACACCATGTCATATAATCTCATATAAAACTCTAATTTAGAGTTTGGTCCACCATTTATTTGTCTATTGGAGTTAATAATTGTAGTTTCACTTCAATTTCCCCTCCTTTAACTGATTGGACAAAATTAGATGGTACTAAGATGATAGATGTCTTCTATTTATGTTTGGTTAATTCATCCTTGATCCAATCTAGTAGATCATTAAGAATTTTAAGTCCCCCTTGGCTTCCCCCCAATATACCCAAAGTGAATGTTTTGGTGTCCTTCTTAGTGGCCTCGGTGCTTGGGATCATATCCTTTTCCTTCCCCTTCTCCTATGGAACCATTATTTGTTCTAATTGGTTCTTTTTATTTAGTTCTTTTTATATGTCGATCCTCCTCTTTCTTATTATTTAGTTCCAACAAATTTTTATTATTTTCCTCCTCTAATCTATTTTCATTTTATGCCTCTTGTTTCTACCTTTTTCGTTCTTCTTATATTTTCTTGTCCCATTCTTTCTTCCTATTTTCTTCTTCTGTAATAAGTTTGTTTCGTTCTTCCTCCTATTCTTGACTTTTATTTTCTTCTTCCATTCTTTGGGCCTCAATTTTATCATTTTATATCTTTCTCCTTATTTATTCCTTTTTTTATAATTTATTTCTTTATATTTCATTCTTTTCTTCTTCTTCTTCCTTTTTTTCTTTTTATTTTTTGAACAATTGCTTTTCTTGTTAGGTAGCTAATGCTACAATCTCTTAAATTTTATTATCTTCTTCCTTAAGCTCCTACTATAGTTGTTTACATTTTTTAATAATATCTTACTCTAAGGATTTATCCTTTTATAATATCCTCTTATTTTATATGGATTCAACAACTAGGTCTATTTCTTGTTTAGACCTTAACTCTATCTGTTGGAGGTTTTGTAGTTGATTTTGATCATCAAGGGATATAGAGGATTTTGCAGTAGTCTTTCTTAGGGATTATTATATGTATTTATCAATAATATATTTTTCATAGTCTTTTTTATCACTATTTTTATTAAGGATGTGGTGTAAGTACTCTATGAATCTATCTATAATATCATCAAATTCATATGGACTAAGTACGACATAGTTTAAAATATCCCTTATCATCTTATTCTACCCTATAGTATTTACATTCCTATATAAGCTTCCCACCTTGATTACTCCCCCTTTTTTGTGGCACATACCCAAAAGGTTTTTCATATTTTTGACCTCCGTAGTCACCTCTTCCTCTATATTCTATTCCATTGGTATAGTATCCATTTTAACCGAAGGTGTTGCCTCTAACTCAGTTGTCACTTTCTTGGTTTTAGACTTTAATAAATTTTTTTTTATCCTTTATTTTTCTCTAATGGGTAGAATTTCATTTTTATTTTCTTCCTACTCCTCTAGAGTAAGGTGTGTTCTATATTTAGATATATAGTGGGATATGCCCTAAGATCTTCTATAGTGGGGAGTTTTATCTTTGATTGTGAAGGTAGGTAATCCCTAGGTGAATTTTTTCTTTGCCTTAGAGTTTAGGCTAGAGTGCCCTTATCTTCCATCTCTTATTCCCATAATTATTCACCTATATAATATTCCTTAATAATAAATGAGTTTTTGTCCTCTTCTTCCTCTTTCTCTTCCTCATTTATAGCATCCAAATCAATAACTTGTTCCTGAATATCTATGGATATTTACTTGGTGCTGAGGTACCCTTGTTTCCTTTAGTGGTATTGGGTCCTCACTACCCTTATCCTCCTCATATTATTCTTCTTCTTTGTGATAAATTCCCCCCATATCACTAAAAAATTATGTGCCAAGGGTTTGATGGGAGACTTCTAGGGAAAAGGTGTGAGAGATACAAATTTATTAATGAAGGGATCAATGAATAAGTTATCAATATCCACTAAAAAATGTAGCTATGTCATTAATAATCTAAACCTTCCTTCTACCATACTCCCAAGTGCCATTTCCTAGTGTAGGAAGTGTTATGCTTGTCTTAGTACATGGCTATCTTTTATTACTTCAAGGATTTGAGCTCCTATGGCTATGTTAGATTTAAAATTTAACCTCCCCTCATTACCTAGAATATTATTAGTAAAGTAAATAGTAAGTAATAATAATAAATAAATATATCAAAAGTATTGAATGGTTTTACCTTTCTTTATATTATATAGGTTCCTGATGAATTACTCATACCATGTGGTTGCCAAGTCGTATTGGATGTCAGTAGAGATGATGTTGTATGTTATTTGTACACTCTTTACTATTGAATAATTATGTTTTTTGGTGTATTATACTATTCAAGATATAAATTTTGTAGAGAATATGAGTCTTACATCCTTCATGATCTAAATAGATAGATCCATATTTTTGACCTTTGTCCCCATCTTCGAGGCTAGATAACTAATGCTAACTTTGGCCTTTATGTCATATTAATGGGTATAATGTCTTTCATGTAAGAGGTCAATAAATATTTGAATCATCTTAAGGGTGATGTAATACTGATGGTTGAGATATAATATATCCTCATGTGCCCTATTGAGTAATATTTTAGTTTTACTTGCTATCAACCCAAAATATGGGAATTGACACTAGGCATCCAGTTTCTATCTTGGAATAATTTTGTAGTCTAGTTTATATTTTAAATGTTGAGTCTTAGGATTCACCTAAATCATGGTAGTACTATCTACTTCCAACCCTATGTGGTTTATTTTTTTCAATTGCAGTTTGATGCTTTTATAGATATCCTCTACATGTGTGACCAAATTAGGGACTTTAGAAAATGCTCCTATTGGGTTTGGTGTCTCTGACTTGGTATAATATTTATTATATTTAGGATAAATAATACATTCAACTAAAATTACTTGATGAATTTCCATTATTGGCACTAAGGAATTACTAAGAGCAAACTAGGTATAAGTTTTGATCTAAAATTTTTGCAGAGTTTGGGTACTTGAAGGTTTTAGTAATTTTTGTAATTGCACAAAACCTTGATTTATAGCTCTCTTAATCCATATATTAATCATGCCAGGACATTTAATTCATTAAATCATATTTATATCATTGTTCATCCCCCTATTTCACTTGGTTTGCCATGAGTTAACCATCTCATTATGTATTTATTTCATTTGTGTTCCTTTATTCATTGATTTTATAGCTAGAACATTATTTGATATTATCTATAAATTAGCACACCTTAGTCAACTCAAATTTTCATTCACAAAGGATATATGTACTATTTTTAGTCTTCTCATACCCAACTATGTTACTTCTTATTTTATGTTTCTTCTACAACTATGTATTTTTTGATATTATGATTTATGTAACTAAGGAGATCAATTTGATTTTCCTTGATCCTATAATGTCCTCTTGCCTTACTGATATATATTATTTTTCACCACATAGTTGACATTTTAATACATTTATTTCTCTTTTTGACATGGTTTTTATCCCTGAGACATCTTTCCTTCATATTTATTATGTGAACTTATAGAGACGAATAACAACTATTTTGATCTTGTGAGAGGATTTTAAACTACCATTGTGTCATACTTCATACCACAATTCACAATTTTTTCTCATTTATTTATCTTTATGCCTCTATTTTCTAATGGTATATTTTATTCTGTGGTAACTAATAGTACACTATAGTGACTATTATGTTTATCCATAGTGCTTATTTTTTATACTTAACTACCACAATATACTAATGTTCATCACGACTTCATATTTTTATATTTATCATTTTGTCACTCCATAGAAGGAAATAAGATCAGATTAGTTCATATATTTTTATAACCTCTTATTGTGGTTAAAAATAAAGTACTATAGGATTATATTTTTCTTGTCCTTTTTTTCCCCCGTCCTTTAGCTCTACTAGTGGTTATAGTATTTTTATATGTTAATAAAATTATGTGCTTGTGGTTAAAAATTTTGAGTTATTTAAATGTATAATAGGATTATTTCTTATCTCTATCCATTAGTATCCACCTCATCCTTATGAATTTTTATTTTTAATTTCATCTCCCTATAGAATGACCTTGTCTTATTTTCATTATTATTTTTATTTGACACATTACTACCCTGTATATTTAGTTAACACAATCTTAATATATTTTTTTTTAATTTATTATTTTCACTTCCTATCTATTATATGGTACAGGTGTCCCACTAGTATGTGGTGGTAGCATAAGACAACTAGTTTCCAAGAAAGGTGTGTTCTGGGTATTACAGTAGCCTTCTTCAGCTTCCTTAGATGTGAGGATAGTACCAACATAGTAGGGATGTGATGCGATCTAAAAATGAAAACATATTTTCCAAGTTTATCATGGCATGGTACCTTCTACCATAAATTCATCTAGATGGAAGGATAGTGTAAATTATAAAGTTATTTATGTGATGTTTATACTGCCTTACATTGTAATTGTCAGTGGTGTAGAATATTAATTTGGCACCATTAACAAAGCATTATATTAGGTTCCATATGAGTGTTTGTAATATTATTGCACTTAATCTCAATATAATTTCTATTATCTATGTGCCAAACCATCTTAGTTTCAACTTGCCCAAATCTTTATATTTACTATTGTAGAGTAGCACCTTGTCTCCCACCTAAAATTCTTTTAGTTTTATGTGCCTATAATGCCATGGTTTTTGGTACCTCTTTTCTTGTGTTTGTTTATATGATATTAAAAACCTTTTTTAATCTAGTTTTTAAAATTCCATCAACCTTTCTTGAATTAAATCCTTCTTATGCATCCAAGATGTGAATGTAATCCTTAAACTTGGTAGTATGTATTACATTAACATTATAGCCTCTAATCTATAAATTAATTGAAATGGACAATATTTGGTCAATAATTTATAGGTGGTGTGGTAAGACCATAAGACTATTGGTATCTTTGTATCCCAATCCCCTATCTTTTTATTACATATATTTATAGTACTTTCTCCAATACCTTATTGAATGCTTCAAGAGTGTCATTGTTTTGTGGATGGTAAGGGGTGATTTTATGATGTTAGATTAATAAATGTTTGAGTAATTTATAATAGTTTTATTAAAAAAGTATTTTATTTTATCACTCATTATGCTTAAATGGCATCCAAACCTTGTGATTATGTTCTCATTTGATAGTTTTATAGTAGTCTTTGTAATATACTCTTTTGTCAAAATAAATTCTACCCACCTTGTGAGATATTATATTTTAGTGATAATGAATATAAAATTGGTTTTTATTGTCATGTAATTGATATAAAAAATAAAATCAATCATCCATTTTTCAAATGGGGTTACCACCAAAACTAGGTAGAGCAACATCTCATCACTAGCATTAGGATTACCCACCCTTTGACTAATATCACCACTTTTTAAATACTTATGTGCATCTTTGAAGAGTGATGGACATTATAGGCCTACTAATAGTATCTTATTTCCTATGGCTTCTCCTAAGTTGTGTCCTATGGCAACCCCATCATGTTCCTCACTTGAGATATTTTATCTTTCATGTAGTAATGATAACCACCATAACACTTAATGTATTTATTTCTTGTATAGTGCCCCTTAAATCAACATAAAGGGAAACACTTGAATCATGTATTTTATTTTATAATGTATTATATTCCCATAGAAAATCTTTATTAGATATAAATTATGTACTAATTCCATATATAATATACGAGCTATAGGAAACTCATCCTCAATTAGTCTTACTTCTTATCCTATCATGATTATAGATAAAAAATTAGGTCCATTATTAGCCTTCCTAGGTTTCATCACAATCTTGAAGTTGAATTCCTAAAACAACATGAGCTAGTGGCAGATCCTTCTTTGTATTACTGGTTTATTTATTAGATATTTCAGTGGCTCATGGTATGAAAATAGTGTAAATGCGGTTGCCAATAAATATTGTCTAAAATTTTGCACCATGAAGACCATAACAAGTTATTCCTTATCTATTGTGGAAGAATTTATTTCTGATTTAGCTAATTTTATGCTATCAAAATAAATTATGTGGTCTATATTTCCCCATTATTGTGATAGTAATGCACCAATTATAATCCTTGATACATCGAAATGTACATGAAATGGGCTCTTCCAATTTGGAAATTCTAAGTTTAAGCACCCACAATCTTATCCTTGAGTGTATAAAAATATTCTTGATATTATTTTAACCAATCTAATGGTTTATTATGCCATTTTTTAACAATTCTTCAATGGAAGCAATGATATCTATGTAATTGCTTATAAACTAGTGGTGATATCCATATTATTTGAGTATTATTTAAACCTCATTTTGTGACTTAGGTGGTGGGTCTACCATCAGTCCTTATTTACATATTATGTGTTATAAAAAGGTTCAAAAAGGGGTAGAAAAAATGCATTTCTTAAGATTGAATGAAATGTTCAGCTACTTGCATCTCTGGAACATCATTCTTAGCACTTGTATATGATCTCTAATTAACCCATAGAATTTCTATTCATATAAGTATACTCCCTAAAATTCATGAATGAAGTCTCTAAAAGGATTCACCATTATGTAAATAAATACTATTAGTGTGTTTTTCAATCCAAATGGCATTGTCATATATATGAAAGATCCCCAATCTATGGAAAATGTAGTTTTTGGCCTATCTTCTAGTGTTATCTTGACTGATGATATCTTGATAATACATTAGTGAAGGAATAAAACTCTCTACTTGAAATTATCTCCAACGTTTCCTCAATAAATGGAGTTAGGAATGGGTCATGTAAGAAAGCCTTATTGAGTTCCATAAAGTTAATGTATATACGTATCTCATCAGTTTTATTCTTTTCTATTAAGATAGGACTTATCAATTTGAAATATTATACTAGTATTATAATGCATCCAATTATAATTTTGCCCAACTCAACCTTAAATTTTTTCTTGACATTAAGGTTTAGCCTGTATGGCCATTTTGGTAGTGGTTTAGTGTCTTTTTTTAACTAAATCTTCATAGTCCTACATCTTCCTTTATGACTTTGATTTTAGTGAATGTTTATGGATATGAATCTTCAAATTCCATTAGTAATTCAAAGACTTTCTCTACCTCCTCTTTATGCTAGTAATTCCCTACTTTCATCAATTTTGGTTTTCCTTCTATGGCAATATTTTCCTCCCTAATTTTGAGTGGTTGGTGCAAGTGCTATGTTTTATCTTCCATGGTATCAAGAAGTTTCCTCTATCCTTATACAATGTCATTTTTTTTATTTTCTAGTTTTCCTCATCATTCTCTTCATGTTTGGAAATTTTATGACAATATGCCATCTAATCATGTTCTGTTATTTTTCTATTTCTTTCTATGATGTTTGGTAATTCTCGTACAATTCTTCTAATTTATTCCCAATCATCCAACTAGACTAATGGTGTTTTTTATATTTTTATCCTAGATAATTGTTGTTTTGATATTGAATCTTCCATGAATAAGAACACGTTGATCTTTAGTTCCCTACATACCCTAGTGTTTGGGTCCTCAAATTTAAAAGTCCTATAGAAATATATTTTTAAATCTACCCATGTATTTGTTCCTTTTCACATTTCTTGGTGTAAGAACTAAGTTTTTAGGATTACAACTAATGTATAGAAAAAGAATTGTGCCCATAGGTGTTTATCTATCTCTCCTCTTGCTTTCCACAAATTTTTACATGTTTCAATATGCTGCCGTGGGTTTTTATTCCCAATATATCATGTTATCTTAGGGAAGTCACTTTCTAATTGCATAAATCTTATTCAGAGTAGTACACAAAAAATCTTCCAAATATGAATGGTGGTTTTATGAGTATGTCACCAAATTGTGGTAGCAATGGTAAATGTATCATCAAGTGCTTTCAACTATACTTATTACCATGAAAATACTCTCATTATTTACTATATATATTTATCAACTAACCCAATGCCTATAATCTTAAGTAGTTTATTATGGGAATATTATTTAATGCGATGAGATTTCCTTCTCTATGGTGATTGGTTTTTTAGTGTCATGTAAATTTTCCCCTTTTAATGTGTTTTTATGATACAATAGACCTTATATATTGTGAGTTTTGGATCATCATATATAAAGGCTTCAATCTCATCACCTGATGGTGTCTCATCTTCTTATTCTTTAAGAATCAATTCCCCATCATCATTAGGTTCTAGGTCATATTTTATATTAAGAATAATTTTCAAACTATACACCTCCATAATAGTATCAAATTGAATATCCTTATCCTTTGGATATAATTATTATGACCATGCTAATTCTATTCTTACCTCCAATGGGAAGTGAACTACTAACCCCTTTTTTCAAATGTGTTTTCCTTTTCTTGAAAGTCTAATGATCCATTAAAGTCTATGAACCATTATAGGTTTAGTATAAATAGATAATTAGTGTCATATATGTTGATGACTTTAGAGTTGATCCTTTTATTTATTCTCATAAAATTAACTGCTATATTCTTTAGGGTGCCAATAGGTGACCATAGGGTGTCATTAGCAATGACAATGTCATATGTTATTGCATGCAGTTATAGTTTTCCAAATATTTCTCAAATTATCTATGGTAGTAAATTCATATAAATGCCAATATCTAATAGTGTTTTTCTTACTTATTGGCCATCTATTTCAATATCTATCAAAATGGAAAATCTTATTCCATTTCTAGTTTATGTGGAATACATTTTTCTATGTCTTTTTCTATTTTGTTTATTCCACTCATTATGCTCAGTGTTCCCTTTGTTGCTTATTATAATACTTACAAAACTAATAAAGTTTAGTGAGGAGATATTTTTTTTCAACTATTTTTATTATCCTTTTCAAATCTCTAACTTCTTTTTATTCAAAATAAACCAGCTTAAGCTTATCTTTTTATTATTTTTATATTATTATAATTTTGCTTTTTCAACAATTTTATTGTGGTCATTAATGTTAGGTTTATCTCCTTCCTTTTATATGTTTTGATTTCATACTAGAATTAATTAATACTTATTTTAATTTATTGGTCTTGATTCCACTTATAGTGGTGATTGCTACTCACAGTTGAAAATTATCATTCATAATGGAAAGAGCCTTCTTCTATGGTCTCTCTTTTAGATCCTTTATAATTTATTGGAAATGTCTAATCTGATTCATCGTGGTTGTTCTCTATGATGAATTTCCCCATTTTTTTATTATCTTCCCTTCTTCTTTTCCATGGTGAATTTCATTACATTGTCTTTTCATATCTTGTCCCTTGTCTAGTTTCCATATATTTTAAATTCCTTTTATGGTTGGGGATTCTTCCAATTCCTTAGTTTTTGTTCCAAAATTTTTGTAGAATTATGCTACTTTTGGGTACGAGAATGAATTGTGGGTTCCCTTTTCATTGAAAATCCCACACTCTATCTACGTCTCTTCTTCATAATTCCTAGTGATATGTCCAATTTTCCCAAATTTTTAGCATGTTAGGGGAGTTCTCTCCTAATTATATCATTGGTTATAGTTTTGATTATATCCTCTAAATCCTTGATAGTTTCATATTTCATGGTATCCTCTTCTATAACAACCCTAACTACTCCCTTTGTATCCAAATTAGATTTTATTATAATATTGGGGTGGGGTATTTTAAATTATTAGGTTTGTTTAATAGACATGACTAGGATGTAACATTATGGGATTAGTTATGGGTAGCTGCATCAGATGTATTTGCTATATTATTATGGCTCTATGTTGAATAGTATCTTAGACATCTCCTAGTTCATTAATAGTAGGGAAGCTATGGCTATAGTGATTAATTGAATCATAATTAATAAAATAAATAATTTTATTTTTAGTAGGTGCTACTTCCATAATTGGGCATAAATGTTGGGGATTTTTATTGCATACTCTACATATGCTAAAATATATTATTTCCCCATATATAACTTGTTGGAGAGGTGGGGTCATACACAAATGTAGTTGTGTAAACCTTATCACAAATTTTCTTCTCAACATGTCACTGTGGGGGAATTCCATCTTAGAATTTCCCTCTACACAGTAGAAAATACAAAAAAGTCATGGTTTTAGTTGTGTATGCTTAGTCTATGGTATTGTGACCTCATCTCCCTTCATTTATATATCCTATTTTAGTCGTAGTTATTCTAATTCTAGATCTAATCATTCAACATTGTCCTGTAAATGAGATATTTGTGTCTCTTCTCCTAGAATATGCTTATAATATTGATGCCATCTCTAATTTTTTCATGAATTTATTAAAAATATTCCCATCCATGTTGGCATGGATGCATGAGAGTAAGCTTGATATAAACTATTAAATCCTTTGTTTTTCATTGAGAGGTTAATATAGTTTTATTACTATATACTTAAATAATTGATCCTAATCCTTTGAAAATTCCTTCTCCTTATGAATTAATTCCCACATCTTTATAAATCTCTTTTTTGGTATATTTAGGTAATGAAATTGTCCTTTAAATTTTTTTTGAACATCATCCCATATAGGGGATTAACCTGAGTATGTCTTCATATACCACTTTGGGATGTCATCTCTTAGTGTCCTAACAAAATCAAATATCATTGTGTAGTCATCAATAATGTTGTAACTTCTCCAGTATAAATATATAATGAATAA
This sequence comes from Torreya grandis, assembly GCA_037957365.1. Classification (NCBI taxonomy): domain Eukaryota; kingdom Viridiplantae; phylum Streptophyta; class Pinopsida; order Cupressales; family Taxaceae; genus Torreya; species Torreya grandis. Next base: position 309,570 of record JARHVA010007626.1, on the reverse strand, counting down.
ATTTTCTTCTACATCCTTTGTGTCTTTGCCAAATTGTGGAAAATTCATTCTATACTATGCCATTTTAGGGTATTTTAATGATATAAGAGTATCATTGCTTGGGTTGGTACTGATATGTGTTAGATTTCCTGAATTACTTGTGTGTATACTACTATGGTAATGTTGTTGCTATTTATCTTCCTAATGTGCAAACATTTTATAGTTATGTTCTTTTGTCACTTTTTAATTCTACCTAGAAGTATCTTCTTCCTAATATTTCCCCATGATTTCTCACAAATTCTCATCTAATCTCAATCTCTTACTTATGAATTTTGTATTTATCTTCTACTTCTCAAACTATAAATATATTGTTATTAAGAATTGAATGTCCATGTCTATTGTGAAATATCACTGGGGATGATGATTGGCCCAAATGTTTAATCTCTTCTAGGGGCCTCTTGCGATTGGGGTTTATGGGGTTGTATCACTTTGATTTTCATATTCCTCATCTTTGATCTCTAAGTGGGATTTTTCCCCATGTTTTCAATAAATAATCCTATTTTTGTAAAATTCATCTCTTCTTCATATTTCTGCCTTCTTTCCATACTATAACTACTAGTACTAATCTTTGACTCCTCATTCCCCTTCCTATCTTCCTCTAATGATACTTCTACCTTATCTATGACACTTTCATCCTTACTAGTTACTGTCAAGATTATTTCACTAGGTAAAATATCTATCTTTGGTTCTACTATATAATAAATATATCCTATCTTAATTCTCATATCTTTGCTTCTTCTTCTATTACTATCTATGCCTCATCCACTATGGAACAAACTATTTACATCCTACTAGTCTTATGCACCTAAGGTGGGGAATAGTTTAGGTGTTAATTAGAGTGAAAATAAATCTATTAATCACTATTACATGTAATTCATCACCTTCATTAGTGTATGAAATAATCACTTTTCTATTCTATTTATTTCACTTGCCTTATTTGTGCCTTTTTACAGTGTGAATACTAACACACCCACTTCTGGTAGAGGGATAATAGCAAGATTTTAATAATGGGACCTCTATTAGGTGAATCTAAGTTACATTAATCTAATATTATATTTATTCTTCTCATTTTATATTCTATTTTTTTGTATCTATTTCTTCCTGTCTAATTGACTCTTTACATTCTTTAACATAATCCTTATCTTTTCATCAAACATTTTTCTCTTAGTTATCTAATTTATCTTGTATACACTTATCTCTTTTATTCATAATTAATTTATGTTAACTTGATACTAATTTACCTAGTCCCATATATCATATTTAACCTCCCCCAACTTTTTAGACTAGATATTATGAGTAGTCACATCTTTTGAAGATTCCCATTCATTTTTCCAGTCATCCCTTAGGTACTTAACTCTAAAGGAACTTCTTACCTTCTCTTATTAGTCCTCCTTCTATGAATGACTTAAGGATGAAGACTGGTATTTCAGTCAAGAATAATTTCTTTGTTAATTCAAAAAATATAACTTTCTTAGCATAAAAACTTGTCCAACCATGTATAACCAAGACTATGATGAATGAATTAAGAGTTGTCTTGAACTAGTGATTGATATCCTAGGTGACTAGAGTATCATAATTTTGGAGTTATTCAAATTTATCTTTTAATATGAATGTGGTATCCCTTTGTATATTTTGGTTGCTATAGAATACAAGGCCATAGTAAGTGTGAAAAAATAACCCAAAATTCTTCTTAACATGTTTTTAAATATTCTTCCTTTACTACTGGTAATGTTTCCCCTATTATTTTGACTTTGGTGTTAAATTCATTTTGTAGTGTTTCATCCCACCACTTTTATATTTATGTTAGTGTAGGCTTCCAAAACTCCAAAGGATACTTCATCTTGGACATTAGTTGACTAAAGTCTGGGTGACACCACCTAATATTGACATAAAATCTAGAGTGGTTAGGTACAGATAGTTTTATGTTATATAGGTTAACTTTATTTAGACTAATATATCACAAGGGTTAGTATTGGGTTAGATCTTGATTATTAACTTTAAAAAGAATTGGTGCCTATAATTTTAGTAAATCATATAAAGTATAGAGAACACAATAATTTCCTTCTCTAACTCCTCATATATATTAATAAAACCACCAAATACAATAGTTTATATTCTCTTTATTCTATACCAATGATACAATTATATAGGCTACTTTACTTAATAACCTTTCTACAAATCTCTGGATTCACCTCTATTCTCTATGTCTCCTACATATTTATAATGTTGTGGTATAAATATCAAGCCAATACAACATCAATCAATGGTCATGTATTTGTGAGACATTCCCTTTCTCCTTTTTTGTCATCCTTTATCTTTATGAAACCATCTCTCACCATAGCCCTAGTTGGTAAAATCCTCTATTCTATTGGCCTGAGAGAGTGTTTTATTTCTGTAGTAATTAAATTAATCCTAAGGTACATATGGTTTGGTTCTTAAACTAATAGAGAATCCTACCAAAAGTTGTCATTTTATAGGGAGCCTTTAATTGAGGTTCCAATTCTAGAATGATGTCGATAGTGAAGTCAAATTCCATGTTAGGAGGTAAACCAGGTAAATTTTTTATAAAAACATCCTAAAACTCTTGTAAAAAGTGATAGTCTTCAATATAGGGTTACTTGGTTCCTTTAAGTTTATTAACTTTAACCAAGAATACTTGATATCCTTCCATTTATACTTTTTCAATTGAATGGATAAAATCTGTCTTAGTTTTAATTATTTCTTTTCACCCTAATTTGGGTTTGATTTCCCAAATCATCTAATAATTCAACCTTCTTTATAATTCAATCAACTTTAGATTTATGCCTAGAGATTGAATTTACTCCTAATATCATATCATATGATCCTAATAGTGCTATATATAGATCAACTATCATGGTGAATTTTGAAAACTTTACCTTAGCCTTGGATTCATTCTCATACTACATTGACCAATAATTTTTAATGAAACCAACCTTCCTAGATAATCTATCTAACATTATATGAGAGATAAAATATTAGTGGCTCATGTATCTATCAAAATGGAAATAAGATTCCCAAATAAGGTACCTAATAATTCAATGGGGGAAGATTGAAATTCATCTTGGGATTGTTAACTGTTACATAAATTCTCTAATTGAAGGTTACATACTATGATTTAGATGTAAATGTAGATGAATTTTTATTTTTGTCTTTTATCTTCCATAAAAGATATTCCTTAGCAAAATGGTCTCCTCCACATGTAAAACATCTACTACGTGGTCGCTTCCTCTTAGATTGATTGCATTCCTTTCAATTTTTTTTTCCATATTTATAAGTAAGCTTCAGATCCATAACCCAACAATGTACCATATCACTTGGGTGGGTTTAATTTATTTATATCTCACATAATTTACATAACTACTTATGCTCTTGATACTTGTTTCTCTTCATTATTCCCCTCATCCCGAGGCTAGTCTTTTCCAACTAGTTGTTCCTCTCATCATTATTGTTCATTTTACTCACCTTGCCTATAAACTTCCTACTCTGGGGATACTAACTTGTTTTTTATTTTATTCATGATAATGAGGGTCTAATCAAGTTTTATAGCCCGTTTATCTACTATCTAATAAGGATCAACTTAAATATTCGCATTAGAAGTCCACTCATCATTTAATCTTCCCCATACCATTCTCATTTATGAAATAAGATAAATAATTTAATATTAGTGGACTCATTATGTCTAAATGTTTAAACCTATAATATGATACATATTATTACATCCCCACTAGGTTTTATTAAAGAAAATGCATTTTTTTTACTTTAACACAATTTAAGTATAATCCTCATCACTAATTAATATAAGTGTTTTACTATTTGAGAGATAAATGCATCTAATACAACATGTACACAAATATTGCTAATGCACTTATTAAGTCATGATATATTTAGCTTACAAATAACATTAAATAGTGCATAATATAAAATCCATATTGTAAATCATATACAAAATTAATGGTACAAAAATGCTCTAAATTATTTCATTCTTACAATTAAATAGGAATACACAACCACTACTATTCACATTATAATGAATCATGTACACATATATAGCCACTAATATAAATAATCATAATAATATTGAATTTTAAAGTAATACAATTTATACTAAATGTTATAAAAATACATGAAATGAAGGACAATAGTACATTAGAGCTTCATAAAATAGCTCAAAATCAATACAATAACCATGAGGATTATAAAAAATGGTTGATCGACTTAAGAGATGGAGAGCATAATCCAGGCACTTTTTCTCCAACCATAGATTGTTAGTCTTCTACACACCTCCCCATTATGAGAGACCCTTTAATTCATGGAGGGGTAGATAATGGTAGTAAAAATATCAAGAACTTAATCATAACTGTGTGTAGTAAAATCATTAATACATGCATCAATCATATACACCATTAAAAAATAATATTATATCTAATATGACATCACATAAATGCATTTAAACTAGATATCACAATGGATTGATAATGTTTGTAGCTATAAAATTACTTTGGCCAAAGTTTTTTATTATATATTTCATATCTCTCATGAATTTGAATCAAACACACACACACATATTGTCTTATAATGAATCTATCTCTCCTTTATGCTATTGGATTATAGGTATATACATTTCATGGTCTCAAAATTATATACCAACCATCCTTTAAGACAAGAAAACATGCAACTATATAAACTCATAAAATAATTCAAAATACATTCTGTTCACAAACCTTTAGCATACAATCAACTAGTAATTCATAATAGATTTCACTTAACCATTTAATACAAGTTTAGAACATCTATCTTCTAGGGAATACAAATTCATTTTTTAATAAACAATTATCACTATCACATCTAATTAATTCAAGAAAAGTATATTTATTTACACAAAATTACACCAACATATATTTCAATAATAGTCTTGCCTAATGTAATTTTTTTTCATATCAATGAATCTTAAGCAATATAAATTATTTCCATAGTTCTAAATAATTATTTTGCATTAATAAGCATGCCTAAGGCATATGTTTTCATATCAATAATTTTCAATTAAATAGGTTTACTATATTCTACTTTCTTAATGCACCACTTGGAGTGTTCAATAATACTAATAAGATTTAAGTCATTTTATTTATTTAACACATTAAAAAATGAGTAATGGTTAATACATAACTCTAGAATGCTCATATGCATATATACCAAGATTTATTTACTAGGTTAAAGTAGGATAATCAATCTGTTGTTTATAGACTATTAAACCTTTAAACATTAGCTAACTTATTAGTTACTTGCATCATACATATTTATCTAATTCCACTATATGTGAACAATTTCAAATATATGTATGTATATATATATATATATATATATATATATATATATATATATAATAGTCTTACCTAATGTAATTTTTTATATCAATGAATCTTAAGCAATATAAATTATTTCCATAGTTCTAAATAATTATTTTGCATTAATAAGCATGCCTAAGGTATATGTTTTCATATCAATAATTTTCAATTAAATAGGTTTACTATATTCTACTTTGTTAATGCACCACTTGGAGTGTTCAATAATACTAATAAGATTTAAGTCATTTTATTTCTTTAACACATTAAAAAATGAGTAATGGATAATACATAACTCTAGAATGCTCATATGCATATATACCAAGATTTATTTACTAGGTTAAAGTAGGATAATCAATCTGTTGTTTATAGACTATTAAACTTTTAAACATTATCTAACTTATTAGTTACTTGCATCATACATATTTATTTAATGCCACTATATGTGAACAATTTCAAATATATGTATGTATATTATATCCAATAGATCAATTATCCAAATGAAAGGAATAAATAAACATCCATTTTCTCAAGACTCATAGACATACATACATACATACATAAATACACATATATAATACATACATACATACATATATATATCTGTGTGTGTGTGTATGTGTGTGTATATATATGTGTGTATATATATCTTTATGTTTATGTTTAACCCTAATTTGTATGTGGATCCTCTTGGGTAGATAGGGTTAAGGATATAGAAATGATAGGGCACAAGAGTGAATATTGCATCTACAACAAGCTAGTTAAATGTTAAACTCAACCATATACTGCATTTATTAAACTAAGATAAGCTATAAATGGAAAGTATAATTATGATAGATATATAAATGATAAATAACTAATGTAATTATATTTTTATGATTTTAATGTAGATCTAGATCTAAAATAGATTGAAAGTAGGTAGGAAGGCAATTCTATAACAATTATTAGATTCTAGATCTAGTGCCTCTAGCTCTTTGGACAGTTGCATTAGCCTTGGATGGTTATGTTGACACTACTGTCTAGGTTTGATGATAGAGTCCTATATAGAATATATATTAAAATAGGATGCAACCACCTATAAACTTTTGGGTTTAGGTTCATCTTAACTTTAGTGCATTCATATTTGGGTCATAGACTATTGCTCTTGGTAAAATGGTAAAACCCTAGCTTTTCATATTCAATGTGACATTGGGGAAAAATGGGTTAGTGGACACATAGTGTTGAGATAACTTTAAATGACCCTATTTTCAAAGGGAACTGGATACATAAAAAATACTCTTAGAGAGTGCCTAAGACTCATTAAGTTATTTTATACACATAATATTTTCAAAATTTTATTGATTATTGATGATTTACATCTTCTAGGAACCCATAAAGACTCAATTTCACTAATTGCACACATTAAATTATGCACCAGGAAAGGGCTGGGTAGACCATTGGTGCTTCATAGGATTGTTGTCCCTTATTACAACTTATTACCATTCCAATAAGCTCTTGGAAAATATTCCCTAAGAAATTTAATACTCCTTTTCACACACGTCCAGTCTTTTTACTCTTTCCATCCCTTTTTTTAGCACCTTTGTCCCTTTTTGTTAGCCAGCTATACTAGGTTGAATGGGTCAATCATGTATAGTTTCAAGGTATTTTTCACTTAGGAGCTAGTTGATATTTGGCCTAGTTCATGACTTAGTGAATTATTATCTGAAACTGTATAGGGTCGACTAGGTCAACTTTGTTAGTCGACATTTTTAAAAGGGTTTAGGGAAATATCCACCTATAAATACAATATCATTTTATCATCATTTTAATATGCAATCAAGAGTTATTATTCACTCATGATTCTTTACAATCTACTCTTTCACCATTCTACTTAAGGAGTCTTAGCTTAGGGTTTCTACTTGAAGAATCTAGTCTTATTGATAAGTCTTGGATGATTTGGCCTTTCTTAGTTATCCTTACAAAAAAAAAAACCTATTGTGATGCCCCATTGGCCAAGGGGGAGATTGAGTCTCGATGGGTTCACATTTAGGTAAGTATTCTCTAACTTTGCTCTTCTCTTTAGTAGATATAAGTAACATAAGTTTTAGTTTCAAATAATATTACTCTTATTATTCTATGTATTAGGGTATTACTCATACTTAGATTTATTAAGATTCTCTTATATATGTTTTGATTGTTTACTAACCCCTCATGTTGTGCCACAAGCTTTGGTGAGCACTAGATTAGATTTATTTTACTTGTTATTAGACTAGGTGAAATATCAAAACCTAAGACACCCTTCGGGTTATTGCATGATTATGCTAGAATGGATGCTTTGGAACCCTCTTTATCATAGTGTATTATGATATGAGATCCTATAATAGGGTCTAGTGGATCCCATTGGTCATGATCTTGTTTAACAAATGTATTCCCAATTGAAAGTGTAGGTGTGCTCTATCTTCTCTGAGCCATGATTGATTTATAGACATGATGCATTTTTGATTGCATACATTCTAGAGAACTTGATGTGAGATAACCCTTACAATATTTATTCACTTATTTGTCATTATTTTTATCATATATTTACCATAATGGTTTAAGTGCATTGACCTAGTTATAACTTTTGTGTGTAGGTTTAACACACAGTCACATAGAAATGACTTTGTTCCTTTTGTACAAGCTCTTTTATAGGTACAAAATATTGGATCGACCTAGTAGACCTAATATATTTTTATAGATTTTCAAACATCTAGTCTAGACTACTAGGCTGACCCAATCGACCCTGTATATTTTAAGCACTCAACAATAGGCTTCTAAAAAGCTGGATCAACTCAGTCAACCATGCTAGTAGGATTTTTAGGCATTTATTAGTATTCTTTCACAAAAATATCATTTCTTTGAATCTTAAAAATCACCAAGGTTCCTTTATATCCTTTATCTTATTTCTTATAGTCTTTTCTTTCATAATTTGTTGTTTTTAAAACTACCCCTACACAGTCAACTAGATCGACCATGTCAGCTTAGTTTTATATTCTATGTGTTGTCTAGATAACTAAGTCAACTCTATCGACCCTATTCATTTTCATACCTATACTTCTACTACACAAAGGTGACATTGTCAACCCTATTCTATATTTTGTGCATACATTGTCAACTACATCGACATTGTACCATTTTTTAATTAACCTTTATATGCTCGTAATTAGCTCACATTTTCATTTTTTGATGCTTGTGTGCTTAAAATAGTTCACATAGTCTAATTATGTGATTTTCAATTTATCATTTAGTTTCATTATTTTATATTTTATTCACACATGACCAAATCATAAAATTTTTAACAAGCATTTTAACAATTGTCTACCCAAGGCCAACCTACTTGGATTTCATCAGCAAGGGGGGAGGTCAACTTGGTTTTATGGCCAAGTATAAAATATGGTTAATGGTATATTCTAGCTAAGAATCCAACACCATTATCACTACAATGTGTGAAGTGAAGGGGTAGGCCCCAATACCAAGTCTGTAATATTACCAATATAGATCCCTTTCATCCCAAACATCTTAAAACCATCCTTATATTACTTTCAAGTTCCTTTCATCCCAAACATCCTAAAACTAATAATTACCTATTACATAGGTCTGAATATGCTGAAGAGGAATGCATTATTTAGGTGGTATTACTATAGGAGTGCATTTGGTTTTGGATTGTATTTTGTAAAATTTGAAAGGTTTATCATTGGAAAACATTATTAATAAAGTCCCATCATGTATGAATTTTACACATCTGTGAAGTGTAAATGACATGACTTCCATTGAAATAGTTTTTGGTCCCAATGTCAAATCCAATGTAATTTTACCAACTATAGGATTATGTGAATTATCAAACCCTTTGATATGCATAATTGAATTTTGAAGCATATTAGTGCTAATTCCCATGATGTCTAAAAATTTGATACTACAAATGTTTAGGCCCTATCCATTATCAATGAGCATCCTTTTGATGCCCTTATTTTGTATTTTCACTTATATGAACAATGGTAATTCTTGTTCGATAATATCTTTAGATGGTAATTCACTTGGATAAAAGGGAATAAGTTTGGCATTATTCTTGAGATCTTTAATGATATTATCAAAATAAGAAGGTTCAATATCATTTGGAAGTTGAGTTTCATGCAATGTCTCATATAGGATTTTCTTGTAAACATTAGATTAATTTAGGAACTCAATATTTGAAATTTTAGCATGTGTATTGCTCAATTGGTCAATAGGATAATATACCTTAGATTTTATCATAATTTTAGGCTTAGGAAGTACCTACTATATATTAACAAGTGTCATATTAGATTGATAAATCTTACCTCTTCGATTAGTAACAACATGAAACTCAAAATCAAATATAAGTCATGGGAGAATAATGGGTGAAGGATGGTATTTGTCACTCAAATAAGGATTAAGTAGAAAAAATGGTTGCGAGTATGCATTTGGCATCTAGATAATGAATTTATAGAATTGCATGAGGAATTATGAATAGATATCAAATGTTATATCTACTTTAACACTCTTTAATTATGTGTATAAATTTACTTAACCATTTTTAAAGAGAAGTAATGTATAAAACCATGAAAACTATAAGTTATTAGACCATGAAATAATTTATAGAGATGTCCATGACAAACATGATTGTAATATTATATTGGTAAGGGATCAATAATAGAAAAATCATAAAACCCTAATTGACCTAGTGTTTGATTTTCAAAGGTTAGGTTCACCAAATGTTTAACCTTAATTTGGTTATGGATCCTCTTGGATAAATAAGGTTAAGGATATAGAAGTGATAGGGCAAAATGGTGTATATCATATCTACAGTAGGCTAATTAAATGCTAAACTCAAATTTACAATATACTAAATTTATTAAACTGAGATAATATGTAAATAGAAATTTAAATTATAATAGATATAGAAATGATAAATAAGTTATATACTTAACTTGTTCTAATGCTAATGCAGATATAGATCTAGAATAGGCTGAAGGTAGTAGGAAGGTAGCTTTATAAAAATTATTAGATTCTAGATCTAGTGCCTCTATCTTTCTAGATAGTTGTGTGAGCCTTGGATGGTTATGTCAATGCTAATGTGTGGGTTTGACATTAGTGTGATGTACAAAATATATACTAAAATAGGATGTGATCATTTGGATGCTTCTAGGTTTGGCTTCACCTTCACTTTGGTGTATTCATATTGGGGTCATTGACTATTGCTCTTGGTGACATGACAAAACCTTAACTTTCCATATTCAATGTGACCTTGGTGAAAATGGGTTAGTGGGTACATGTTGTTGAAATAATACATAATGATGCCGCTATCAAAGGGCACTATATATATAGACAATAATATATAAGAGGGCCTCAAACTCATGTAATTTTCCCCTACATGTTGTCTTGTGTGTGAATTATGCAATGTGTGTAAAATAACTATAAAATTAACCTAGCTTGTAACTTGGAAAAAAAGTCCTTATGATTGATCCATTAGTAATTTAAAATTTTAGATACATTATACCTTTGACTAATGTGGAAATAGGAAATCTTTGATAAATTCAATGCTTGATAGATTATTTTTGATAAGTGCCTTGGTTTCTTGGTCTGATTGTTAGGTGAGGAATGAATGATGGTTAATATTATATTTATACCAATTCTATTGGATGATTTTAGGGTATTGGACACTTGCATCAGGTCAGGATGATAACGTTGATGCTACTGTTTGTCCCAGATGTTAGCATCTAGGGAGTAGAAAAGTAGCTACAAGTTCTAAAATTGTAAATATGGAATATATATACATTTTAAGCATATATGAAAGATAGGATGTATGTTTCATCAATATAAGATTGTTTAGAATAAGAGATAGGCCAAATGGGCAATGGCTAGAGAAAATACGAGGCTTGTGAAAACAAGGTATATAATTAATAGAAATAAATAAGGTCTGAGTTTTCTAAGTGTATAATATTGAGGGGCTACATAATCACAAAATATCATCTAAAATATGTATATATTTACATATATGTATATATACACATTTATATGTATACATACATACATATATATATATATATATATATATATATATATATATGTATAAATACATACACACAAACACACACACAAATACACACACACACACACACACACACACACACACACACACATGTATGCACGTGTGTGTGCACACATGCCCACACACACACACACACACACACACACACACACACACACACACACACACACACACACACACACACACACACACACACAATCAATACACATAATCAAAACTAAAACCTTTCAAAGAATTTTGATTTAGTCCCTACAATGAATCTCTCATTTCAATCCTAACATTACTTATATATTTTAATGCAATGGATGACTATTTAAAATTTATGTATGAACACATTTATGGCTATGTATGGCCTTAAAAATAGGCACACCCAAATAATTCTAAGTTTACATAAGAATGAAACATTTCTTCATCTTGTATGATTATCAACTACAGTTCTTATATACATTATCAACATATATTTAAAAATACATGAATGCAATTTTTAAATGAATATGTATGGTTGTAGACATCCTTACTATTTCCTAAAAATTATAAACCTATATCCACCTTATCCATAAAGATTAACTCAAATAATAAATATAATATTTCATTAAAAAATCTTTGTACATAGATATTTAACGATGTTTGTTTAATTTTTTCAATAATTAACTATGCCTTATAACCATCTAACAAAGCTCATAAACATCGCCGATAAAGTATTGTAGTTTTTTTTTAGGTTCAAGATCTTGTCTAGATTAATCTTCTACGTTGAAGGTAAATCAAAGATAATATATCACTAAGGATACTACAAGTGAGTGATAACATATCCAATAAATAATAAAAACATAATTTATTTCCCTAATCCTTTTTAAATTATAAAAACACATCATAACTGTAAGAGACAAGGATTATATTTTTCACTTCCACATAAATGTTTTGACCAACAAGAGTTTCCAATAGTAAACAAGTAGTAAAGAGCTAAAACCATTAATTTTTTTGGTGTTTCAATGAACAATTTAATATCAAACTTATGGGCCTATGGATGGAAATTAATTCCATCCTAAGGTCCATAAGTGTCACCTAAATATATATATCTAAAATAAAACCCTAAATACCATTTTTCTATTTGGTTGGGTGGGATGACCATAAATGTCCAAGGAACCACCATTATATGCATTAAAAACAACTTAAAATCCTAACCCAAGTAAAAAATATTTCCAATTTATGCTTATAGAATGAAATAAAACACAATCCATATATATTCAAACATAAACCCATAAGAATTTTATATGGATTTTAAAATTAAAATAAATGACTTACCTAGTTACCAAGGGTAATAATGTATGTCATTAAAATGCAGATAATGGTTATTTTTTTTCCTTTTATAATTATCTCTACTTATTTTCTTGTGGGTCTTCTTCTTCACATTTTCATTCTCTTATTATATTTTATTATTTTTTTCCATATTTTACATGCCCTTGAGTTTCTCCTAAAAATCTATGAGTTATTTTTCACGACTCAAATTCCATAAATACATGACCATTTTTATTACAATTATCTTGAATTTTTAGAATGACCATCTTAGAATTCATGTAAAACTTCACAACTTAACTCTCCACCAAATGGGAAAGTCAAAAGCACAATGATAGGAAAAGACCTAATTTCTTCTAACTATGCATGGTGGTGATTCATGCTAAAACACAATTATTTTCTAAATAAGAACCTTCCAAATCATTTACATATGTATATGTATGTACACACACACACACACACACACGACTTTGCATTATGAAATTTTCTTGTGTGTATGTTGTCTCATGGACCTTAGGCCACAAAAAAGGGGTTAATTTATTCCAAAAACCTTTGTGTATTTATTTATAAATAAAGTGTGTTAGATAACATATAAAAACTCATTTTATTTAAAAAAAGAACAAAATTAGATTCATTTTCAATCACAACTCAAAAAAACACAATTTATCTTGCATACAAGTTTCATAGAGATTCACACAATAAATATATATTAAAAGGTTAATAAATAACACCAATAATAATATCCATATTTAAATTGGTTTAACGATAAAATAAAAATTTCATGATCTATAATCAATGAAGAGCATGCAATAATAACCAAACCAACAACTAGTTAAAATCAATCACAAAACACATTTATAAAATGTTAAAAACACCAACATTTTAACATATAATGTGTAAGTGCATGTGTGGGTTCAGTTTCATTCTTTCAATCCCCATTTCCAAAATCTGCATTCTCCTCCTCGATGATGCTCTCTATCTATTCCACTCCATGAGGGTGAGATAATATTATAAGCACATCAGAGAAACAAAATAGTAGTTAGTTTAAACTTATAATAAGATACCAAAAATAATTATAATGTATGTAAATCAATAGAATTGATGCATGACAAATTAAATTTGAAAATAAAATCAACTCAACATAGTATTCTAATACACAACAATATAGTATGTCCAAATACATGTAGAAATGTCCTCAAATCATAATAGATCATGAAATAAAATAGTACCAAGGTCTAATAAATCAACATATATATCTAAATATATTGTCAAAATTAGAAAAAATTAACTAATCATTAGTTTATTCCATTTCCTAATACTAATGCATTTGTAAAGAGTATGACTGAATGTAACATTTCATGTGTGATGAGTACTTCACTGATTTTTTATTGATGAGCTTCAAATTATAATTTGACATGTTTCCCCCAACATTTACCTGATTCCTTAGGTATCTCTAATTTTATTTGGATTTCTTCTACTATAAATTCCTCTTATGGGAAGTTTCCATATGTTTGACCTTGTATTTCAACTACTAACTCTTCTATATTGAATGTATGTCACATGGACTGAAATTTCATAATAATTTTAAAAAGGATTGGAATATTGGGATGAGTTTTTCTACATGATCATCTAAAACTTATTTTTTAAGGGTGGAATAATAATATAATGTGGGGTATATGGGTGTATGTCTAGGCAGTCAATGGTGGTGGAATAGTAAATTTTTTTATTATATCTTTCAACAATTTATGGGGAAAGTATATACCATAAATTGAGGTTTTTTTAACTCAGCTCTA